>VZTY01003997.1:121002-153305 GCA_013400935.1 Turnix velox
TCCAGGGATCACAGGTAAATCCTGGGGGAATGTTAGTGAGACAGCATCAGAGCAGCAGGACCAGGACAGTAGATCTGCCTGTCAGTCCTCCCTAATCCTGAGGCTGCAAGAACAGCTGGGGCCGCTTCTTACTCTCCTTTCTTCTGAGAGAAGAGTGCTCACAAAGACGTCTATTTTTTCCTAGTGCACAGCTTTCTGGCTGCTATTTTTGCCGCACTGTGTGATCTGTTCATGTGGCATGCTGATATTCTCCTTCCTTCCTTTCTTCATGGCATCCTCCCTGAAAGGGTGCACAGCAGCTTACAAACACCCATAAGTGTTGTGCTCGCCTTCTGCCTTGGGCAGGGAGGGAAACTGAGGCAGGGGGAAGAGCTGTCACTCAGTCACTGGAAGTAGGAGGCTTTGGGAGCTTAGCTCTGGGTTCCATGCTTCAGCAGCAAGGCTGTCCTTCCCCTCTCAATTGGGTCACTTTAAGTTGCCTCCACCAACCTTATTATATACAGGATTTTCGTCAGACGTGCAAAGTAAATTAGCACCATATTCAAAGCCATAATCACCTACCAATGATCTCATACATGTGGCACAAAGGGAAAGGATCTGCATGGGATTCTGTTCTGCAAGTCTAATCCTCCCAGAGCCTCCTCGTTAATTAGCTCCTCTCAAGCATCCAATCTGTGGTAATTATAGCAATCAAAAATGCATTCAGCCCCCCCCAAGCCCCCTCCTCTACTCCCCATCAGCACCTGACAAGCAGGCAGGCACATTTATCCCAAACCATGGCAAGCACATGCTGATAGGACACCAACTCCTCACTGCTGTCTGACTCAGGATTCATCACCCTCAGTACCAGCCCCGGCACAAGGCCTTACATACTAGGAATTATTAAAAGAGAAAGAAAAGGAGACAGATTTCAATTTTCTTCCATAGTTTTGGGAGCCCATAGAAAGTGGAGTGAAAGGCGCAATTTAGCCCCTTGGGTTCAATTGGTGTCTTCTTCATCTTCCTTTCTTGCTGATTCCAATGGAAAAGTGAATCTCTCTTATCTTTTAATGATGCCTGATTGAAAGACCTGCTCCCCTCATGGAGCTGAGAGGCCCAGGTGGGTTGAATGCCCCGAGTGATTGGTGCATTGTTCCATCCTTCTCGCTCTCAGAGGAGCACTTTGTGAGATCAGCAACGAAGTTGTGCTGGGGGAGCCCTGAGTGGAGCTCCTGCTACAGATATCTGCCAGATAAATGCAGCTCTTTCTTTCTCTTACAGCACCCTGGTGCTTCTCACCACCCTTTGCTGGTGGTGAGACACTTGAACAGGTTGCCCAGAGAGATTGTAGATACCCCCTCCCTGGAAGTGTTTAAAGCCAGGCTTGATGAGGCACTGAGCAACCTAGTCTGGTAGAGGTGTCCCGCCCATGACAGGAACTGGAACTAGATGATCTTGAAGGGCCCTTCCAACCCAAACCATTCTACAATTCTATGATTCCTGCTCCCAGATCTCCACAGTGTGTGTGTAAGGGCAGCTGCTGGCAGTTTGAAGATGGCTCTGTGGGCATCTCTCACTCCCCCTGCAATCAATAGCAAGATGCTTCTTGGGGAAAACCCTCTGATTTGCATCAAGAATCAGCAATCCTAGAGGTAAATTTGCTCCTTGGCTCCCTGAATGGATTTTTATCTTTGCTGACCAAGCTTTGTGATAAAACGGTGTCCTATAGCTGTGTGAAGCATGCTCTAGACTGTATATCCATTCTGTCTGCTTTGAAGCCCAAGTGGACCTTACTGGGAAAGTGGTGTTATGGCGTGCTGCTCCACATTGTAATGCATCTGGCTGCAAACATGCTCCAAGGGTTCTTGGCATCTCCTTCCTGCCTGCTGGGCTGTCCCTCTCATACTGGTACAGGAGTCTGGTGGCATTTCCACTAAAACTAGCCCTGAGAGATTATCTGTATCAAGCTCCAAGCCCTTTGAAACAATGATGCCATTTTTTTAGTTCTGGTCTTGTCACTGGTCAGCATGCAAACAGTCCCAGCAGCCTTGCAGTTACTCATTGCCATGTCCCTGCACTGGGCACTGAATGAACTGGATGGTTCATTAGGTCACTCCCATGCAGAGTTTAAACCAGGAGTCCTCACAAGTCCCCTGTCCCAGGTGAGCTGTGAGCACATCATCCTTCAGATGGACTGACCATTTTGGAAGTTGAAGTCCTCAGCCTGATACTTCCACTGTCTGAGACTACAAGCCCATATGGTATTGCCATGTTGCCCCTTGTGGGCTTTGTGATGCTGCCAGACATTTAACAGTGAAGTTTTTGGAATAAGTCAACCAAGGTGAGAAATAACCCAATAAAGCATGAACTGAGCTCAGGGGAGTCCCCAGATAGCTGCCATGTCCAGAATTACTTGCCCTTTAATCAACTTCAGGGTCCTTGCAGGGAGGGAGTTATTAGTATCTTCTCACAGATACGACATGACCCTCAGATGCCCTTGAACTCCTCTGCTGTGCTCTGCCTTGAAAATAAATATTGGTTAACCCACACTCCCCACATTGCCTACATGGAGCAGAGGTGGGCTTATGAGGGACAGACTGCAAAGAGCCAGAGTTGAGAAGAGCACCTCTACAATGAACTTCTCCCCAGGTATTTGCACAACCATATCCTGCCCTCCTCATCCATCACAGCACATTCTGTGTGGCTCAAGCATTTTCAAAATGCACATGGGGCCTCTTACACTCTTCAGGCTTCTCAGCAACGTGGCCTGGTTTGATGCAAGCAGAGGCTTGGGCTGCTCAGGTCCTTGGTGTGTCCTGAGAAACCTGCCATCCCACAGGAGCAGTTCAGCAGGGGTCTTGACAATGAGAACCTTGCTGTGCATCCCTTTCTCTCTCACCTCTCCACTTTCCAACCCATTTAACTCTAACCACTGGACTTGTCACAAAGCCATCCTCACCACAGACTATGCTGGCCCTGAGCCTTGCCTGTCCTCTGCATATGGGCCAGTGCCAGCAGAAGAATGAAGCCCCAGGTACCAGCTTTGTCCATTTGTCAGTGGCAATGTCATTACCCCTTTGGTTGCCCAGCAAATAAAGACTCTACAGCTGCAGCTTCAGTAACTCACAGGGACAGTTTCTCAGCCACCAAATGACTTCCCAGGACAGCAAGGTTACCTCAAATCTTCTGTTTCTCTCCATTTGTTCAGGGATTCATGGTGAGTTTTCTTTCCCTTTAGCACAAAGCCCGTTTGCTCTTTCAGTCTCCTCCCACGTGTTCACATTGGGGGAGAGAACAGATTTGCATCCAGGGATGAGAACCCCTGGAGGGAGCAGGCTGGCAGGCAGAAACCCCACTGCCTGCATCCTCCTGAGATGGATGCTGAGCTGGGCCCTGAGGGTAGTGCTAGAAGGAGGTGTAGGCACCTCTGCAGAGGGTCCAAGACTATGCATGGGTATGGAAATGGCCAGAGAATGGGAACTAATTAGTATACATGGAAATAATGGAAATATTAGCTGAATTAGCTAAGCTGTTATTCAGCTTCTCTTTTTTCCTTCCTGCTTTCTTCTCTTCCCAAGCCAAAAAAGCTGGTTTACATTCTAATGGCCTTAATTGCTTCGTGAAAATGTGAGCGGATGGGGAAGCGCCGCCACCAACAACGCCTTAATGGTCGACTGAATACAATTTGAATTAATTTGTTTGAGATGGCTATTGGTGCTAATACTCCAGGGCCTGTCTCACTGGTGTGGCTGTAACTTCCCGTGCCCCTGATGGAGCAGAGGCGTCCCGACACTTGTTCAGACACCCACCCACGAAGGCACCTCAAGGAGAGCAAGGAATGGTCCCTTATCCTTACTGTATCCATAAGGCCTGATGTTGTTTCACTTAGTTGCTTGAATCTTGGTTTTGAAAATTACTTGAAACTCTCTTTGAGCCCACCCCAAGCCACAGAGACATCTTTTCTGTGTCCTTTTCTCGCAGTTGCACTCTCTGGCATCCAGAAATGTGTGAAATCTGCCCAAAGTGCCCAGCTTGGCTCTGTCCTTGTGCATGCACCTGTGTGTGTCTGTGTGTATTCTCTGTTGTCTTAAAAGGGGCTGAGCTCCAGCTGCTTCTGTTCTGTAGAGAAAATCATAGGATCTCCCTCCTCTCTCTACTCATTCAGCTCGTGACACCTGTTGGGACTTCACTCTCTCTGGGATCTCTGTCCCTCTGAAAACCGTGGTCTGGAGTGGCCTGACTGTTTAGAAGCAGCAGCTCCACACCTTAGGAATGAAACTAATTGCCCTTTTTCATGCCAAGAGGTGCCCTTTCCTCCAGCCCCAGGATGGATTTAAACCCTAGTATCAGCCCCACTTGCTGTAGGCTTTCTCTTCCCTCCCTGCTTGCATGTCCTGCTGTGGATCAGGCTGTGAGTGCCACCTTGCAGTTAAGCCTTGAACGTTGCTTGACTGGCACAGCTGTGTTGGCAGTAGGTAAAACCCAAGGAGATTTGGATTGATCAAGGTATTACAACTTCTCCTATTAGCACCTCTCAGGGTTGTGTTTGCAGCAGGTCACAGGAATCAGTTACAAGAAGTATCAGTTGACACTGGTCCTTCTTTCCTGCCCCCCTCTGCTCTCAGGGCTGCCATGTGAGATGTGTAGATGTCTTCATCTGTCTTGCCCCTGATTTTCACCCACTTGCCATGGCATTTAGCTTAGCTCCTGACACCACTACCACCACCAGGGAGAGAGATCTGGCAGGGTGTTAATAAAGAGTCTGCAGGAGAAGGAAATTAAAATCATCACCTGCTTTATGTTCTTTCTTCTACCCCTACTGTGCTCTCTCCTCCCTGTCTCACACACAGACTCCGCTTCTCACTGCAAATGCTCTCTCCTGGGATAGATTTTCTTTGATCCATCTGCATCCAAATCCTCCCCAATGCCATCAGCTTTACTGACATACAAATCTGTCATGCTGGAATGGGCTGAGAAGCCTGCCACTGCTTTTCGTGAACTTCACGAAAGAGACAGCACTGTGACCATCTAAGCCTTTACTGGAGACTGGTGTTGCATATCCTCCCCTGCATTATCTGAGTGGCTGTTGTCTGCTTTGTTCTGGGTGGGAGGTGGGACCAGCAGTGCTGAGGCTGGAGATGCTGGTGAGATCTGCCCAGATGGATACCAAGAACAGGTTGGATTACTCCTTTGGGAGTCTCTGATGGATAGTTTCAAGAACTAGGAATCACTTTGGATTCTTGGTCTTATTTGTCTTCGGGCAATACTTCCCCAGTCCCTTTTGCCACCTGGCCCAACTGGTCATCTCCATCTGGCTCTCCCCTTCCCCTGCATCTGACTGGTCAGATTATTAGCAGTGACTGCAGCTTCTCCATAAGCACCGACCAGTCTCATCCAGCACTTGTGGGGCTGCTGGGACCCTCACCTTTTGCCCTGCTTGTGAAAATTTGATCTCAGCCAAGGGGTGCTCAAGTGAGGCACCTTTTCACCTCAACACTGCTGTGATGGGAGAGAGCAGCAGTGGTTCTCCTAATCAGCATGGACTTCCTTGTCTGAAGAGGTACCCCAAACTTTCTGTGTCTCAGGTGTATCTCCCCATCAGATTAAAGCCTCTGCCAGACCCTCAGGCTGTCTTAGAGCAGCTGGTGAAGGATGGGTGTCCTTGAAATAAGATGTCTCCCTGATGAGCTCTGTCATCCCTGGATAGTGAGCTTCCAGGATCAAGCTGAACTGATAAAGGGCCTTTGCAACATCATTGATCGTTGGATTAAAAATAAGATAAATGTGATAGTGCTGAGGAGGGCAGTGGTCCACAGAGCAATCTTTGGTTGCTACAGTGCACCCTGTGTTGCACCTTCTTGGGCTCCAACCTAAACCTGTCTTCAGGGATGTGAGAGAAGTCATTCTGGTTTCAACCCTGCAACTGGACGTGCTGGAACACAAAGAGAACAATCAAACATTAATTTTCATCCTTGTGTGCTGATGATGGGCTGATTACAGTCTGCAAGGAAGATATCAGACAGCTCACGACAGGGACAGCTTTCTGAGGTATAAAAGAGATTATTGTATATCTAAAACACAGACTTTGAGAAATGTTTTCTTGGATCCAAGAAGAAAAGCTTCTTTATTTGTGAAGTTAATTTGCATTTACTGTAGCTTGCATTAAAGTTACCCATTTCCTTTCATTCAAGGGACTTCTCTTTTGTTCACATGAAAGCAGACAGATTAACCATCTGCAATGCACGTGTTTCTCCTGCTAATTGCTTACGGGATGTTCCACTTTCTACCCCCCAGAACAACTTCCCAAAGACTAAACCAAAGTCATCACAACTTGTCTAGATGATTACCTATAAGAGCAGGCTCTGTCATGGCAAATGGAAAACACTGAACAATACAGGCACCTAGGGATGGATCCGGTGCCCAACTCTACTGATTTTCTCTGTTACAACAGCTATCAAAGACTGTGCCTGTCAGAATTCTTCCCCTGCTGGCCCTGTTATTGTCCTTTGATGAGATCACAGGAGAACATCAGGCAGCTTTCAAGGGAGTTTGTGACTTCTTGGGTGCATACACACCATGTCACAAAGTGTGGCTGTTCCTCTAGCACCCCTGCCTGGCCTATTAATGGGAATGCCCTTGGTTCAGTGTCCATCTTTGCTCTTGGTGGTATGTAGCAGGGCTTTTAGTAACATTATCAAGTGGGCTCTGTGGTGCTGGGTGCTGTATGTAGTAAGAGAGACTTCTTGCTCTAAAACATTTACAGTCTGAAAAGACTATATAAAAGACAGAGGCTGGAAACCTAGGGAACTTTAGAAAGGTATTTAAATACTTCAGACATTCAGCAATGCTAATATACACCCCCAGGGCCACAGCAAAACTGGCACAGCTCCCAGTAGAGTACCCTAACAACAAAAGGGGCATTTTTTCCTCTTTTGAGCAATGCTTGAGAAAAACTGAGCAAGGAAGTGAATCACCACAGTACTTGCTCTGCAGGAAGAGGGCTTTATGCCTTGGTCCTGGGTCTGAATGTTCTTCTGGAGATGTCCTGCTCACCTAATCCGCCTAACCTTCAATTGATGGTATTTAAAGATTTTTCAGATGCAAATTCTTATTCATACCTCTGTCCTGGGTGTCACAGGTTTCAAGGAGGATGCACAAGGAATAGGTGCATATCATGACTATGCCATCTCTTGGATGGAGCACATGAGTGGAGACAGGTGCATGCTAAAACCTTTGTTCTGGAGGGCCCCCCCAAGTTCACTGGGGGTAAAATGGCCCAGATAATGCTCCTGCTGCCTGTTATCAGCAGGCTTGTATAACTGTGCACCAGGTAGCAAATATCCTTTAGATATTACTCATATGTTCATTTTAGGGGACATCAAGTCATGCCTTCTCTAGGGGCTTGTAGCTTGCAGTGATTCAACACTGAGATGTTTTTAAAAAAACTTATGTTTTAGCTAAGTGGTGTTGATTGCCAATCACTAAAGCAAGTAAAAACAACAGCAAGTGATGCACCTAAACAAAGGGTTTCTGAGGAGCCAAGTTCTACAAGTAGTTAGAGGGAACTCTTTTTCTGTCCTCCATCTCAAGTGAAAGCTTACATATTTTTATGCTTCTACCATCAAAAATGAGGATTTCTATCTCCTCCTGTGGAGCTGAAGAGCCACAGCTTCTTAGGCTCAGAGGAAGAAAAGCAGCACTTGGGGACTAGGGCATCACAGATGCCCCATCTGGTGCTAAGTTTTCAACATCCAATGTCATTCAATCCCTTGTGAGAGAGGGCTACATCTCTCATCTCAGAAGCTTGAGATGAAGATTTCATCTAAAGCGCTACCTTGCCTCTGCACAAGGGGATTTCTAAAGAACAAAAGCTTTGAGTAATCCTCCTCATCTTAATAAAAGGATAAGACAAAGTTACAAGCAGTCTGGGGAAAATCTAGTTAGACTTCAAATTTGAACAGGCAGCTTAAGCTGGGGAGATTAAACAGTTTGGCAGACCTAAGTATTTGTGCCTTTCTGAATTGTTTTGTGGGCAGAGGACAGTAATGTAGGTCCTTGGATTCTCCTGGTGCTCCACAGGGAAGAACAGCCTCAATTCCTTGACTTACTTCTACGTTCCTTGATTTACTCCCTCTAAGCAAGTATTAGATCTGACTCTTGGCTGGCATGGACTGGATTTTCCCTCTGATGGAGGGGGAACACATCCAATTCAAGCCTGATGAGTATCTGGCTCATTCTTAGAGCTCCAATGTGGAGGATAAGTGTGCCAGAAGAGTCTGCACTGAATGAGCTCCTGTGCTCAAGAGACACCATCTGGAAACAGTGTGGATTGAAGGTCTCATAATGGTATTTAATTTAGATTCCATGAGACCTCCAGTGGAGAGCTAACAAAGGATCAAAAATACATTCTTTCAAATCTGTCCACTGAGAGGTAACAAAGCTGCTGAAGCTTAGTGAATTTGAGTGTGTAAACACTGTTCAGCGAGCTCCTAAGCACAGGCTTGGTTCATGCATGCACAGGAGGAGTCAGCAAACAGCTCTTAAGCTTTCTGTCTCATCTCAGGGCTTTCCAGAGGGTTCTGAGGATCAGGTGGATGCTGGAGCTCTGCACAAGAGCTGCAGGCTTCCTATGGGGTTTGTCTTTTACCTGGATCATGATTGCTTGTCTTAATCTTGGTAAATTTAGACCAGACAGAGAAGAAATATGAAGAAGGGAATTGGATACCTTTTGGTGGGTGCTCAGCGTCTTGCAGGATCTGGCCTTTAACCATAAGCAGATTTGGGATGCATTGGTCTTGGACCCTGCTGGATCTCAGCCACATTCACAAGCAGATCACGAATGCTTGTTTCATGCACCTGACTTCTCACAGGCTTTCTGAGTGAAGTTCACCCTTTCTTCATTTGTTGCAATCAAACAATTATCGCTGGGATTCCAAGAGCAGTGATGGACCAACAGGTTGTGTATCATTGGATATCACTGTAGCAAAACCTCCTGACAGGAGCATACTGAAGCTTTGCTGCTGTTACTCCCCTGACTGCCATCAGTACAAGTTCCTCCTCTCCCAGCCCTGTACAACCTATGCTGGGTCGTCTAACCCAACGGTACCATAAATCCTCATCTTGATGCTCCACTTATCCCTTGCAGTGTATGTCTGACTTCAGAATCCCATCAGACAACTTTCCTTCAATTCTGCTAGTTAAGAGAGTCATTATGTGCAGTCTGGTCACCCTAATTCACTTAATAATCTGACACGGGCATTTTTTCACCTTTTTTATGCCCATGCAGGGAGGTGATTATAATCAGGGAAGTGACTTGGTTCAAATGACATAGTTGGTTTTCATATTTATTCCCCTTCACTGATCACAGTTCAAATGTGCTCAGCTCACAAGTCAAAAAGATGATTTCTTCTAATTATCCATTCTGCAGAGCTCATCTCAGGCTTTGCAGACCCAGCTGTATCCTTTGTGCCTCTACCCTGCTGTCACCAAGAATAAAGTGTTTGCAATCAGGGCACAGTCAGTCATGTTTTGTTGCTAATGTACAAGGCAGAACGGAAGCTCGTTTGTCCCTCCACCCTGCTGCTGGCTCTGTTGAATCAAGAGCAGAGAAATGCACATTTCCAGCTGGGGCACAACTGGAGGAGAGAAACATGGAGGGGCTGTGTAGAGGGGGACAACACATAAGGGATGTGTTCCGGGCTTTGGGAACAGCAGATGAGGTGAGGCTGATGAAAGGCATGGTGGATGAAATCACTCATGAGTCAGTCTCCCTGTACAAAGGGTGAGTAGAAGAGCCACGTCCCTTTGCTTGAAAGCTCCCTACTCTGTGGGCTGGGGGGGCTTCTGCAGCCTTTGCTGACTCTTCCTGCTGTCAGGAGTTCGGGTCATGCACTCATATTTATAGACTTATGACAGTCTCAGAGCTGAGGCTGTACTTGGATTATTTGACATTCAAGCAATCCCTGTTGCTAAAGCCAGGGTTTTTCATCAGTTTTCATCAGTTGTGGTGTCTTCTAATCAAGTTTCTTATGAACTTTTAGAGCATGCTTTTGTGGCCTAAGACCAAATCATGACTCCTCCTGAGGACCTGGAGTAGGGCTACTCTTGCTACGGGAGTGGGAAGGGACACATAAAGGAAAGAGCTAGGGGATGGAGCCAGGAGACACAAATTTTTTCTAATTGCAGCTGATAGGTGAAGACGCTGTTTTCCCCATGGATGAAGCCACCATGAGCCAGCCACAATCTGACCCTTCTTCTGGCAGTAGTCACAGTCAGTTTTACTCTGCAAAGTGTTGCCCTTGCCAAAGGAAGCTGTGGGTCCAGCAGTAGTCCAGCTCTTACGCCTTTCTCATCAGCATGTTGGCTTAGCACTGACTTAATTTTCTTGTGCATAGGGTTGGCCCCGCTAATGGGTTTGATAGACAGCTCATCAAGATCCAAGGCTCAAATGGACCTTTGCCTGAGACCCCTATTTAGCATGTCCATCTGTTGTGTGGATGACACAGATGGCAAAAGCCATATTTCGGCAAGACCTCTGCACATCTCACTGCTTGGCAGCCTGGGGGGTGAGCTGATGGCAGGGCAAAGGGGACAAGTGCTAAGTGCTGGAAGGTCTTTATGGGCAGGTGGAGAAAAGCAAGAGAGCAGCAGCAGCTGGGGGGCTGCAGGCAGATCTCTGAATGACTCATACATTTTTAACAAAGTGGCTTCTACCTGGAAACAGACAGTAGAAAGTAATGGTGCCTTCTCCATCTCCCAGCTCTTTCTGACCAGGCTGCTGGTTCTGCTAGAGCACAAGCCTTGTAAAATATAAGATGTCTCTGCACAGAGTAGCTGAGTGGATCTTATGGGCTCGGGGACCCAGGGGAGACAGAGCTCTGGAGCCCCATCTCCTGAGCTGGTCAAGCTGAATGTCACCAGGCAAATCCAATGCAATATCACACTTTTGGTAGTATTTGCTACCTCATGTCACCTGGTAGTTGTGATTTTGTTTTCTGACAGCTCCAGCATCTCAGTGGGTGCTGGGGTGTTGTACACAAGGGGATATGGACAAGATGCTCTGGGGACTCTTCTGCATCTTGTGGTTGCCCTGGGGCTGTGTTGCAGGAGATGTGGCTTGAAGACTCTTTTCTCCCCTTCCAGTCTTCTGTGCATAATTCTTCTGAAATAATCCCAAAAGGGCAGTCAAACATTTCCATAATAAGGAGCATTCTGAATAAGTAGTTTCTGTCTCTGCCTCATCTGTAAGCTTTTCTTGAGAAAGCAAGTAGTTACTTTTGAAAGTGAGAACAAAAACCCAAAGAAACCAAACTGAATTTATTACCTTCAAACCGCTGTAGAAAATTTTAATTAAGATGATGAGCTTGTCATGCTCTGTGTTTCTTTCACTGCTTCTACTTAGATGGAATGATTAAATTATCTGCACTTAAAGCATGGTTAATTTTACACATTTACACATTTATTTGTATACATATGTATGTATATAAATGTATAGTTAAGCTTTCTTGTTCTTGCTTACAGTGCTTCTGGAGAAAGCTTGTGTCAGTCCTGCAGATGTGGAAAAGGATTAGACCAATAAGCTTGATGCCCTGGGTCTGCACCTGAAATAAAGATAAGGGGAGCAATTCCCCCAGCTGTATCGAGAATTTTCCCAGCAGGAAGAATAATATTCATCTTCCCTTCCAGATAGGTCCCCTTCTGCAGAGAAATAAAGTACCAGTCACATGTCAAAAATAAAAAAATCCCCTCAAAATGCCAGACTGCTTTTATTTGAATTGAAACAATAAAGGATTAACGCAGAATATGAATGCAAAGCTGATAGTTAATGACATTGCTTTCTAAAGCCCCTGTCTTTCAGATTTCCAGTCACCTGATGGACAATTTCACCCTATGTTAGAGGAGTAAGTGATCCCAATTGTTTACCCCTTTGGCATGATGAGGGAGATTTGTAAAAGCTTTTCCCATTTCCCTGAGTCTGAGACTGACAAAAGAAACTGTCACAGTGAATTCAGAGCAGACATTACCAAGAAATTTCAAATATCTTGTTTCTGAGGATTTGTCTTATTTTGCTGTTCTGTGAAACTATCTGTCCATCCATCCATCCATCCATCCATCCATCCATCCATCCATCCATCCATCCACGTTGAAGCTCATCATTACCTATTCACTGATGTGCAAACACTGTTTGCATGAACACATCAAATCACCCATCTGCCCTCCATCTACCTCCATTTACCTCCATCTGTCTAGTATTGATTGGATCTAGTCTACACAGGCATGAGCTTGCCCACTATCCTAACTCCTACAAAATAAGGTACATCTTTGTTCCATCCTAGACCTGAATCGTGTCATCAGATGCTGAGTGACTGACTGCTATGTGATGTTTTGAGACAGTCCTTTGGCCCAGGAGGTAGAGATTTGTGTTGTCTCCCCCTGTGCTGATACACAGCTCAGGTTGCAATGAAGATCTCATTAAATGCACATTAATCAGAAGCCTTTAAAGTTATTTTTTTTCCTAGTTTTTGTTATCATGTCTCCTTCCAGTACTACAGGATCTGCAACTCAAGCCCAGTGGCTGCCAAAGGGATCCAAGAAATTGTGTGCAGGGCTTCCAAAAGGGCCTTTCTAGAAGAATCTGTGAATGAAGCTGCTCATGTCCAACCCTGTGGTGACAAACGGACATGGCCCCTTCTGGGACTCTGCGTCATACCTGTGCTGTCCTTGCCAGTGAACAAGAGTCACTCATGTTCCAAACCCCAGAGCGTAGGTGTGCTGGGGTTGGTAACGCAGCAGGAGCTCCCCAAGGGGGATCTTGTGGTGCTTGACAAGAAAAGAAACATCTTTTCCTTGGCAAATTTTACACTGCTCCTCCCAAGGTCGTTTTTCTGATAAAGCAAACACAAAAGAGTTACCTTGGATTATATCTAACAGCTTCAGAGCAGGCTATCGCCTCCCAGCATGGCAGGATTTATCTTGCTGTGAATTAAAGAAGTGCACTGGGATTTTCTTCTTGAGGTACATAGTTACGAGTCAGCCTCTGGCAGAGAATCTGGAAGACAAAGCATGGCAAAGATAGGAGCTGCTGCCCTGCAGTTTTCCTCTACCTCTGGCCATCTGATGTGTCCAGCTCCCACTTGATCTTGTCATTCCTCTTGCCTCCCAGGCCAACACAGCGGGAGGCAGATAGGCACCTTGTTTCTCCCATCCCGGGATGGAACATGATGATGTCCCCAGTCCCCCTGGCTCATGTGTGGGAGGAAGAAGTGGGCTGGGAATTAGGATATGGTGAAGAGGTCATCATGAAAGAGAGGGGAAAGATGCCAGGACAGTTGATTCTTGGCTTACAGCCAAAGAGGAGAGATGTGAATCTGCATTCATTCAGAGGCACCAGCACAGGAAGAGAGATCCTAAGTAAGCATCTCTGCCAGGGAGGCTTTTGCAGTTGTCCATGAGAGGGAACTCATCCCTGTGTCACTACCACCAGATCATCCCTGCAGAACTCCACCTTCTTCTTCTTGAGAAGACCCAGACCAAGCCAAACTTGCATGGTAGAGACTTGGCTCCATCATCTGCATCTGAGCCCTCAGTCCTGTACCAGAGCAGCAACAGGCAGCTCTCACCAGTGACACAAGCTGGGAGGGCTAACACTAGATTTTTCTTTTCTTCATGTGCCAGAATCTCAAGCTTCCCAGGCTCTCCTGGCTGCTTCCCTAGGAGCAAGCATGCACAGAGGACATTTTGAGGAGCAGCCTTCCATTTTCCATGGGAACTCAGCTTTGGCACATGGGAGAATGGAGAGCCCACCTCATGGCCAGGCTCATCTGAGAGCTGCAAACTGCTTAGTATCCTTGTGGAGGTCACCCAATATCCACACTAGTTGTGACAGTGGTCGATGAGCAAATCTTCCTTCCTGTCCTCAATACCAAGACATGAGTGGGACCCTGGAGAGCCTCCACTGCTGGTGCGCACCTCTGGTAGTCTTCAGCTTTCCAAGCCAATTAAAAACCTCTTCAAGTGATGTGTCTCATCTCTAGATACCTCAGGGGAACATGTACACCTCATTAGTGTAATTGGGAGATGTTTCCAACTGTGGCAGAGCCCACCCAGGCACTGAACTGCAGTGACTGTTGTGGGATACCAACCTGTAACTTGAGACACAGCAGGGTGAAAGCACACCATCAGATCTGACCTCTTGTGAGGATCTTCACTGATGTCTCCTTGCAAAGTTCAACAAACAAAACAGTAGCACAATTTAAATAGCATCTGTTGTTCGTGCACTGCCTGGTTGGAAACACCTCTGCCCCGGGAGCTCCACTTGCTTCACAAATACTTGTAACAGAGTCTAGCTATCCACTGGTTGTCTACAGCTTTGAAAATCTCCCAGTTTATGCTGAGGGACCAGCAGGTAATTATCCAACTTCCATGTCACTGATGGGAAAACTGAGGCAGGGGGCTGGGAAATAGGTCATGCAGTGTCCATGCTCCCAAAAGGGTGAGGGGGACATTAGCAAAAGCAGACATGAGGAGTCCTCTCTCAAAACAACAGTCCCTTCAAAACTGTTTACAGAAAGCCAGATACAGGAAGCAGAAGTTTCATGGTCTGTGTTTCTGAAAGATGGCTTTTCCTTCTGGCATGGTCTGGATATAAAATCATAGAATGGTTTGGGTTGGAAGGGACCTTAAAGATCATTGAGTTTCAATCCCCCTCCCATGGGCAGGGGCACCTCCCACTAGATCAGGCTGCTCAGTGCCTAATCCAGCCTGGCCTTAAGCACCTCCAGGGAAGGGGTGTCCACAACCTCTCTGGGCAACCTGTTCCTATGTCTCACCACCACAGCCATGTTGTCTGGTACAGGACTGCCTGCTCCATCAGCCCTCATGTAAGGCAAGAAGGATCTTACTCACAAGGGCAGTAAAACTGGTTTAAATGGGACTGGCAGTGGTGGGAAGAGCTGGGGAAGATAGAGGATTGACAAAGCAGCCTGTGCTCTATCCTTGTCTCTCATGTTCAGGGAACTAAACACACTGAATATAGGCATTATTCTGAATGGTAGTTCAAATTTGAGCCTGACATAAATAAGATAGCAGCATGGGGAGATGTGAGACCATTGCTGTGGAGTGAGGAGAGTGGAGGTGTGCTGGCTGCTGCCAACTACCCTGACACACAGCAGAGCTGGGGTAACTGAGTCCAGTCTGATGCTGTGTTCCTGGAACCATTATTCTCCGCAATGTTTCACCAGCTCAGGTGTGGGAAACTGAGGACAGGTAACATCATTGCCAGCCCCCTCCCAGCCGATTTCTGGCAAGTGAAATTAAGCACCTTACTAAAGGAGAAGCAGCAGTACTGAAAGGCCACATGCTCATCTGACAATATCTTCCCTGGTATCCATCTCAGTGGAACAGCTGCAGCCATACAGCATTACCATTTTCCTGTGTTTTTTTCTGCTTGAGAGAACTGATTCCGTTGCCTAATGCTATGGACACAGATGACGACAAAGTAAATTCAGTGACAATTGAAGGACAGAAGGTTTTGATAGAACCTGGCTCAATGAAAAATAAATTTGCACGGCATTTAAGAGCTCTTCTGCCTCCTCTAAGTATTGGCTCCAAACTGATAAAGAGCAGGACCTGTGTGGCAGGATTCTCCTCTTCCTGTCTTTAAAGTATTATGAAAGATTAGTGCCTGCTGTCGCCATGGTTTGCAGGCATGTTATTATTATTAATTATGGCTATTACTGTAGCCCAGATCTACGCAGCATCTGGCCCACAGGCTGCCTGTGGAACCAGGGCTGCCAGCCGCCGAGAAGCAGCTCCTGCTGCCTGGCCAGCTTGGTAGCCAAAAAAACAGCAGCTGCCTGAGCAGCATGAGCTTTCCCTCCTGGTGGCCAGCTGGGCTGGCAACCAGCATTTGGTGCCAGCGAGCCTGGCTGCCTGCAAACGCTACCTGCTGGCAAAGCTGGGGGAGCACAGGGAAGGTAGCAATCCATTTACAGGGTAACAACCGTGCTGGGGCACCCAGCAAAGCTGGATATGAAAGAGGAGAGAGTTTTTGTGAATGTCTTCAAGCAACGGATTTTAGGAAGTTTTGTAGAGAGTTGTTCTTTCACCAGCCTGGAATGCTCAGGAATGCTGAAGAGGTTTTATTTTTGGTGGTGATGGAGGACTTCGGTATTTTTAGATGTTCTCCATCTCTCCTCTCTTGTTTCCTTTCTTTCTCTAAAGGAAAGTGAAGAGAGGATGGGGAAAAGGGAAACACTACAAACTGAAATGGTAGGACTCGAAGCTTTGTTGGAAAGCAAAGGAGAAGAAACCTCCTCCCAATGGCTGTTCCCTGGGGGAGAAATGAAAGGAAACGTGGCAAAATCAAAGTATTTGAAGAAATGCAAATTCCCAGCAAATACCATGGGGGAAGGAGACTGTGAATATTTAAGTGCTTCTCCTCAGTTGTATCAACACAAACTCAGCACCAGCGGGGGAGGCTGCCACCTCTCAGAGCTCCGTGACATGGGACCCCTGCATGCCCCACAGCAAGCGATTCTTCCCTGGGAACTAATCAGCGCTGCCGCGGAGAGACACTCCCTGCTCCACGGGAGCTTCTATTTTTGCTGTGACTTGACAGTCCTTGCTGCTCTAATGGGAATGGTCAGGTGTTAATGAGCATCCTCAGATGGGATGTGTTTGGCTCGCCATGTTTGACAGCAGGATGCACGAGCTCCAGCCAGACTGGTGACCCCTGGAGGCAGCTGATGGGCTTCAGCGGGACCTTGTGTAGCACTTGCACGGGAGAATCAACAAGGATACTCACTCCATCCAGAACAGGAAGAGGTTATGGGCTGAGAAAACTGCTGCAAGGGGGTGCAAAGATCAGACAGTGATGTCACCTACCTCTTGTATTAAGAGCCCATGTAGACCTTTGCCAGAAAATTCAGGGTTCTGGGAAAGAAGACTTAGCAGATGGAACACTTTTGTCAGCATGCAGCTCTATCAGGCAATTTATTCATTAGTGGCTTGTTTGTATTTCACAGTAGCTGGAAAAACTCTTTCTGGGAGGTCCTCTTGGTAGTAAGCAGTGTAAATCCACAATGCTCAGGTAACAGCCACGTCTCAAGCACCTAAAATGCCCAGGACTGATGTATCAGTGGCTGTGTGCTGGCCCAAAAGTAAAGCCTGAAAAACTCAGAGCTCACCCTCAGTTTTCTCCCCAGGGTGGCTCCCAGTCGTATCATGGATGCCTGTTGCTGCTTAAATGCAGGGCAGATGGAGCTCTCTTTCTAGTGTTACATCTCTGTTCCCTGTGATCTCTTCTGAGCAGGGAATGGGAGAAGGCCAAATCATGAAAAAAAATAATCAAGGCAGAGCTTTTGAACGATTTATTTTAAGTATCCTGTTGACTTTCTTGCTTAGGTCCTGGGCTTGCTATAATTGTGAGAGTTTGGAGCTTGGGCAGAGCTCTGGCCTGGCAGAAAAGCAAGATTGCAAGAGCTGGGAAGAGCTGCCTGGCAGAAAAGCAAGATTGCAAGAGCTGGGAAGAGCTGCCTGGACTCATAGTCATAGTCATAGTCATCTAGGTTGGAAGGGACTTTTCAGATCATCAAGTCCAACCATCATCCCAGCTCTTGCAAGCTTCATACCTGGACAGGGACTTGAACCCTTGACCCTCAGATTAGGAGTCTGATGCTCTCCCAACTGAGCTACACACCCAGGTGCCCAAGATGCTCCATGAGACTTCTGACAACCAGCACATCAGCACATGAGCTCCTTTCTGGACTGGGAACACTGGTCTCCTATGTTCCTTCTGAAGATAGGGACAGGGACTTGTGACTTGGGAGGAAAAAAGTATAAGGAGCTCCCCAAATCTGCCCAATTAGTGTGGAGCTGGTAGGTAGCAGAGACAGGTGAGAGCAGACTGTGTTACTGTGCCCTCATCAGCGTGCAAATCCTGCTGCAGTTCAAGAGCCTATTAAAGAGCCGAGACACAGACACTTTATTAGCCATATGTCAGAAAGCACTTTTTACAGTAAATCCTACTTAACAGCCATATGCTAGAGGAGAATTAAATGCTTTTTTGCTCTCAGACAGTTATGTAAACTTGAGAGAGAAGAAAAAAAAGATAACAAATAACAGCAGAGGAGCATTCAGTACATACCAGTTATTAATGCATTTATCTAGTCCATTTATTTATTGAAGGTATTTTTTTTTCCTAGGACAGGGCCATTAAATCTGACAGCTTCATCAACACCCAATGGGAAAAACTGCATGTTATAAAGTAGTTAAAACTCCCATCAATTTCAATATCAGCTCCATTTTTTATTTTGTATTTTTCCCCTGCCATCACGGGCTGTTTGACTAACTCGTTAGCAAGATATTAAACTGCCCCACTCTTTTTTTAAGGACCATAAATTACTATGGAGAAAGATGCTGTTGTCTTAACAGATGCCTCTTACAGTGTAAACATCCCCTGAGTGATAAGCAGAGCGGGAAGCAGCTTGCAAACTAGCCTTTTCATGCTAAATATATAGCAGGACTGGAAAACTGGCACTGAAATCAATGGTGTTTTGCTCTGCAAAGAATGCCATACTGGGGGACAGTATGTTTTAGGAGATGGATAATGCAAGACAGAGGTTTTTGCTTGGATGTGGTTTGCCTGGTTCATCCATCCTGACTGTGGGGGAATGGAGCTTTGTTGCTGCCCCGGAGACTCCCACAGGGATGTGGCTGATGAGGGCTGTGGCACAGGGATGGATGGCCCTATATTTCTCTGGCTTGGATGTGAGTCACAGTGAATCCTTTCCCTGTAAAGTCTTTTCATGAATGCAATAGGCACAGTATGGCTCATGGCAGGAGCTGGCTGACCTGCAACTCAGAGAGCGAAGGAACTAGGACTAGACTGAGGTGATGCTGGGTTAGTGGCCCATGGGTCAAAGAAGGGACATGACACCACACCGTTTGGCGTAGAGGAACTCCAGACAGACACAACAACATCTGGATGTGGGTGTTTACTAGGGTGTGCAGGGTTAGGTTATGGCAGTGTTCTGCTATCTGGTGCTCCTCTCTGCACAGAGGAGGAGGATGGGAGCTGAGAAGTTTAATAACAAAGGCCAGAACCAATCTGCCAAGATAGACTCCAGGAGAAATTTGGAGGACAGACCCACAGGTGTCACTGCACAGGTATCCCCTTCACCTGGACAGGGAGAGACTGGGGAAAGGACAACAGGAGGGGCTGCAGACGGGAAATTAGCATCATCTGGCTCAACAACTTTATCAGGTCTCTCCATGAGAGGCATTTTAGGTTGGATTCCTCCTCTGACAGTAGCAGGTCCACCCAAGGTGATGTCATGAAACACTATTCTCCGGGATGGCAGCACCTTCTCTTCCAAGGAACAGACACCTGCAGTCACTTACAACCAGTTATCCCTCAAGGGTCAGGGCTTGGCTAAGCCTCCTGTGAGCCACTGTTCAAGGCTCCTCTGTTTCTGGATGCCATCATCATCACTGTAGTGTGCGATACTTGGGTAGGAATGGGATGTCACAGCTCCTGCTGTCTCCCAGCACCTGCCACACTCTCAGGGACAGACACTGGCCATGCTTGGAGCCCTGATGACAACCACAGAAGTGATCATCACAAGGAAGAAGTGTAATTTTAACCTTAATGCTTGTATATGACCCTGCTAACTTTTCTTATAACTACCCCATCTGGGTTTTTCCCCATGGGCTTTCCCCCATCCTTACTAACTGCTGCTAACTGCTGCACTGAGTCAAAAGGCTCCTGGCTTTCCTGGCATTTCCTTTCTCTCTCCCTCCCAACCAGCCCCTCCTCATACAACATGTTCCCAGCTCAGAGCATCGCATTAATGCTCCATTTTATTGCACGCTCCTAATGACGCATCTGCAGATAGTTCCCCTCTCTAACTGAGAAAATTCTTGCTGGGATGGAAATTTTAAAATGAGAATCAGATTGTTTCCACATCACAGGGCACAGCCAGGCTTTAAATACAACAAATTCCTGAAATCTGTTATTCTGTCACCTAAGCATTTAAATAATTAACTAGAGAAATATCCCACAGTCCTGGCTAGGAAGGTGAGAGTGTTTGCATTCTAATTGATCACTAAATGCAAAGCAAACAGCTCAGAGATCTGTCAATAATTGCTTTAGAAGAGGCAGCCGTGGTCACTAGGATGAATTTAATCTACTCAAAAACTCAGCAGCAGTTACAGGTATAAGCACCAGCTCTGGCTGTTCATTCTAATGACTTTATTGTTCCAGCATCGTTAGTCCCGTTCCCCTTCAAGTTTTGCTAATGGGCAGGCACATAACCAGCCTTTGCTACTGAATCATTCTCCCACTCCTTTATTTATTCCTTTCACTCTGTGGGGGCTGCAATGTCTTTCTATATCTATGCACATACGCATATGGATCTTTTCCTTTTTTTTCCCCTTTTTTTTTTTTTTTAAATTGCAACTAAAAGAAAAATTTCCTTGCTGAAGGGGGCAATCAGAGGAGAGCATGGCTCATTTCCGAGAGGCTCCCACCTCCAGATCCTCAGCACATGGGCTCCCTTACGTAAAGGCACATCACAGCAAGCAAATAAGCCTGGCTACTGTTTAACTGTTGGGAAGCTATTGCAGCCCTTCTCCAGGAGACTGGGATGCTGAAACAAAGCTTCTGCATCAGCATCCTGAATCCAGAATACCCTGGGTTTGATCCCATCCTCCAACTTTTTCCAATGGCTGGGTTGAAGAGTTCCAAGTGTATATTTATTCTACCTTTCTGGATTCTCTCCTTTCTAACCTACCTCCTAAGCCTCCACACCATCTTATCTTCACAATGATGCCCTGCTTGTATTAAACTCTGGGGTTTCCTCAGAGGAGGCAGCCATCTCCACTTGGAACCCTCCAGTGACAGCTGCTTTGTCAGGGTTTAGTGGAGCCTTTGTTAATGAGGACCGGTGCAGGAGACTTTGAAGCTCCCTCAGTAAAAATCTCTCTGGGACTGACCCAAATTCATCTTAGAACTCCAGAGGAGGTTGGTTTTCAGGATTTTCCATGAAATGACATGTCTGCAGCTGCATTCCCACTGGTCCCAGGCAGGAGACCATTGCAGGGAAACAGATAATTTTGCACTTTCTGGGTGATTCTTGAGGAAGAAGAGAGTGAAAGTGAATTAAAGAAGATGTTGGAGGACAGGGAGCTTTACAGCTCTGTCTCACTTCAGAGACCACTTCAATTACGTGGCTTCTTTTCCTGCAACAAGCCAGACTGGTGTGCTATTACAGTATCCCCATGAGCTGACATACCACCAGACTGTTCCTGTCTGAAGTGATAACCTTTAGGAAAGCTCTTTCAGAGGAGCATGTCTTGGAAAGTAGCAATTATTCCCCAGTGCAATGTTAGTTTGTGCTGGAAAGCTTCCCCAGCCCTGGCTCTCTGCAAATTGCCACCCTTAAGAAGGATGGGGGCAAATGTATGCTGCTGTCCATCCCAAGTGACGGGTTTCAAGAAGAGAAGCTCTGCCTTCTGCACACAAACATCCCAGAGGAGACACAAACTGCAGGTGCAGGTTATGATGATAGCAGCATTGGACAGGGCAGAGCTGTGGGATGTCCCGAAACACCAGTTTGCACAGCTGCTCTCTGCAGCAGCAGGTGGCCCTGCAATGGTTGGGATTCTTTGGTGCTGTCCTCTGTCTTGGGCTTTCAGTGGGACACAGGGAAGATCCCAAGGCACAAGGAATTATATAGTCCCACAGATTTAGGCAGAAATGGCCTTAAAGGTTCAGGGACTTGCTTTACTCAGTTTCTTAGGAGGGTAACATGGATAAGAAAGCATCCTCTTTCTCTGGAGTACTCTCAGACTCCAGAGCCTATCAGACTCCCCAGGCCATGCAGGGCAGAGAGAAGAAGTCTGTTGCATGATCTCTTTAAAAGCATTATTATTTCTTCATTCAGCAGTGGGTCAAAACTGCCTGCTCTCAACTCAAACCCCTTTTCCAGTCCACATTCAAGCAGGAGAGTGACCCAGACTCATGCTTTTCAAAGCCAGGCATCTAAAAGATGGGAAGAAGTTTTCTCTGCAGGTGTCCCAGCATTGCCTGGAGGTGGTAGTGATGTTTCTTTGAGGCATATGTACTCACCCAGCTCCAGGCACAGGCCACGTACCAGCTCTGATGCCATCCCCAGCCTTCCCCCCCCCAGGATGAAGCAGTGATGAGGGCTGCTCCTTTTAACCCAGAGCACAGAGCTTCTCACAGGGAGTGTGAAAAAGCGGCTTGTAGGTGGATTATCTGCCTCAGCATTCAGCTTGAATAAACAGGCAGAGGACACTGGGTGAGGGATGGAGGGCACAGAACACAGAAAGACGCTAATGAATGTTGCATCCTTGAGTATGCGAAGGAAGGGGAGGCAGACAGAGCTGTCTGTGTGGGAGGCCTCAGCACTGACAATACACTAATCAGTACAGCCTCTGCCTCATGCATTAGTTGAGCTGTTATCATAAAGCTTTCCCTCAGCCCACCCCTTTGGTGGTTCTGGCTCACAACAAAAATCCAGCCCTTGGTCCTCTCCCGAGCATCCTGCTTATGAGATCCCCTATGAGCAATGAGGGGCTGGGGAGCCCCATACCCCTCCTTCATCTGCTGGCTGCTTCCTGCATCCCACTCTCCAAATTGCCTCCTGATGGAGTCAGTCTTCCCTATTCCAAGTCTCGTGGTGCAAATACTTACTCAGCTACACCACTGAATAAATTTCAGGGCATTTTACTTTGTGAGAGCTAGATGGAATTTAAGAAAAACAGATCCTCCTTTCTTTATTTTAGAGGGTGGAGGGATGAGGCTAGGATGATGCTTCTTGTGCTTCTGCCATAAACTCCACCATTGTCTGTGGTGAGCAATGTCCCACCTCCACTGTCCCTTGTGCCGTAAGGTCTCCTGTGCTATGTGCACTGGGTTGCAGCCTTTCCTCCTAGTCCCCTTCATCACATTAATCAGTGAGGTAGGAGCAAGCCAGGGCTATTGGGATGTGTCCTCCCTGAAGTAACACAGAATAAATAACTCCCTTGGGTAGTCTTCAGGAGAGCTCCCTGGAAAATGGAAAAGGCTGTGAAAACAGCATTTTTAACAATCCCCACCATGGCTCTGCCACCAGCCTCTTTGACTTTGTGATTTATTTCTTTTCAGGAGTGAGCTAGACCATGAAATCACTTTGAAGTTTTGCTCCTGAGATGAAACATCAGGAAATTATTAATACAACCATTTTTTTCATGATAGAGGAAAAAAAGAAAACCAAGGCAGGAAAAAGAAGAGCTCCTGCAGAGTTGTTTACTCTAGATTAAATTGTCCCAGACTCTCTGGATCTTAACGGCTTTAGCTGAGGAACAGCCTGAAAGTGATTAATTTATAAGGTGACAAATATCACTTTCAGGCAAGAGGCAATTCCACTGTTTAGCTGAGAGCGAAGAGATTGTAAACAGGTTGTTTCACTGTGTGAACAGAATATGAGCTCTCAGGTTTGGGGGTAAAACTCAGAACTGCAGATACCTTGGGTTTTGATTCTGCTTTTGGTATCAGACACAAAGTTTTTTGGTTTTGGTATCAGATTGAGAACCTTTTGGCCATAGCTCTTCTGGACTTGCTGATGGTCTTGTTCCAGGTATGGCCTTTCAAAGCTGTGTGTGGCCTGAAGGTCACATAACCCCCTGAGAACTGTCACAAGGGACTCATCCAGCACTGTGCTGGGTTGTTCTGATCACGCAGAGTTTGATTGTCAGAGTGAAGGTGCAGCCATGCTGCACATCCCAAGGGGATGCTGCATTGCTCATGCAGCAAACTGGGCTGGGTGGGGACTGGAGCACCTTTATGGGTGCAGGCAGAGTGACCTGTCTTGTGAATTATCCCCAGAAAGCCAGATTGTCTCTCAGGAAAAATAACATTAATTGTCCTTGGATGAAAACAGACACACACCGCTTAATTTATTCTTCCTGTATTGTGGTTGATTGCTCGTTATTCTATTACCCCCCCACAGGATAGATCTTGTACTCAATTATTACACTGCTGACACGCCTTTGCTGCTAATGTGACACTCTTGTTTCCTCTGCACTACAACTACCTCTGAAATAACCTAATGCATCAGTTTTGTGCAGCAGAACAGGGGGCTGGGAGTTGTGCATCTCCCATGAGCAGGTGCCGAGTGATTCCAGCAGCAAGAGACAAGATCCTTCTGCTGTATTGCTTTAATGAAACATTTAGTGAGTTGGAGTTCTCTCTGCTGCTGTCTCCAGGACTCATGTTTTCACCAGGCACCAGAGGCTTGAGAGTTATTGATCTGGGTAAGAGGGGGGTTTATGAGCAAGGTTTTTCCTTCCAACAGGTGGAATGATCTGGCAGGTTATATACAAGGGCATTAGCTCTTTCCTTGTGTCTACCACAGCATTCCCAGACCTCTTAATGGTAAAACAGGTTCTGGCTTAACTAAGATAATAATTTGAGGAAGGCTGAGGGCTGTAGGAAATGCAAGCAGTCGGTAACTCACAACCAGGATGTGAGTTGTGTTTGTAGCGGATCAGGTGATGGGGTATGATACAGATCAAGACTTGAGCTGATCTCTTACAAATCATGTCAACTTGGAAAATACTTCTTTCCTTCCTATAGCTGTGACACTCTCAGTGCAGTGAGATGGGAGTACCAGTTTGCCACCCACAGCCCCATTTTTAACCTTCTGCATGGCTTATCTGAGCTCAGCAGGGAAATGGGTCACAGACATGGAGACTGAATGAGACCTTGAAGGAAACACCTCTGCAGAGAAAAAGGTGCTCATCCTGCCCCAGTGATCTGTTTTTGAGGACACCTGGTTTGAGCTGTACATGGAGCATCTTTTGTCTAGGAGCATTTCCTCCCTTCTCATGCTCTCTGTAGAGGTATTTGTCTCCAATGTCTGCAGTGTACGCATCTCCCGTGTACCTTCTGTGTTGTTATGACCATGCTGTATAAGGAACATGCTGAAAAATGCTGTCTTCCCCCTCAAACTGTGCCTGGGACTGTTTGGGGCAAACAGGTATGGAAGAGTGAGAGGCTGTTCCTTTGCAGAAGGGTAGAGGGACACTCCAGCCATGCTCCAAGCAGACTCATGCTCTCTCTCCCCAGCATGAGCAAAGCCCTGTTGTTCTCTGAGACAGTCTGTGAAGGGCCTGGATGATTTTCCTTTCCTCACTGCCTCCTTCAGCAGTGATGTATTTCCAAACAAGAATTTTCTCAGATCATTTATACTAGTTACACAGAAAACCCCTTCCCCAAGGCAGCAATTCTCTGACTTCAATTGCTTTGTTTATATCGCTGGCTGCAAACAGGCTTTTAGAAACCACTCTCCAAGCTGTCTCCTTCTAATAACATGTCTGAAAAGACTGGTTTGAAGGAAATTTTTGAAGGATACTACATCTCCAAGTCTCAGCAATGTTCATTTGCTCTCTGATAAAGTCAGTGCTAGGAGTGTTTTTAGGGAACTGTGGCCATTACGGCGCTATGGGACAGATCTCATGCAGGGGTGGGGAACGTCTGCTTCCCTGCACTGGAAAACATAAAAGCAGATTATCCTCAAAAACTCAGCCTCTGAATGGCAATTAAAATCTGTGCTGGGGCAGGTCCTTCCAAGCCATGTCCAAAATCGATTAACCGAGTCTCCTGTTGCAGGTGACCTTTTATCTGCTCCATGAATTCATGATCAAGGGCTTGATCTTGGCCTTCATCGATGAGCTTCTGTCTGGCTGCTCAGTCCCTGGGGGCAGCCTAGCTGCTCTTCCAAACTTTCTTCCATGGACCAGCAGATAAAACATCCCTGGTGTTAACAACCGATCTCAGAGACGTTTTATTCCTCCTTCACATAATTTCCTGGTTTCTCATAAATGTAGGAAGAAGCAGCCTCCAGTTCTGCGTGGTACCCAAGTGCCATTAGGGCAGTCGATGTGAGCACTGAGCAGCAGGCAATTTAGGATGATAGCGTGCTAAAACAGTCCAGCAAACTACTGTCAATTCAAAAGCTTTCTGGCAGCTCTCTCTTCATTTTGGAGATTTCTATCTTAACAGATCTATAAAGGAGTGGATTAGTAGAGATAAATCAGGTAGCAACTTGTCCGAATGTGTCAGTAAGGTTAGATTATGGTTTTCTGATGCTATGTAATGCTTGGTAATGCTATCAGGGGCTTTTTGCAGACCCTGAAAGAGGTTTCTGTGAGCCTCTGCCCTGAGCAGAGGAAGCACAAAGGAGTAGGCATCACGACCCATCTTCATGGTGGTTCGTTTGAAACTGTTTTGCACCCAGGTTCTGCCATGTCCTTGTCCACCTATGCTGACTGCTTGGACCCCAACCTTCTCCACTGGCACAGGAAAGAAAAAAAGGATCCATCAGTACACAGGGAGGACTTTGGACTTCTTGCCATCTCTAGCTTGCCCCCTGGAGATGTTGTTCACCTACTTTGGCAGCATGCAAAGCCGAGGGAGGACCCCCTATGAATTTGTCCTGTTTGAAGCCCTGAGAAGCAGTGAGCCCTCCAGAGTGGGCAAAACCCCCCTTCGGCACTTCTGCTATTCCCTGTGATCCTTACCCTTCTCTCTGATCTTGTCCAGGTGCCACCATCACCTGTTAAATACAGCAGATTTTGCATCTTTGCATGCACCTGCTTGGCATCATCGCACTTGGACAGAAAGAGCTTTGCAGTGAAGGATAGCTGTGTGCATGTTCATTTCTTCCTCTAAATACTGATTTTTTTCCTTTTAAATCCTAACTATATGAACTTCATTCTGTTCTCTCCATTACACACAGGAAAACTGTAAAATTATAGTCCTGCCTTTGGTTAGAAGACTGCACTTTGAGCAGCTGTTGCAGCCCAGGAGCTCCTATTAAAGCTGTGCTATGAAGGAGAGGGATGGGGACTAGGGAGCCTCTGATTTCTCAAGACAAAAAGAATGTACTGAAAAGGCTCCCCAGTCTATTAACCACTGAGATTTGGGTGTGTACTGAAGCTACTCAGTTTAAACCCTCTTCGCAGCACTAGGGGATTTTGCTCACTTTCCTCATTTAATCTGCTTACTTCTGTGGGCAGACAGACAGATGGATGGGGACTGATCCCTTTCTCCCTCCTCACTGTGATATCTACTGACTCCCCTCTTCATGATAGCACCATTTAGCAGCCAGCATTTCCTTAAGGTGTTTAAAGTTGTTCTTTGATAGATAAATCTTCTGCAGCTTAAACTGCCAAATCTGAAATAGTCCTGGCTGGAGCAGGGATTAAGAAGTAAAATCTTATTTTCTTCTTGGTGCTCAAAAATGTAGCTCCTGCCAATTCCATGAAGGCTCCTGCTCTGCAGAAGGGGCACTTTTGACACTGACCCACTCTGGGAATTGAGGGAGTGTGTCCCAGCTGAGAAGGAGGATGCCCTGGGGGGTGTGACTGGAGACCATAGATGATAGGAGGGGCAAAAAGGCCTCATGTATCCATGAAATTTTCCATGATTGTGCCTTTCCTCTACTTACATTAAGAGCTGACATATAACTGGATGGAAACATCCTTGGGAGTTGTTACTTTGTTATTATGCTGTTTTTTATCAAAATATTCTAAATTGGAACATTGTGTTCACTGTACCTCTGGAGAAGTTTTGTAAAGAACCTGGCAGTAATACAGCCTCTGACCCTACTCAAAATGGGAATCCCCAAAAAGATCTCTGAAGGATGGTATCTGAGGTCCAAACTGGCAGGTAATGGAGTCTTCAGAGCTAATAACTTCATGCCCTTTTGTTGATTGGCAGTTTCAAAATTGACTGTCTCTGGTTGTTGCTCTTGGGAGCAGAGCTTCCTGTGGCTGTTCCTCAGCAAACAGTGATTAAACCGCAGCCTTTGCTGACAGACAAAAGAAAAAAAAAAGAAGAAAAAAAACTGTGGCTGTAAACAAGTTCTCAGGAGAAGCCCTCCAACCTGCCCTGCTCACCTTGTGCATTCAGAAAGCAAACACCAGCCTCCTTCTTCCACATTCTGAGGTTCACTTAAAACTTGCCAGACTGAACTGTTTTTCTTTTATTTCAAACACACTGCATTTGCCAGTTTGATTTCACTACTCTTCAGGTTCTTATGTTTCCAGCCTGCCTGTAACTGTGCTCACAGAGGAGAGCAGAGGCAGAGTACCTGCAGCCACGGCTGCACAGGACAGAGACATTGGGATCACTCCTCATCCAGGCAAAGCTGTTCCTGCTCCCCTGGGTGCTCTGAGCTGCCTTGACCAGACCCAGTACAGGACTAAGGCATAACAGGGACATGTGGTATCACTCCCAAGTCAATGCTCCACTCCACATTGTTTCCTTAAATTTTCCTACCGAGCAGCTTCCGTGAAAACACTTGGGAATGAGACATCCATGAATGCTACAAATGAGCAATCATATTTTTTTGTTTGATTTGCTGTCCTCTGACTTTTTTTCTCCTCTTTTCTCCGTTTTCACTTAGAATCACTTGGGATTAGATATGACTGCACTGGATGTGACACAGAAGACATCTACAACTGCCCCATCTGCATATGTGAGCTCTGGAGCAGACACTAGCTGCCAGGTTGAAGCAGATGCTGATACAATAAATGCTGAGATTAAACCCAGAAGGATCAATCATTTTCCTTATGCCCTGCAAATAAAGCTCATTCTTGTTGAACAGAGGCTCATTATTTCAGCATCATGAGAGGAGGGATGTTGCCATATAGCTAATGTGATGATTTCAGGTGCAGTTGCTGCCTGATTAAATGTCTCTGGGATCAGGCAGACTGCTTGGGTTGAATGGGCCATTATTCTATCCCACTAATAGCAGACTCACAGAAGTACGTTATAATTAAAACCAGCATAAATGCCATTGCTAAATTTTGATGAGAAGAGCTTCCGGCTTCGTGCACACCCAGGCATGTCAGGTGAAATGCAGAGGGCAGATTCCACAGCTTCCTCTATTTCAGTACATGGGAGCACATTGTAGTTGTAGGGAATTTGGGACATAAAATATAAAGTAATTTCAAAGACTTGAAGGAGGTGACTGTGTCTTTTGCTATTGGCAGAACTAGTGATGATGCCTGCCATGCCCTGAGGTCAAAAAAGTTGGCACAGGAATTGGTGCTGGGAGTGAGTCCCAAGCCCAGCTGTGGGTTTGGGGGCACACTGGTGCATGGTGGGCAGCTCTGCTTTCTGCGCTGATAGAGGAAGAAGGGGATGAAAGGGGCTTCAGAGAAGACTGGGCTGATGCAGGGGGTGGGAGACCTGCCTTATGAAGAGAGAATAAAAAATCTGGAACACTTAGCAGGGAGAGGAGAAGGCTTGGTAGGGGTGAAATCATGAAAGTCTTAGGTAAAGTGACTTCAGACTCATTCACCACAACCCACGGCATGCTCTCTGGAAGGAGTAGGATACAAATTTAAAACAGATAGAAGGTGGCAGGGTTTCAGAAAATTTCCTGGATATTGTGAAGGCTCAGAGTGTCAGTGGGGCTGTTTGTACAGCTGGTGTTATTGTGCCTGTCCTTCAACCTATGGCACAAGGCAGGTACAGCAGAGAGCATGACACTATCCTGCTGCTCAGTGCTAGGTAAATCCTCACAGCTTCTCAGCAAAATCTGTTCAAGTAAAGGCTGTAAAATTCCTGGGGCTGCCTTGAAGAAAGTGGGATGTTTGTCAAGATCAGTGTGGGGTGTCACTTAAAGCCAGATTCATTTGGATTCCCCTGGAATGACATGTTTAATAAGAATTATTTTCTTTCCTCCAGCAATTTTCTGACATCTCTCTGTAGATCAGTGAGATACAGAAAATGGCTTATATCTTCCCTCATGCAGCCTACGTGGAAATTAAACAACTTGCTTCCTCAAGGGACAGCTTTCCCCTCAAGCAGGAGCCCAGGTAGCAGAGCTGACAGGCTGGGTCTTTGACCAGGGCTGTATCCACTGCTTCTGATCGCAGATACACTGCCCTGGTCAAAGACCCTAGGGGATACTTGCAGTTTGTGTCCAGCAGTCTGGGTGGCACCCATTCAGGGCAGCTGGCTTCCACCTCTCTTTCCCTGAAAGAGAAGCCAGACTGGGAAGCTCCAGTTTATGCATAATGAGATTCCTGAACCTTTCTGCACAGATGAAGCTCTCAAAATTGCGCAAATGAAGCATAAGAAAAGAAATTGCTTTACTCATCCCACTCACACCTCTCTGCCCCACCAAGCATTGGTTGTTTCTCAGAACTTTTCCTTTTGGAAATGTTTTTCATCACCCTCTGGGATTCTCCTCCAGCCTTCACTCAGGTTTCCCTCTCTGAACTGGAGATATTTTCCCAACTCCTGTGAATCAGGGTGGCTGCTGTGCTATGAAGACAAGACAGGAAGTACTGGGGCTGAACTGTTGAGCACTTTGGTCCATGTAGAGTGGGTATCAGAAAGGCAGATCTTCCCTCACTTCTCACTTTTCTTCATAGCAGGGATGACAGCCCTATGACTGGGGATTCCCATTTGCAGACTGCAGTAGCCACACATGGAAAAAGCAGCCCTGGGCAGAGCTGAGATTTACAGGCTGAGCAGAGCCTGGATCTGATCTTTGTCTGAAGAAGAACCATTGCCTGCTCTGCAGGGCTCAGTGCAGGTGTGGCAGCACTGTGTAATGAGCCTCTGCATGTGTCCACTCCATTTACTCACCTCTGTGAGTACACGGATTTGAAAGGACATATGTGTGCCTGTGTGTCCTGACTCCTGACCCCATTGCTCTGGGAAGAAGCCACTCAAGGGCTCTTTCCAAGTAACATTTCCAATAAAGAAAGCCTGCGTAAGTGGTGCGTAAAGCTTTTATGAATCAAGCCCTTAATCAGAACTTGGGGTTTCTGAGCACATCCTTCAGGCCCAACAGCCCTTTAATGCATTCATCACATTAAGAGTTAATTTACAACACGCCGTTTGAGATGAGCTCTTGGCCCTTTGGTAAGGACCTGCCTGAGGTGCGAGCCAGGCGCTAACAACTCAAATGTATTCTGCTCTCAGGAAAAAAATATTACCCCTAATATTTTCACCCTTCATGGGAGACTTGGGGCTGTGGAACAACATAGCAATGGTGTGACGGGACCACCGCCGCGTTCATGAATTTCAGATGCTTGTGAGAAATTATCTGTTTTGCTGGACCCTTGCTGGGCTCAATCAGTTCCTTCATGGTTGGTGACAATTAAGAGCCAGCGTGATGCAAAGGGGAGATTTTAGACTCTGCGTGACACAAAGGTTCCCATCCCACTGGCTTTGGTTTCCTCTCTGCCTCGCAGGACATATTCTTTCTTTTGCTTTCCCCAGAAAGAATCAGCATCCTGATCTCCAGGAAATGTCCCTTCACTTCCAAAGGCTGTGTGTGTACATGTAGAAATTATAATTACGTTGAAAACAGAGGAGTACATTGCTCAATGCTATCTGCCCATGCAGAATATTGGAAGTTCTGGGGCTAAACTGTGGAGCACTTTGGTCCGTGCAGAGTGGGTAGGTATTAGAAGGGCAAATCTTCCCTCACTTTCACTTTCACTTTTCTTCTTTTCTGTTTTCTGAGCAGATAACAAATTTCAGAATTTTTTTTCTTTTTTGGAACAATACTACTCTGGAGCCAAGCCACAAACCTGCTAGTGAAATGGAAAGGCCATGCAAAGCTTTGTTAAGCTCCACAGATCCAAAAGGTCACAATAGCAACAGTCAATACGTAGTTCTTCCTTTGTCTTCTCCCTTGTAGCAGCAGGTCAAAAAATGAGACACAGGGGGCATGAGGGGAAGTGACAAAGCCAGCACTGCAACACTCCCCCCCCCATCCTCAACCCACCATCTCCCTTTGCTGCACTAGAATTTTGTGTGAAACAGCTCCCTGTTACAGCCCAGCTGCAGATGTTGCCTTTCTGTTTTCAACAGAGTTACTTCAGGAGAAAGGAGATGATAATGAGCCATACCCCTAGAAGAGATGGCCAGAAATGCTTTACAGATGTGAATGAAAAAAGACTATTTTAATTTAAATTTTTTTTTTTTTCAAAATATATCAATTTCAGCACAATATTGTCTAGGAAAAAGAGGCTCAAATTACCCTGCATTCATCTGCTGGCATTGGACAATTTCCATTTTTCATTTGTTTTGATTTGAAAAGAAACGCACGGTTTATAAGGGATGTACATACCTCATATAGCTTTAAATGTCAAAGCAAAATGAAGCTTGAATTCACTAAAATGAAGTATTTAAATTAAACCAGTTTTTAGGACTTCATAATGTTGGAAGTTTAAAACTTTGAGGCTTTCTACTTCAGAGCTGAGAATAATGAGGGCCTAGTGAGTGA
>VZTY01004009.1:0-33245 GCA_013400935.1 Turnix velox
CTCCCATGTGGCAACCAGAGGGAATCAAGGTCATCTTTGGGACTGATTCCCACTGCAATACCTGTGGGCCTCATGGAGATTGCACCTGTGGTGACTGTGTTTGCTCATGGGTTTCTGTTAAACACACCTGAATGCAGACATTTACTTAGGATTCCATAACAGCCACAGCAGGACAAGGTCAGGGAGAAAAGAAAAAGCTGATGTTATTTCCGAGAGGAAATGCTGAGTGAGGGGATGCTGAGGGAGTTCTCTTCAGCAGCAGCTCCACAGCAAAGGAGAATTTTTCCCCTTCAAAACACCCAAAGAAAGAAACATCCATAGAAATTGCTGGAGGGAAACCTCCCTGGACTGAGCAGGATGCAGCTGCTAGTGTTGGCATGCTCTGGAGACATTGCTGAGTACGGCTGGCAGCCCAAGCTGCACGTAATCCTTCATTGTCAGCCCTTGGGGGCATTCTGTGAGATGATTAATTAAATTTTACACCCAGAGTTCAAAGCAGGGCAGGGTGTGAGTATGTGTTATTCAGTACTCCAGGTAGGGTCTCGCAGAGCAGAGCAGAGGCAGAGTCACAAATCTCCACTTCCCTCCCTGCCACGGCTCTGCTGATGGTTGGCTTCTGGGCTGTGACTGCACATCGTTGGCTCATGTCCACCTTTTCATCCACCACTAGCCCCAGGTCTTTTTCTGAAGGAGTGCTATCAATTAACTAATTTTATTCACTTTATTATTTGAAAGGTCTGATATCACAACAGTGAAGGCTTGTTGGAAAATTGCTTTGAGGTGGGATGTTTCAGAGAAGCTGCTGGATAGGAAACAGCTGAGGAAAGGGACAGCAGGGTGTTCCTTACAGCCCGTTAATCCCTATGCTGCATCGGGGACGCACGTTCCTGCTGCAGCACAGGCAGACAGCCGTGGAAATATAGAAATACTCGGGAGCCTGGAGGAACATAGCGGCATATAGGGGCGGCTTCCTGGCTGCTTCCTCCCCGCGGCTGCTGCTTCAGCCATGAGGGACCTGGGGAGCCAAAGAGACCCAGCACTTACACATCAGCATCTTGGCCTTGCTGAGAAAAGAGAGAAAGCTGCAGGCAGCCAAACCATCCCTCCTTCCCTCTTTTACTTCCTCCCTCCAGTGCTGTGTCGTGCGGGAGGGAGCTGGCTGGCAGCAGGGAGAGCAGGAGCTGGAGCGAACTCTGGAAAAAAAATAAAGGGAGGAAACCCTCCTAGCAAAGGGCTGTTTTTCCCTGAGGTTACTCTTGGGGACTAACAGTCCACCTGATTTTCAGCCCTGTGTTTAGCTTGGCCTTCTTTTGGCCACCCCATTTCATCTCCTCACCTCTCTCAAGGAGGGAAGGCAGCAAACACTGCATTTGGAAATGAGCCATGACCAGCCTGGCTCTTCTCAGGGAAACAAGGGAACATTCCCAACATTTTCATGCCCCCAGAGCTGTCCTGTGCCCCTGGCAGTGCGTGATGCTGTCCCTGACAGAGCAACAGCTGAGAGGACAAATGCAAAAGGGGTACATGGTGGGAGAGCAGAGACTACCCCCAAAAGGAGACCTGGGGCTTGGAGTTGTGTCAGGAACAGGTGAGTAGGACTGGGGAAGTGACCATCCCCCTGAACTGGGCATTGGTAAAGCCACACCTTGAGTGTTGTGTCCAGTTTTGAGCCCCTCACCACAAAAAATACCCAGTGAGGGACTAAAGCAGGTCCAGAGAAGGGAAATGGAGCTTGTGAGGAGCAGCTGAGGGAGCTGGAAGTGTTCAACTGGAGAAAAGGAGGCTGAAGGGAGACCTTGCCCTCTGCAACTCCCTGACAGGAGGGTGTACCCAGGGTGATTGTGCTCTTCTCCCAAGGAACGGCCCATGGGATAAGAGGGAACAGCCTCAAGGATGGAGATTATGAAAACATTTCAATGGAAAGGGTTCTCAAGTATTGGAAGAGGCTGCCCAGGGAAAGAGTTGAGACACCATCCCTGAAGGGATTCAAGAGCTGGGCAGACACAGAGCTTAGAGATACGGTTTAGGGATGGTTCTTGCCAGAGCTGAGTTGATGGTTGAGGTCAATGATCTTGAATATCCATTCCATCTTGGGTCATTCCATGGCTTTATGATTTCTCAGCCTGCTCCAGTCCAAGAGAAGTTTCCAGACTTTTCTTCATATTCACCTTAACTCTATCTTCTTAACTTGCATAGATGCAATCATGCCAGGCCTGCCAGACTTTGAGCAGATGTCCCCACCATGCCATGCACACCACAGTCACACAAGGACACTCTCCCCTCCCAAATTACCCCACTGTTGCTGGGGCCCGTACAGCAGCTCCAGCAGACATCTGCCCACACAAAGGACTCACCCGCAGGGAGGAGGGAGTGTTGTTCTCTTCCCCACCAGCAACTCCAATGCTCACTGAGATTTCCAGCATCCATATTTGCAGCTGTTGGGAAGAAGCTACTTTGATCATAGCTAATTATTGCTAACAGGCTGACAGCACCCTCATGATCTCTGCAGCACCCAGCCCAGCCCCAGCTCTGCTGTGACAGCCTACAGACACCTGGCAGCCCCGTTCTGTCTCTGCTCCCCAGGGCTGCAGCTCTCTGCCCAGGGGATTATCCCCATCCTGGAGAAGGGCTAAAGGAGGCCACAAGGATGATCAGAGGCTGGAGCCCCTCTGCTGTGAGGACAGGCTGAGAGACCTGGGCTTTTGAGACTGGAGAAGAGAAGGCTGCAACCTGGGGACACCTCACAGCATCCTCCCAGTGCCTGAAGGGGCTCCAGCAAAGCTGGGAAGGGGCTGTTTGCCAGGGCATGGAGAGACAGGACAAGGGGCAGTGGTTGGAAACTAGAGCAGGGCAGATAAGACATGAGGAAGAAGTTCTTGCCCATGAGGGTGGTGACACAGTGGTCCAGGTTGCCCAGGGAGGTGGTGGAGACCCCACCAATCCCTGGAGACATCCAAGGCCAGGCTTGCTGAGACTCTGAGTAACCTGATCTAGTGCAGGATGTCCCTGTCACTGCAGGGACTTGGACTGGATGGACTTGGAAGGTCCCTTCCAACCCAACACACTCTACTAGCCTATGAAAAGGTAAACATGGATCAAGGAATGCACACCAGAGCCAAGGGCATGGCAGAGAGCAGCATTATCACACAAAACCCCAAGGGATGGTCCTGTCCCTCCAACACTATCTCTTTCTAGATGTGTTATTTATCTCCCTATGTCATGAAAGTGCTGCCAGGACCCCAAGTTTTGCCCCAGACAGCTCAATTCAGCTGAAGGGCAGTGAAAGCAGTGAACACACATGCCCTGCTCCTTACTCCTGTTTATCTCCAAAGCTTTTTCTAAATTCTTCTTTTAAAAATAAAAGAAAAAGACAAACATGTTTGCCTTTAATCTGGATGAGTACTTGCATCTTGAAATAAGTCCTGAGCATGCAAGGGAAGCCAGGGCAGACTCTGCAGTGTCCCCTGGCAGGTCTTAGCTCTGCTCTGGGCAAAACCATGCCAGGGTGAAGAGGCTCTGGGCAGAGACATATTTTAATTTGTTTGCTCCTTAAAGAAGCCAAGTGGCAGGAGCAGGCATGAATGCTGATGGTTTTCCCAGGCAGCTGATGTTTCATTTTACTTTCTTTATTTTTTTTTTTCATATTTCAGATGCTTTAGAGACAAAAACAGCCCACACACCATTTGGGAGGGCAGTTCAATGTCATGAAGTTCCCAGAGCTGGAGGCATCTGGAAAGCCAGGAGAGGACGACGAGACACCAGGGAAAGGCTAAGCATGCCATGAGAATGGCCAGGCTGAGGTGTCCATCCCAGGGCTGCAGGGATGGACCTGGCTGCTGTGGGATAGGATCTGGCCCTGCTTTCTTCCCCCTGCCCACCAGCTCTGCCACCCTCACCCCAGAGCTGGCTGCATTTCACTGACAGGGGAGTGGATTTGGGACATTGTGCCTTTTAATATGGAGGATGTCCACCCTGCTTTTCTCCAACTGTCCCTACTGCACCCTAGTAAGTTTTTTCATCTATTTAAAGGGAAAAAACCTCAAAACCCCACCAGTACCACCCCTGCCCTGACAGTGACAACTCCCACGGGCCCAGGCTGCTCCAAGCCTGAGCATCACAGATTATCAGGGGTTGGAAGTTACTTCAAGGAATCAACCCCCCTGCTGGAGCAGGAACACCCAGATCAGGTCACACAGGAAGGTGTCCAGGTGGGGTTTGAATGTCTCCAGATAAGGAGACCCCACATCCTCTCTGGGCAGCCTGGGACACTCTTCTCTCACCTTCACCCTGACAAAATTTTTCTCGTATTTCTGTGGAACCCCTTGAGCCCCTTCAGGGATGGGGCACCCACAGCTTCTCTTGGCAACCTGGGCCAGGGCCTTATCCCCCTCACAACAAAGAATTTCTCTCACAGATCTCACCTAAATCCTCCCACTACCTGTTTGAAGCTAGTTATCCCTCCTGCTAATACTACATGCCCTTGTAAAAGCTCTGTGCTCCAGGACTCCCTCCCTGTTTGCTGCCTGACACAGCTCAGGCTGCTGGGTATAATTTATTCATCTCTACAGGGGTTTATATTTGGCTCCTGGTGTGTCTGCAACCCTATTTGCAGAGACGTTTGAGTATGAAGCTCACGAAGGAGGAGGATGAGATCCACACTGAGCTCTCAAAGCTGGAGAGGAGAGACCTTGGGCTGGGGGGTGGTCTGGGGACAGGTTTGGCGACAGGCAGTGATGTGTCTCTTGAGCTCAGTGCTTTGCAAGAGGTTTCTGAAGCTCCCTGCTTGTAGAAAACATGATGTGAGATTTTCCCCATCCAGGAGCCACAGTCAGTGTTCTGGAATGAAGCTATACCCTCTTGCTGTTTGTTCAGGAGAGCTGGGAGGCTGCAGAGAGGAGCCAAGCCTTCAAAGGGCCTTTGAAAACATGAATTGAAGGCTCTGAGCAAGGGAAACGCTGAATTTTTTCCTTTTGCTCCTTGGACAGCTGCCTCCAGTGCCTGGCATCCTTCAGAGCTACACTAATGATGGGGAGAGAAGGGGTGAGGAAGGACACTTTGCTCAGCCTCAAAGCACAGAGAAGTTGCTACAGGCAAATGTCCTTGAGCTTCCCGAGGTACAGTAGTGAGGGGCAGGGATCTGCAGACACGTCTCAGTGGAGCTGCTCCTGCTGAGCATGGAGGCTCTGGGTTTAGATCCATCACCCTGGAGAGCAGGGACAGGTTCTGCAGTGCGGGTGGGTATGGGGGTCCCACAAACAGGCACAGAAACTTTCAGGTGTGGTCCTAACCCCTTATGATACACACAAGCAGAATTGAGTGATATCTACCCTGCTGTGGGCAAACATCTGCATCGTACCTGATGGAACTTTGTCCTGCCAACTGGATCTACACTTGGCTGGTCCTGCACAAACTGCTCCTCTGGCTCTTCTGCAAAACCTGGAGACTCAAAGGTGTTTCACTGCGTGCTCGTAACCAGGCTCCATTGGCCACGGGGATGTTCAGAGTGGAAAGCACACACCCAGGGACAGGCAAGGGAGTGACAGGGTGAGGAAACACGTCATCATTTCCAGCTCTGTTTCAAATTAAGTGCTTACCCTTTTCAAACACATTTTACAGTAGCTGTAACACTCTCTGACCCTCTTTGTGCTGAGACATCCTCTCCCAGCACAGTCCAGGGCACCAGCTACACTGGGAGGGGAGAGGTGCTGGAGACCATCAATGGAAGATTTAAGAATAAATCCAGCATCTCGGGCTTCCAGGGGTGGGGGGTAAGAACACACACTCTGAGACCACTGGGTATGCAGAGCTACATCCATGGGGTTGGGAGCTGTAGGATGGGCTGCAGTGATGTTACTGGGGCTGGGTTCAGGCAGGGTTGAGTCCACCCCATAATAACCCACAGACCCCTGAGATAAAGGAGTTGAGTTGTTTATTACATGAGGATTATTATAAGTAGGATGGGATTTCCCCATCCAAAAGAGTGTTTTCCAGCACTGGCAGCCACTCCAGACCAGTGGATGGAGAGGGACAGGGGCAGTTTGGGATTTGCTCTCCTTCTCCACTAAGAGACCTGGAGGCAAATAGGAGGTGTCTGTGGCTACTGCATGGCCTGGACCCTTTTGCTGCTGGACTGTGATGAGTGAGTATGTGGGGATGGGAGCTGTGGGGCTGCTCTGCACACTGCAAAGGTGATGTCCCTGGGGTGGCACCAGGTCTCCACAGCTTGTCCAGGGCAGGGACATGTCCAGGGTACATGTGTGGTGGCCAGGAGCTGGAAAGTACTTGTCTTTGGTGGCAAAGCACCTCAAGAGTGCAAGCTCTTTTTCAGAGCCCCATGGTATGGAGCAGCCAGGGCTGGGGTGTGGGATGTGAGGGAGCAAGCAGGGCTGCAGCCACCAGTTTCACAATCCCAACTGGCCCACGGTCCCAGCCAAGGGCTGCCTCTCATTCCATTTCCAGCCAGGGAAAGAAAGCCTGGCCTGAGCCCTTTCTGCTTGCAAGACAAGCTTTGGAGCACCTCCCATTGGAAGGGGGTGACCTCGGGAGCCCTGGGAGCATCAGTCCACGCTGTCACACAGGAGCCACAGTGAGAGCATCCCCCAACAGCACAGGTCAGAGTTTCCAGCAGAGCCCAGAGCAGACTGGGCAGTCCTCTTGCCTCTGAGTGACCGATTCTCTCCGAATGCCTCAAATCTTGATTCAAGAATGTTGTTTGGGACAGAGAATGTATGGCTAAAAGCAAAAAGGGAAAAGGGAGGCTGGGGTGAGGAGGGAGGTCGAGAGAGGTTCGCCCTGCTCTTCCACACTGACCTTTGCAGTTTGGGAGGAGGCTGCAGCTGCCTGCTGCAGGTGTTTGCCAGACACTGAGGGCGTTCCTTCCACCCAGTTTGGCTGAGATTGTGCCCAGAGGGACTCCACTTCCCCCTGTCCCCTGCCTGCACCCCCCAGGACTCTGTTTCCCAGCTTGCCTGCTTGTATTGTGGTCATCCTCAGAAATCAAGTGGGGGTTTCCAGGTGAGTTTGTTTCAAGCCCTTTGACAAGGGGCAGCACAGGGGAGACCAACAGAGGTGAAAGCCATGGGGTTACTCCCTCAGGCACAGAGGAGCCCAAGCCACCTGCAGGAAGAATACATTTCCCTGCCTGGTAGGGTGGAATGGAGGGATGCAGGGATACCTGGAGAAGGGCACTCACTGCCAGTGCCCACAGGATAAGTTTCTCTCTGCTTTTGAAAGGCTGGAAAGAGGAGTTTTAGGTTGGAAACATCCATGCAAACCTAGGAACTGTGGGCCTCCAAACACTGGATACAGAGCCTTCCTGCTCAGATGTTTGCAGCAAGAGCCTTGTCAAGAGGCCTGACGCACAGAAGAGGTTCCAGATTGTACCTTCTTGGGTCTCTCCACCACACTCAGCAAGTGATGCCTCACATGTTCCCACTCACCCTACCTGAGCAAGGCTGGAGATGCCAAGTTCTCCTTGGCTCCTGCTTGGGCAGCTGGGACCTTAATTCTTCATGGATCTACCTTTAAAGACAAGGTCTAGAAAAGGATTTGCAGGATCTGCCAGGCAGCCAGGTGAGTGAGTGCTCTGTCTCCCAACACCCTGAGCCCACTGGGATGGGCAACCCCCTCCCAGGACAGGGAGGGCCATGGAAATTCAACAAAATAACAGAAATGGGAGGATAAAGCAGACAACAGCTCCAGCAGAGCTGAAACTTCTTGGAAATGTGGAAGGGTCAGAAATTACATTTCCCTGGGTAGAAAGAAAAGCCACTCCAAAGTAGCTGGTGCTCCTGACAGTTGCTGGATTTGGGTGCTCATAGTAGATTTAATAGTTCTCCCTTCATTCAGGCAGAAGGAGCTTTAGCCTTAGCAGGAGCATCAGAGTTTTCTTTCTTTGTCATGGCATGAAGCATTTACCCCCTGTGCCAAAAGACAGTGCTCCCAGCACCAAGCACAGGGTTTGTGAATCAAAAGCAAACTCAGGGTCAGATTCAGAGGCTGCAAATATAAAAGCTCAAGAGCCTCGATCAAAGCAACTGGAACAAACCCAACCTAACCAGTCACTGTTCACATCAGTTTGATTCAGAAAACCAAAGCAAACCAATACAGGTATCTGTCTGATGCTGTGATCTTTGGAGGACTGCTCTGTATGAGATTATGCACTGGTAGGGGATCTCCGGCTTTGATTAAGCAGAACAGCAAGTTCCCAGCTCCTGTCACCAGTTTAGAGCTTTCTTTGAAATGTCAACAATAGGAAAGAGGAATTTCTACAATGAGATGTTGGGAAAGTTTCATGGAAGTCACCTGGGAACTGTGAGGATCTGTTTTGCACTGAGGTCTTATCAAAAACCATTTCATGCCAAGCAAACAGACCAAGAAGAAAGCCCCTCTATGAGCTTGGAAGATTTCAAGGTTGGATGGAGAAAAAAAAGGCATACATGGTTCTTTAGATGGTAAATTTTCTCTTGGCTGAGATAGTCCCAAATTGGTCAGGATGAGAATTAACAGAAAGCCCTAGTGACCATGGGGAACATACAAACTGAGCTTAAATACGTCATTATTTCCTGGTTTAGGCTGGGAAAGGGGAATGGGAAAGGGGGATGTGGCAATGCAGAATGGCCCCATTTGGAGCCAGCATATGTGAAGAGGGCTCCTCAGCATCTCACAGGGGATCACAGGGGGGGCCCAACCCCAACAAGAACTGGAGAACAGCCTCCCCCTAAGGGAATCATGTCCCAGGTCAGGAATATTTTTAAGTTCCCAGAGGCAGAGAGACCAAACTCCATGTCTGACTGAGATGGAGACAATTTGCTTCTCCATAAAAACATCCAAGCTCTTCAAAAGCCTCCAAGCTATTGGCCACCAGGCCATCTGGGGCTGCCAGTGACCTGACTTTGGTTGACACCATCTGAGCACCAAGCAGCAGATGTTACTGGCTGTCACTGCCCTCCCCACCATTTTCTCTGGAACAGAGCTCCCTGGTAGGGGGAACAGATCTCTTCAAGCAGGGTCATCCTCCACATCACCCCAGAGCCTTCAGCCACCTCCCTGCTCATGATGAGAGCCCTTCTCCAGGTGCCCTGTGCCATTGCAAGCTGCTGTGGCAATGCTCTATGGGGAAGAAAAGATGCTGTCACCTGAACTGATTCACTGGGATTTTACCTCCTTTTAGACAGTGTAACCCCTCTGTCTGTCTTTCCCAGTGTAAGGCAAGGCTGAATCCTCTCTCCTTGTATATGCTGGCCCCATGCTGCAGTGCAATGAGCTGTGCTTTCCAGGCACACTCCTCCTTCCCAAATTGACTGACTTTCTGGCAAAGTCCCCACGGCACAGCGTGTCCCCTCACAACCCCAGTCTCCCTGCACATTCCTCCACCCCTTACAGCAAAGTCTCAGAGTGCTAAAGGTCTTTGCAAGGCTCCCCAGGGGAAAGAGGATGTTTTGGCTGTGAAATTTTGATGGAAAGCAAGGAGAGAGCAAGCCCAGAGGGATTCTGGCATCTGCTGAGCTCCACTAAGTAATTCCAGGCTCTTGGGAGGACCTGGGCATGCTGCTGGAGCCAGGCAGTAGATGGTAATGGGAGGTCGGGGCTCCTCCTTTCCTTTCCCTGTGGAGGAAACGATTCCACAACCCTGGAAGAGCTGACTCCAAAGCTAAGTGCACAGGAGGCAGACTGAGGGGGAGCTGTGACAGCACCCACCACTCCCCACCTTCGTAGAGCACCCCCCAGGGCAGGGCTGGCACTGGGAGGTGATGAGCCTTGTAGCAGGGAGAAGTTCAAGCAATCCTGTCTCTGCCCAACACCCTCAGCACATGGTTCCCCTGCCCCATCCCCCCCTCTCACCCACTCCTGGGTCAGCTTTGGAGGGGGGAATGGACACCCCTATCCCAGGTGGATGGGCACAGCCTGCAGAAATGCCTGCTTGGCATCTCTCTCCTGCCACTCTAAAGACACATTCCTGCTGTCACAGTGGCCCTTTGGTAGGCAATTTATTTACCTTGGATGCTGTTGCCTTATCATTCGTGGAAATGTTTATCCTAAATATTTAATACTGGAATTGCATAAACTGAGGCTTCCTGGGGAAGAAGCCCAGACTGCAGTCAGAGCAGGCACTAATGTCTCTTCTCCTGGTATTGCAAAAGTTAAAGATATTTTCTCCCTTCTCCCCTAAAAATCACATCCTCAATGCCTCAAAATCAGATCTTTTTTAATCTGGCCAAGGGCTTCCTCATGGTTTCCTGATGAGAAATGCAGGAGACCTGACAACAGCCCTTTTAAAAACAACATCCCCAATTCCACTAACTCGTTAAACAGAGAGAGCCCGAAAAGTGCCAACACTCCTATGAGAAAAGACAGGGGAGAGAGAGAGAGAGAGAGGGGAAAGAAAAAGGTTATTTATAACGTCAGGCAGCACTCTTCAGTCTCTCCTGCAAACTGGCTGCTGCTGGGAGGTCACTCCCCAAAAAAACCTGCTGAGCCCGTGAGCCGCAAGCACAATATTTGATCTGGGATCTGGGGCAAGCACCAGCTTTTCAAATCAGGAGACACATTCACATGCTCCTTGACACACGGGAGATCCCGGCAAAAAGCAGTGAGGCTTTGGAAAGGAGGCTCTTACCTTGGTAAGTCCTTCTCTATATTTATTACGATTTACTTTTTTTTTTTTAAAGCCTGATTTCCATACCCTTGCCTCAGGAGACAGGCAGCTGCCATGAGAAGCACATGCCAGCAACACGGGTGGCACAGTTCAAACGCCAGCACTCCCGAGCTGCTGTCGTGGGGAACCCTCTCCTGCTGCCACCTCTCTTGCCCCTCTGGCAGAGCTCCTTGCTCACTTGGCCAGGAGCTGGGCACCTACAGCCATGAACACTTGGGTGCTGAGATGCTCACTGCCCTCCACCCCAGCACAGCTCTGCCCAGAGGCAGTTGGTTTCATGCCTGCACAGCAGCAATGGGCCAAATCTATGGATGGCCACAGACCACGAAGCCCCTTGCTCCAAAACCTGCTCCACCTCAGGCTGAACCTATCATCCTGGCAGCCTCTGGCTCAGGAGTGTGGGGATCAGGAGATTACACCAGCACATTGAGCTCACATTCCACTCTAAAAGCAGGGCTGAACCCATTGGGGAGGGGAGAAGAAGCCTTCAAACCAGGTGGGGAAGCAGCAGTGCCTGCTGAGGACAGGCTTTGGGGTTACCGGTATGCTGAATGAGAGCACTAGTAAAAGAGGAGGGACCCCGTGTATGTGGGTCCTGCCCTGGAGAGAGGTCCCCAGAGAAAGGGTACCAAGATGCTCTGCATGGGAGGAGAAGCTCTTGCATGGAGCAGGGCTGTGTTATTTCAGCAGGCAGAACGCCCTGCAGCAGGAGGAGAAACTCTGCCACCACCGAGTTCCTCTGTTGCATGCAGCATCCCAGGGGACCACATCTCATCTGTCCCTCAGCTTCCGGAGGGAGAGAAAGAGAACATGAGGGAGCCGTGCCCTGCCCACCACCCGCTCAGCCCCCCTTCCAGCCGCAGCCGCCTGCCGGGGTGCAGCGTTCATCCTGCCCCGAGCTAACTGTGCCCTCTCTGTGTGCCCTCCTCACTGCGGGGTGGGGAAGAAGAGAGGTGTCAGCAAGAGACCTCCATGGCCACCACCCCACGGCAAGAGGGAAATTGGCCCCTTCGCCGGGGAAGCGCTGGCGGTGACGGCCCCGCGCTCGAGCCACGTCTGCAGGGACCGGCGGGGCAGCGGCACCAGCGGCTGCTCCTCCTCGGCAGCGGCACCAGCGGCTGCTCCTCCTCCTCGGCAGCGGCACCAGCGGCTGCTCCTCCTCGGCAGCGGCACCAGCGGCTGCTCCTCCTCCTCGGCAGCGGCANCGGCTTCTCCCACCCTGGCAGCGGCACCAGCGGATGGTCTCACCCCCGCGGCAGCGCGGCCCCGTCATTTCCTGGAGGCATTTCAGCTGCTTCTCTCCATCCCGCTCCGCCTTTAGCACCGGGAGGAGGAATCAGGACTCCGGGGCCACCAGGCACCACACACCGCTCTGGGCACAGCGCGGGGGGGACTGTGAAGCCCACGCCGAGCCAAGGGCTGGGGGACAGATCTGCCTTGCTCGGAGCCTTCAGCCCGGCTCTATTCTAGGTGTCAGCCCTCGTTAGGCTGAGTTTCAGGGTCCAAGCACTGTCTGGTGGCAGCTCCCTCTATCCAAGGTCACACCAGCTTCGGGGAGGTGGCAAATGCTTCCCCTTTTCCCATCAGGGCTGAACTTGGGGAGATACTGGCCCAGTTGCCCAGAGAGGTGGTGGAGGCCCCATCACAGAATCAGAATTAGTTCGGGTTGGAAGGGACCTTAAAGTTCATCAAGTTACAACCCCCCCTGTCATGGGCAGGGACAACTGCCACTACATCAGGCTGCTCAGTGCCTTGTCCAGCCTGGCCTTAAACATCTCCAGAGAGGGAGCATCCACAGCCTCTCTGGGCAACCTGTCCCAGTGTTTCACTACCCTCACCAAAAAGAACTTCTTTCTTACATCTAGCCTGAATCTACCCTCTTCCAGTTTACATCCATTATTTCTAGTCCTTCCACCACATATCTTATTAAAAAGTCCTACTGCAGCCCCCTTCAGGTATTGAGAAGCTACTATGAGGTCCCCCCTGAGCTTTCACCAAGCTGAACAACCCCAAACTCATTCAGCCTGTCTTCATAAGGCAGTTGCTCCAGCCCTTTGATCATCTTAGTGGCCCAATGCTTGGAGACATCCAAGGCCAGGCTTGATGAGGCTCAGAGCAACCTGATCGAGTCCAGGATGTCCCTGTCACTGCAGGGGGTAGACTTGATGGCCTTTGAAGAGCCCTTCCTACTCTCTAATTCTATGATTCTATGAAATCTAAGCTTTTGAGTGATTTCATTTCAAAAATAAGCCAGAATTTGTTTACAGTCCCAAGTAGCCTGAGCATACTGCATGTCTGTGAGGGAAGAGAGCACTGGATGAAACCCACAGCAAAATCATGTTGCCCCCAAGTGTAGCTATAAATATTCATCAAACTCTGCCTCACGTTCCATCAGTCTCTTCCCACAGCCACCACTCTCTCTGACTTGGCTGGAGAGTGGCTGAGTCCTTTCTCCTCCCCCCTGTGCACAGCTGTCCTGGGCACCTCGGGGCAGAGCTGCATCTCACTTGCAAATTTGGACCATGTGCCTCCACCCTCAGGTCAGATAGAAATATCCAGAAGTAAAGATTTTGCAAGACAATATCCACTAGGATGGAGATTTCCAATAGGACTGAGGTGGGAGGGAGGATATCAGGTGACTTCAAACAGGGGACATGTCTGCAGACACATTTTTTGGGGTAGAATCCACTCAGGCCCCCTGGTTCTCAAGTTGTCATGTGCCACCACCCTGTGACCATGTCCAACCCTGCTGGATCCCCTGGCTGTATGATGCAGCTCACCTGCTTCCAGCCCTAAAAACATACTTAACACTGATGACAGTCTCCCCCACCCCCATTTCTCTCCCTCACAGGTCCCTCCAGCATCAGCATCATGCACTGGGCCACCGTCCTGGTCATTGCCGGGCTCTGTGGAGCCTCCCTGGGCCAGTACAATGAAGAAGAAGACATGGCTTGGCTGCAGTACTACATGCGACAGTCCCGTATGTCCTCCTACAACTACATGCCCTACTATGAGGATGAGAACAGCCCTTATGTGTACTCCTACGTCCCAGCTCCAGAAACAGAGGCAGAGCCTGGCCCTGAACCTCAGCAAGCAGCTTCCTGGCAATGTCCCCAAGAGTGTGATTGCCCCCCTAACTTCTCATCAGCCATGTACTGTGACACTCGCAACCTGAGGTACCTGCCCTTCGTGCCTTCCCGTATGAAATACGTCTACTTCCAGAACAATCAGATCACCACCATCCAAGAAGGGGCTTTTGACAACGCCACGGAGCTGGAGTGGCTCGCTCTGCACAACAACCAGATCACGAGTGAGAAGATGGGCAAGAGGGTCTTTGCCAAGCTCAAAAGCCTGGAGAGGTTGTACCTGAACAACAACAATCTCACCAGGATGCCCAGCCCTTTGCCCCGGTCCCTAAGAGAGCTCCACTTGTCTTACAATCAGATCTCCAAGGTCCCCTCCAATGCTCTGGAGGGTCTGGAGAACCTCACGGCTCTGTACCTCAGCCACAACTACATTTTTGAGATGGGAGCATCCCTCAAAGGACTCAAGTCCTTGATCCTTGCTGATCTGAGCTACAATCACCTAAGAAAAGTCCCCGATGGGCTCCCAGTGTCTTTGGAACAGCTCTACCTAGAGTACAACTACATCAATACCATTCCTGATGACTATTTCAAGGTCTCTCCCAAGCTGCTCTACGTACGGATGTCCCACAACAGCCTGACAAATCAAGGGCTTTCTACCAACACTTTCAACAGCAGCAGCATCCTTGAGCTGGATCTCTCTTACAACAGGCTCCAGAAGATCCCTCGGGTCAGCACCAACCTTGAGAACCTCTACCTACAAGGGAACCAAATCAATGGTGAGCAGAAATGCCCTAGCAGTGTGATGCAGGAGATGGTGGTGCAACTGAGAGATAGGGAGGTGGGGATGTAGAACTCCTGCCTGGGGTAATGGTTTGACAAGGAAGCTGGTATTTGGGAGGCTTGTTGGTGGCTCTCAGCAAAGCAGGAGCCAAGAGGCTCCTGGCTCTGAGTCCTCCTGTGTGATCCAGGGAGCCATTACACCAGTTTCACTGAGCATTTAGCAAAAGCTTGAGCATCTTATGGTTAGAGATGCCAGAAACCAGTTTCAGGACCTTGACTTTAGTCTAGCATTGCACACAGGCTGAGGGGTCATGAGACTGGACGGAGGCAGGGCAGGACGTTGAAGGGGGGATGTCACACATCTCCCTGCCCAGAACTGATGCAGGGGACAGGGACACATCCTGTCACTGTGGTGGCCAGTGGTGCTAGCACAGAGCATTTCTCCAGCCATTTCTCTCCATTTCCATCCCCACCAGGTCACAAGAACAACCCCAGAACAGCCCATGGTCCCAAAGCCTCCCAAGGGTCATGGTCACCCCCAAAGGGTACATCCTTGCTGAGGCTGGGACAGACAGGAGCTCTTAGACCTGAGCCATTAGTGCAGCATCTTCTGCCAGGACTAAAATTGACTCTACTTAATACACAAATAAATAAAAAGAACAGATTGTTCTGGGACTGCTATTTATAAAAATAAGCTAGAAAAAGCAAACAAACAAGCAAACCACAAAGCAAGCAAGCTATCTCTTGGAAAAATCCAGGCCTGCTCCTCTCACTTGCCAGGCCCCAGGGGCAGGACACTCCTGCAGTCCTAGAGTAAGCCTGGGATGGGGATAGGGATGTGTCAGTGGAGCAAATGGAAACACACAACCAGGAACAGATTCCCAATTCTTTGCTTTCAAAATTTTGTAGCTGGAAACATGTGCCTACAAATGCTGTGGAAACCCTGTGTTGCTGCTCAGGCTTCACTGCAATGTCCCCTCCAGATGTAGGCTTTGCTGCTGACATTTAAAGCATCCCCAGGAGTGGGTCCAGGCATGCAGAATTGACCTCTTTGGGAGGGCACATCCCACCCGACAGGCCATCAGGGACGGGGTCGTGCTCCACCAGTCACCCCAGTAGGTCCCTGTTTGTCTCCTTACACACTGTGGGGCTTCCAGCTGCCCTGACACCTCCAGCCTGTGGGCTCGGGGGTCCCCTGGGACCTGGTGCTTTCCCCAGCAGCCTCCCAGCCTGGAGCTTTGCTGCTGCTTCGACAGTCACTTCTCTCCCAAATCCTGCACTAAATTTTGGGGGAGTTTGCTCCATCTTCTCCCTCCAAACCCAGCCTGGGCAGGGCAGGAGTCTCTCTGTCCTATGCTGCCAGATGAAGGTAGAAGGCTATCTGTAGCCATCAGATGAGGACAGTGACAGGGATGTCCCCCTCTGCTGGACACGCTGCCTAAGTTGTCCCTGGTAGCGGCTGGGGTAGGCAGGGGCTGGAAGCTGCAGCCTGTGAAGACTCAGGAAAGCAGCTGCAAAGGCATTTCCTGATAAAACCGATGTTTTCCATATGACTCCACCCAGATTTTCCCCCAGGAATGATCCAGCCAAGCTAGGCAAAGGCAGCCAGGGGCAGGCACTGCCACTGCTTCCAGTCCTTGGAACAGACACAAACTCACAGGCTCCTTCCAACTGCAGCCAGGAGCACCAGTTAACCTTTTAGCTGAAGAGCTGATGGTATCAAGGCCAGATTTGTAGGAGTGATTTCAGGTAATTTGAGGCTAATTTCATAAAATCACTAAAGCATAGAATGCATTGAGCTGGAAGGGATTGTCAAAGGCCATCCAGTCCAACCCCCTGCAGTGACAGGGACATCCTGCACTAGATCAGGTCACCCAGAACCTCAGCAAGCCTGGTCTTGGATGTCTCCAGGCTTGATGAGACCTCCACCACCTCTCTGGGCAGCCTGGACCACAGTCTCATCACCCTCATGGGCAAGAACGTCTTGCTCATGTCTCATCTAACCCTGCCCTGCTCTAGTTTCCAACCACTGCCCCTTGTCCTGTGTCTTGATGCCCTGGCAAACAGCCCCTCCCCAGTTTTTATCTCCTGCCCACCTTAACACAAACTGTCTCTCAGAGGTCAGTACTCTCAAATCCATCTCCAGAGCTGCCCTCTCTTGACATTTCTCACATCATTCCCCAAAGATCAGTCACATCACCAGGGTCAGACACATCTGGGCCCAAAGACAATGCTCAGCTCTGTCTCCTCTCCCCTCACAGAGTTCTCCATCAGCAGCTTCTGCACTGTGGTGGACGTCATGAACTACTCCAGGCTCCAGGTCCTGCGGCTCGATGGGAATGAGATCAAGCGAAACGCGGTGCCCCCCGACGCCCCGCTGTGCCTGCGACGTGCCACCATCATTGAGATCTAGCCTGGCTCCTCACCCCCAAACCCCTCTCCATCCTCAGGACTTTGGCTCCCCCATTTCTGGGGAGACACTCACTCCTGTTTTAATGCAGCTTGACAGTTTGGCTTCGCAATAGCACAGTAAGAGTAACTCCAACAGCAGCCCGTGTGGGTGGGAAAGAGCCACATGCTCCCCCTTCCCGGCTCTATGGTCACACAGAGTGGGACAGGTCCCAGCACTGCTCCCTCTGTGACCCAAATAAAGCCACCCCCGAAAGCACTGCACCCCCTTTCACCCTCTTCCCTGCTCTGAGTGGGATGGAGAGAGCTCATCCCTCTGAGTGAGACCCACCAGGGATGGGAGGGAGATCATCCCACCTCCCATCTGACCCCATCGAGGAATGTTTCAGGTGAGGGTCCTGAATAACGAGCAGATTGAAAGTGAGTCCCCAGGTGAGTCATTGTGCCAGATGCCATCAGACACTGGGATGAGATCTAGGAGGTTGGGAGCCACACCACTAAAGGGTTAAAAATTTTCCTCGATGCCAGCATCACAGTCTGGGATGAAGAAGGGCAAATCCACTCCTCCCTTCCATCAATCTCCTGCTTGAGAGATAAAGGAAAGCAACCTGAGTGGTTGCCAGCTCCTTGGGTTGGAGAAACACCCTGAGAAATCCTCCCCATATGACTGGGTTCAGGGCAGGTGAGCAACGGAGCAGTTCCTGGTGTCATCATCCCCACCGTGTCCAGGTCCAGTCCTACTCACCAGCTGTCTGAGCTCCCTCTGCCTAGGAAGTGAAGGCTCTAAATTAAAACAAAAAAACCCCAAAAGCGACTAAAAAAAAATCTCAATAATGACACATGCATTTGATGCATTTGAAGCTCCTTTGAGCTCACAAAAGCCAAAACCACCCAACTTGTTTCCTTGGACAGTTTAGTTTGAGAACCAAAAAGGGGCAGCTGAGCTTTGGAGATGACCTGCACAGCTGAAGAGGTTGCCCAGACCCTCTGCATTTAAACTGCATGCTAACACTATAGAAACAAAAACCCAAAAAAACCTAAAAAAACCCACGTACTATCGGCGGCGCATGAGCTGTAGAGATCGTACCGACGAATAAAGCCCTTTCTGTAACTGCACGGAACGTGTGTGAGGAAATCTCAAACAGAGACGGTGCATCCCGGCTGCCCGGGGGCTGTGACCAGACCTGTCCGCAGTCACAGCCCGGGCTGTGTTTGCCGCCCGGGGTCTGTACCACACACCGCCAGGTGCCTACCCCGCCTTCCCCGCACCGTGGAGCTGCTGCTCCAGCACATACCAGACCAGGTCCATGCAAGGACAGCGGCAGAGGGAAAAATATACACCCGGAAGAGTCAGTTGGGAGAGGGAAGGGATGATGGTGCTCCTGGCACGCTGCTCTGGCCTTTATTTTCCAGATGCTTTCATCTTCTCCAGTCTTCAGCCCTTCTTATTTTAAACAGCTGAGCTGGAGGATGCTCGAGAAAAAAAAAATTGCCTGGGCAGGATTTTTTTACATATCTGGAGTTGCACAGAAGGTCCATTTCCCAGCCTGCAGCATCTCCGGGGGCTTGCTGGGCTCAGGGTCAGTGTCAGCCGTGGGGTCAGGAGGGAGGTTTGCTCATTGGCCTTCCCCAAACAGCCCCAATCCCAGCTCCTGGGTGGGGCAGCCCTCCAAATCCAGCCAAAGCAGAAGCCAGGCAGGAGGAAACTAAGAAGGTCCTGCTCCATCCCCTTCTCCATCCCCTTTTATATCGTGGGGCAGCAAAGGGACAGGCACATTCCCATCCTGGCCAGCCACAGCCAGACCCCACTCCCTCCTGCAGCCCGGATCCCAAGGAGCAGACAGCTGAGTGCTGCAGGTCTGTCACAGAATCACAGAATGTCAGGGGCTGGAAGGAACCTCCAAAGATCCTCTAGTCCAACCCCCTTCCGGAGCAGGAACACCCAGATCAGGTCACACAGGACCACGTCCTGGCAGGGTCACTAGATGTCACTAGATGTCAGCATTGCCTGTCACTTGCGGCCCTGTCGAGGCTGGCCTGATACATTTCAGTCTGTGAATCCGATCTTTTTTTAAAATTAAGTAGAGTTCTTGTTAACCTAATGAGAACTTGGACTAAACGCACACCTTTAGAGTAACAAACTAACCTTTTGTTAGTGAAACATTTGTCATGCCAATGTTACATTAACCCCAGCAGGAGGCCATAAAACTCAGGCATAACAAAGGGAATGTGGCTTATCACACACAAAGGGAGAAGCAGCAGGTCTGAAGGCCATCCTGCTGGACCTCCGCGAAGAGAAGATGCAGCTGGTCTGAGCCAAGGCCATCCTGAGAGGCTGCTGACAAGGCACCGGGCAGTGCAACTTTGATGGACAGAGCTTCAGAGGTCAAATATGGGACACGGTGAGGAAGAGGAGTGGATACCGTAAAAGACCATCAGGAAATGTTGACGACCACCCCACATCTAATTACACATCCCTGGCTTTCTCTTCCATCGTTTGTGTGCCCAGAGAGTGGCACTGCCCACCCCAGCCAGTATTTGGGCAAGGGTGGGTTGAAACCTGGAAGAAAGAGGGCTCAGAGGGAGATGAACCTGACCCTGCTTTAGATATCTTACAATGGCACAGAGACATAGACTGGCCTAGGATGGAAGGGTCCTTTCAGATTATCCAGTCCGAGCATCAACCCAGCTCTGACAAGAACCAGCCCTAAAACATATTTCCAAGCTCTGTGTCCGCCCCACTGCAGGGATGGTGCCTCAGCCCCTTCCCTGGGCAGCCTGAGAGCACTTTCTGTGAAAATGTTTTTCCCAGTCTCCATCCTGACCCTCCCCTGGCACAACCTGAAGCCGTTTTCTCTTGTCCCATTGCCTGTTCTTTGGGAGAAAAGACAAGTGGGACGGCTCATTTACAACGGGGAGCTGGAACTACTCCACAACCCACCGCGCTGAGTCTCACCCCTGCCCGGCTTCCTCCTTTCCCAATAAAAAATCAAAGGGGGAGCTCCCATTGGTCGAGGGAGACATCGGGAGCCCAATCCCAGCCTTGTTGCTGTGGTAGGACAGCAGGGATGGGGGATTGGCTCCTTCTCCTCCCTCTCTTCCTCCTCCTGCTGCTGTGTGGGGTCTGGGGGGCCCCAGAAGTCTGGATCCCACCAAGGAGGAGGAGGGGTTGGGGTAAGTGCAGAGTTTTGTCTGGAGTCACAGTGAAGCATAAAGGAGGGGGGAACCCTCAGCTCCCAGCCCCCCTGGAGATAGGTCCGGTGCAGGGAGCCTTTGTGAGGCTGCTGCAGGAGATGCTGGCAGCTGCAGCCCCTTCCAAGGGACATTTGGGCTGTGGGCTCCTCCCAAGGACTCCCCTTGAGTGGGATGCTGCTCCCTGCCATGGCTGCAGAGGGACTCAGGCCACCTGCACTGGACTGGGACGCTCACCTGGGGCTGTTCTCGCAGGAGACTCTGAAATCCAGTAGCTCCTGTGGGGACAGGCAGGATTTTTAATGAGCTCCCCTGAAAGCCCCCAAATTTCATCTCTGCTTCTTTCTGCCTTTTCCCCTCCCCCCCCACCCCTCTTCAGCATCCATCAGCTGGAAGGCTCCCTAGGCCTCCTTTTCAGAGGGTTTTTCCTCAGAAAGTGCATTATTTATGTTTAAAAACAGCCCCTTGAAATATTCTCCTTTGGAGACACACATGACAAAGAGGTGAGTCAGTGGCAATGGGTTTGACCCTCACATGGTCTGAGAAGTTGGGGGGTGGGCAGAGCCAACCCCAGTTGAGGGATGTGATCCCTGGACACAGCACCATCCTTGTGCTTCATATTTGATGTGTGAGCACGGGCAGAACTCATGTGCAACCCAGTGTCACGTCCTTCAGAGCTTCCTTTTGTTCAGTTCTTCTCAGACTAAACCTAAAAATCCTTTGTGGAGAGCTGTGGGGACAAATGGAGTGGTGCCCGAGTCACAGCTGCCACTACCACAACCTGACCATCTGCAGACATGATCACCGTGGGCACAAGCAATAAAAGTTGATAATTAATAAGCTGCTCGGATGTGGCCACGTTGCTGGGGAAGAGATAAGAAAACTGCAGAGGCAGTAGGAAGAGATGGTGGGGAGGTGGCCTGGCATGTTGTTGGTGGAGATGGCTGGGACCACTCACTTCCCTGGCACCTACTGGGGATAAGCTGAGGTCCCATTTTGCAGAGGAACGGAATGATGGCAGGGGTGTCCTGCTCCAGTAGCTCTCCATTAGGAGTAAAATTTGTCCAGTTTTGGGCCCTTCACCACAAAAAGCCATTGAGTGGCTGAAGCGGGTCCAGAGAAGGCACAAAACTGAGCTGGTGAAAGGTCTGGAGCACAAGTCTTGGGAAAAGTAGCTGAGGGAGCTGGGGTTGTGGGGAGACCTTCTGGCTGGATGAGGGTGTAGTTAGGGGCAGGAGGTTGGGGAATGGCCTCAAGTTGTGCCAGGGGAGGGTTAGGATGGAGATAAAGAAAAACTTTAACATGGAAAGGGTTATGAAGCCTTGGAAGAGGCTGCCCTGAGGCACCATCCTTGGAGGGATTTAAAAGGTGGGCAGACAGAGAGCTCTGTTTTAGGGCTAATCCTTATCAGACCTGGGTTGATGGGTGGACTTGGGGATCTGAAAGGTCCCTTCCAACCTGGGCCATTCCTTTGGTCTTATGAAAACAGAGCTGAGATTTTGGTGCTTGGGATGCGAGAACTGAGGGTTCAGGATGTGCATCCCAGGAGCCAGAGCAGCTCCCCACGAGGGACTGACCACGGTGAGAGGATCACGGAGCTCCTGCTCTCTGGCAGCATTTGGGCACAGGGGAGAAGGACAGGCATAAACTCCCAATCTGTGCAGCCCCCATTCTCACTTCCCCTTTTGTTTCCCTTTGCCATCTGTCCCACAGCCCCACGCTCCCACTGCTTGTGCTGGAAATACTAAGACGGGCTTTGTCTCTGCTTCAAAAGGCAGTGTGGCCTCCGTGTCCCAGCCCTGTCCCAGCCCCCAGCCTTCACAGCCAGCTGCCAGCCCTGAAGCTGCTGGGGGCTGGCACAGACACAGGAGCTTTCTGGCCTGGCTGGCTCGCTGTTTGGGGGAGAGAGGCTCAGCATTGCTCTTCTCCCCTCTTTCACCCTGGCACTAAGAGTGGGTGCATCACTCTAACACCACAGCTGGGATTCAGGAGCACAGCCTTGGTGCTGGAGTTTTGCCCCGCAGCCAAAGTCACTGCAAATGGGAAGAGGAATAAAAGCCCCCTCTGTGCTGGGGGACTTTGGGTGAGACTCCAATTCCCTCCCCCCAGCAGGCGGGTTTGGGCTAAGCAGGGCTGGACCCTAACACAGTGCCACCATCTTCACTGAGCCCCCCATGGGGAATTTGCTGGGGCAAAGAGAGTGGTTCTGAAAGGTCCCTCCTGTGGAGGCCAGAAGGGGGAATGACAAGCCCTCCAGCTTTAAGGGAGCTCCATGGTGGGTGTCTCAGTCCCCATCCAGCCTTTTAACTCCCAACAAAGCAGCAGAGCAAGAGCAGCTGCTCCACTCCAGCCCCGTCCTTCGCCTTCTCTGTTTTATCTGATGCTAGAATAGAAATAAACTCTCTGGTGAAAGGGCATTGTCAGAGGGGGAAATGGGCCTCCTCTCCTCGCCCTTCATCTGGCAGCTGGGAACGCCAGGGACACGCAGGGTTTCGGGGTATTGTTGTCTCCAGGCAGTTCCCAGTAACACATTTCCCAGCAAGTCCCCAGGGGACAGGGTTTTGTGCTCATGTAGGTGTTGTGTTCTCACTGCAGCAACACCAAGAGCTGCTCCTGGGGTCAGGCACTGACTGCCCTTGCGGAGGGTATGGGGGAGGTACTAGCCCCTCCAAGGGGTGCCCCAACACATTCTGACACCAGCTGGTGCAGCTGGTCCTGGGGTGCATCATCCTTAAATCCTTCCTCTTTTGGATTGTTACAGTGTCTGAGATATGAGGCTGTAGCCATAGAAGCTATGGGGCAAAGCTCAGATGTGACCCAAAGGACACTCCTGGGACAGTGCCAACAGAGAGAAGCCCACAAGCCCTTCCTGGAGCGGGGAAATGTGCTGCCCTGGACATGTAGGACTCATCCTAGTTAGATGGGCCTGGAGACATGGCTCAGCAGAAAGCAGATGAAGAGTAAAGTGTGTGTCTCAAAGCCCTGAACATAAGTCAGGCAGCTGGTGAGACTGCCCAGCTGGAGCCTGCCTGGGCTCTGTATTCACATCCCTGACACAGACTCATCTCCATGAGGAAGCACAAACTGCCCCAGGGCAGTGAACACAGCTTCTGGCTGCCCCCATCTCTTGGCTGCCTGAGCCCTGCTCTCTCTTTGCTGCCTCTGCCAGGGATGAGAGAACAGCATCCTTTAGGAACAGAGGCACAGCATCCCTTGGAGAAAGAGGCACGGCATTATTTCGTGGCAGAGACAAAGAAACAAGGAAACAAGGGCAGAGCTGAGGGATGGTGTCTCAGGTTCCCCAGGGACGTGCCCCATCCCATCAGCAGCTGCCTGCTGGGGCACTGGGGGTGTGCTGGGGCACCTGGCTCTGCCCGAAGAGTTCACAGGGTGAGGCACGGAGGGAGGAGAACAGTGGAAGTTGCCCAGCACACTCCTCAGATGGCAGCAATTACTAGTATAATCTTTACTAAGAATTATTTTCAACTCCCCCTGTGCTGAGCAGGATCTTTCCTCACCCACAGAGCACAGGGGCCTCGCTTCTCAGCTCCCAGCCCCTCTCTGGGGAACAAAAGGTGCAAAGTTTAGTGGTGCATGAAAAGAGAAACAAGACTCCGGCCTCATCACGGCTCCCCCCGGCACCAGACAGATGGCAACAGTTGTCCCCAGCACACCAGTTGCTCACTGCTGCCAACAAACCCCTTTTATCAACCCAACACGTCATAAATGAGAGCGTTGGACCTGGGCCCACTGCAGGGAACAGCTGCTGCAGAGAGGGCTGGGGCTGCAGACAGGGATGGGGATGGGAATGGGGGTGGGGGTAGGGATGGAGATAGGAATGAGGGTGGAGACAAGAAGAAGGATGGAAATGGGAATAGGAACAGAGATGGAGATGGGGATAAGGAGAGGAATAGGGATGAGAATGGGGATAGGGATGGAGATGGGAACAGGGACAGGCGTAGGAGGAAGGGATGGGAGCAAAGGATAGGGGTGGGGACAAGGGAAAGGAAATAGGAACAGGGATAGGGGACAGGGAGGGGGTTGGATATTGGGATGGGTCTCCCTATGCACAGTGGAAAACCAAAAAAAGCAGCTGAAAGCATCTCCTATCCCCAGCCCACCTGTCCCAGTCAGGGCAGCAGGGGGGGGTATCTGCGGAGAGTGATCCCGTTTGTTTTTCCGAACCCCTTGGTAACATCCCAGGAGCAGGGAGAGGTGGGAACCCACTTCAGGGCTGGGGGAGAGTGTCTCTCCCCAGTTCCCATTTTTGCCTCTGCTCTTCAGAATGGAGGATGGCCTGTTACAGTGGGACAAGTCTGCTCTTGGGAGAGCTCCCCTTTTATGATCCCCTTCCCAGTAATTTCTAAGGCACTTGCAGTTTTTAACAAACCAGAGGAGTGTGCATGGTGTTCTCTCTCCTGAAAGCTGTCCCAGGCAGATGTGAGCAGGCTGAGAGCAGAGCCAGGGCAGGGGCTGAGCCTGTGAGCAGGTTTTGTGCTTGTTTGGGGTGGGTGGGGGAGAGAATTATTTTTCCATTTCAAGTTTGCATTAATCAGCACCACAGCCGGTCCCATCTGCTGCTGGAGCCACTCCAAGTACAGCAAGCCCAGGCGGTGACTGCGGCACCAGAGGGGGGAGAGGGAGGGTCAGCAAGTGGGTGTGTGGGGGCTGCAGCACACGCAGGCATCTGCCCCTGACCTTTTTGGAGGAAGAGTTTGGGTTTATTGGGTTTTTTTGTTCGGTTTGGGGTTTTTTTTGCTTTGGTTTGTTTTTTTTCCACTGAGTATGTCTGTTTTTAGCAAGGATTAGAAAGGCAGAGCAGTGCCTTCCTCTCCCCCCCTAGTTTTGGGGCTGTACAAGGCTGTTGGGGTGCTGAAACAATGAGCCAAGATGGGTCATGGCCATGGATAGCTCAAGGTGCAGCCATGCAGAGCTCAATGCCTGGCTGTGGCTGCTCTGCAGATGCAAGGGAGACCATAGAATCACAGAATGGCCCAGGTTAGAAGGGACCTTTCAAACCATTGAGTCCCACCATCAACCAGCTCTGACAAGAACCAGCCCTAACATATATCTCCAAGCTCTGTGTCTGCCCGGCTTTTAAATCCCTCCAGGGATGGGGCCTCAACCCCTTCCCTGAGCAGCTTGATAACGCTCTCTGAGGAAAATTTTTTCCTAATCTCCATCCTAACCCTCCCCTGGCACAACCTGAGGCTGTTTCCTATTGACACCTTACTAGAGCACTGGATGATGGAAGAGGAAGGAGAAGATGGTCTGTCAGGAGGAAGGACAGGCAGGTAGGGCAGTTCCCAGCCATGAATCACTGCCATCCCAGACAAGGGACAGAAACCAGCAGGAGCCCCAGTGCCAGCCCAGGTCATAGACCCAACACCTGCCCATGCCTTGGAGGAGCTGGGGGAAGGGCTGAGCTCAGCAGAGCTGGAGGCTGAGTTTGTGGGGGGGTGGGCACAACCTGTCCAGGGGAGTGGTGGAATCTTCATCTCTTGAGGTATTTAAAAGACATGATGATATGGGGTTTGGGCTCTTCTCCCCAGTAACAGGCCATGGGACAGGGGGAGGGTCAGGGTAGAGATTAGGGAAAATGCTTGCACTGAAAGGAGTCTCAAGCATTGGAAAAGGCTGCTCAGGGAAGGGGCTGAGGCCACATCCCTTCAGACATTTAAGAGCCAGGCAGACACAGAGCTTGGAGAGATTGTTTAGGGCTGGTTCTTGTCAGAGCTGAGTTGATGGTTGGATTCAATGATCTGAAAGATCCCTTCCAACCTGAGCCATCTATGATTCCACCGTGGCACTGGGCACTAGCAAAGCTGAATTCACTGATGCTAACTAGGGCTGTACCAGAGATTTACACAGAGCATCACAGGCTTTGGCTCAGCACCAGCACCTCCAAACCCCTCCAAAAACCATCTTCCAATTGCTGAGCCAGGTGATTCCAGAACTCCTCTTGTTCCAGTGGATCCTGGGAAAGATCACCTTGAGCTCCAGAGCACCACAGGCAATGCAGTGCCCCTGGGACTTCTCCCTTTCCTCAAGGCTGTGGATGCTGCCGGCTGCACTTCCCCAGATACAGATGGCTGCACCCATGTGGGTCCCTCATTGGCCTCAGCTGAGCCAAAATCACCCAAAATAGGCAAGTAAAGAGGGCAGGAAGCACCTGAGAGGGGCCAAGCCCTGTGCTAACATGGCAGTGCAGGGAGGAGGCTCAGCAGCAGCCGGTTTCACTTCTGTCTGACCTCCAGCTGCAAACAAGGGGGAGCCCAGAACCTCAGCACTACCAGCCTTGCCTACCCCCTTCTTTCTGAGCAAATTTGGTCACCTTTGGAAGGGACCCTGCTCTTCTCCCAGCTTTAGAATGGGCAGAGGTAAAAGCACTTAAAGGGAGGGATGGGAATACTGACATTAGGTGGGGGAGATCTGGCTTCTGTGGGAAGGGCAGAAATAACCCCAGCCAGTAGTTTCACATCCTAAGGCTGATGCTGACTTAGAAACACCTGATTTTCTAAAGGGACCATAGGAAAGAGGAGCACACACACACACAAAATTATGGGGGGCGATGGTTTGTAACTAGAGCAGGGCAGGCTTAGATGAACCATTAGGACATTAAGGGTGGTGAGATACTGCTCCATCCCTGAAGACATCCAAGGCCAGGCTTGATGAAGCTCTGAGCAACCTGATCTAGAGCAGGATGTCCCTGTCACTGCAGGAAGGACCCTTCCAAGCCAATGCAATCTATATTTTTTCTGAAAATCAAACATTTTGCTATGAATCAAGTAAAATGCCCCCACAGACCCAGGGGACTCTGTGGTTGTTGCTGCAGGATCAGAATCTTCAGTCTCCTGTGACACAGTGGGGAGGATTTTCCATCATTGCCCACACTCCTCATCCTCCTATCAGGGGGTCCTTCATTTCTAGGTGAGTCTTGCAACATGTAGGGATGCCTGTGGGGGTTGGTCCTGGCCCCCACTGATGACAAAGCTCATCTCTCCCTCAGTGTGCTGAGAAAAAGACACTCCAAAGGCAAGCACTCGTTTATGCAAAAGACTGATCTCTTGATTACAGGGTGAAAGTTGGAGGCAGGCCCTGTGAATTGGACACTTCCCTGCCAAACACCCCTTCCAGAAACACCCCAATAATGAAAAAAAATCCCACCAGACACCCAGCAAAAGGCCAAGTTCAAATTAGTTCCCATTTCCGCAGGCAGGAGGTGGCAGCAATGGCTGAGCACGGTTTTAATTCCATTCAGACTTTTTCAGAGCTCGTCCAAGGTTGCAGTGAGAAAACTGAGAGCTGAGGTACAGCATTATAAGGGCTGGTGGTGGTGGGAGTAATGTGTCTGCAGCTAACCCAGCTGGTGCAGCAGGTATCACCATCCTACCAGAAGTAAAATGACAAGCAAAGTAAAAATAGAACATGAGTCACCCATTAAAAGGTTGGGGGAGACGTAGTTGCCACACGGGTAATGTTGACTCCTCACTGAAGACTCTGTGGCGTAAGAGCTGTATTTTTATCATGATTGCAAGCAACTCAGAATTGCAGAATAGTTTGAGTGGGAAGGGACCTTAAAGCCTCCCCAGTACTACCCCCTGCCCTGGGCGGGCACACCTCCCACCAGCCCAGGTTGCTCCCACCCCCTTCCAGCCTGGCCTTGAACCCCTCCAGGGATGGGGCAGCCACAGCTTCTCTGGGTAAATTTTAGATGGTTTTGGCTCTACCAGCTGGTCCAAATGCTAGTCACAGGCTGTGGTACGCAGAACCACACCAGACATGGACTATGAGAATGGGAAACAAAGCTCGGCAACATGGCCCAGGGAGAGCATGATGGTCCAGACAAGCCTGAGGGAGGAAGGTCACCATCGTCTGACTTCACCACACCTTTGAACCCGTATGACTGGAGCTAATCAGAGACTGCAAGGGACGGCCATTCCTCCTCTGTTTCACAAGCAGCAGCAATTTGGGTGTGTTGATGGGAACTAATGAAGGGATGAGTTCAAAGGGGAGCAGCTCCAACAGCACCAGAAACAGCCCCACAAATTGTTTCCCTCTCCCAGACGAGGCAGGGTGATAAAAGCAGGAGGGGAGGAAGCAGCTTCATCCCTTAGGATCAGGTCTGCATCCACCCCCTTGGCATCTCTGCTCCAAGAGGGCACTGACACAGGGAGCGAGTTGGGGTGGGTCACAATGACCCTGACAGGCTGCAGCTCAAGCCCTCCTCCCTAAAAATGGAGTTAGGGACTGAAACTAGCACAAGTTGATTTAGTAGAGCTCCTTAAATCAGGTCAGCTTGGAGCTGGATGCAGATGGGTGTCAAACCCACGAGCTGGACGCCTCCACAGCAGGGAGCAGGGTCACAGTTCCCTCCCACAGGCACCAGCCTCTCACCAGCCAAAACAGGATCTGAGGTGACTCAGCCCCTGCTGCCTCTGTCGTGACAGGCCCAAAGCATCCTTCTCATGCCCAAACATTTCAGTCCTGTGATCTCTCACCCTTCTGCCTCTGCTGGCTCAGTCACCCCCAGGAGGACAGCACAGAGGGATTGCCCCGTGCCTGGCTGGGATCACTGGTCCCTCCTTCCTGAGCCCTCAAGTACACCATTCCTTGGGCTGAGTTGGAAACCCATCAGACAACTGCTCCAACACCTTTGTGCCCTGGCAGGACACAGGTTTGTAGAGCACTGCACTGAGTTCCCCACAGCCCAGGCAGCCTGCAGGCAGCAGAGAGAAGGAGAGCAGCAGGAACAGCCACCACCCCACATTAGTCATCAGACTAATTCCCAGCTTAATCCCTCACCTTCAGAGGGTCAGGGTTGGAGTCAGCACATTGACTAAGCAGCTTTTCTTTAAACCTCCTTCTGGACACACAGCTGGATATTACGAGTCATCCTGCCTTTAACCAAGCCCACAGCATTCAGTGTGGGACTGCGATTCTTTGCAAGCACACCAAAGTTGCCAGCACAAAACCAAGGCTCATTTCCACCACTACATTTTTATTAAAGTAACAAAAGCACACATCTGTCACAGGATCTGTACATTCTGGGTATAAAAACACTGCTATACAATTAGTAACCATCCACTCCCTCCTCTGAGTGTAGCTTCCAAACTTTCAACCCCTTTCCCCAGATCCCCAGATACAAAAAGCAAGCAGGTCCTGTTCAACAGTCCAGCTTGATTAAAAAAAAAAAAAGTAATTACAAAGAAACTCCTCAAATCCACTGTCTTAAAATCCACAGCATTCAGCTCCACAGTAGAAGATGAGACCTGCAGGCAGAAGGCAACAGATCACACTGATTCACAGCTTATACATGTAAACCAGCTACAAGAGAAAAGATTATAGCCCAGCTGGGGTGGGCTTGAAGCTAAAACCAAATACCTTTGACATCAGACTCCTCCACAGCAGGGAGAAAAAGAACAAGACCCAGCTATTTTGGTCATGGAAGTGGGGGCAGATTAAAAGCAATGATTCCTTTGGTTTGGGCTGCTCCTGGTTGCTTTTCTGGTAAGAGGGAAGGAACAGAGTAAAAGGAAGTGGTTAAATCTTAACTGACTGTTTTGATCATGAGAAATTACAATCCAAGGAAGTGCCAGGCTTCAGGAAACTCCCGATCCAGCCCAAGGAGCCCAAGAGGAACAGGGTTTGCTTTGCTGGATGCAGCTCTCATCATGGGCTTTCCACAGAAGCAGGTTAAGCAAGGACTTCAAAAAGCACCACCAAGATCCCCTTTCTCTTGCAAAGGGAATTTGCTTTTTAGCAGTTCCCAAATACTCCCCTCTTGGTGAGGTCACACATTGCACAAGTTCACCAAAGGGAAAAACCCATTTCAGCTTCTATTTTGCTAACATGAGAAATCCAAGTGATGGAATTCCAGAGCCTGCTCCTGCCCTTCAAGGACAGAGAACTCACCACTTGGCATTTGAAAAGGATCTGAGAATCAAGGCTGGTTTTCCAGTTCTGGAATTTACAAAGTTTACAAAAGTCTCAATTTGGAGAGTTGCAGTTTTATTGTTTTATGTATATAGAAAAAAAGTTAAAAAAAAAAAAAAAAGAAGAAGAACTGTAGGAAACCAGAGGCTTCCTTCCTCTCCTACAGCCCGAGATTTGGAAATACATTGCACAAAATGTCCAAGAACTTGATTCATCAAAGGCTGGGCAAGAACAGCTCTGGTTATACCAGTCAGCTGCCAGGTCAAAAACAGGAAGTTCGGAAAGAAAAAAAAAAAAAAAGACCTCAAGAGACAAATCTGTGAACGTTTCATTGCTACCAACTATGTCAACACCCTGCTTTTTCAGACTTCTCCCAGGAACACTGAGGGAGTACCAGCTGGTCAGGAAAAAGACAATGGACACACAACATCCTGATAAAGGCTCCTTCCCAACACATCCAATAAAGTACTTGTGGTACCTTCAGCTCCCACCCCGTGTAGCTTGCCAGAGGAGTTTTAAAGGCCAAATCCTAAATAACACTTGGGTAAAGTCTCCCTGAATACAAGCACCACTGGGACCCCAGGAAGAGCTATGCTTGGACAGACAATGCACAGGAGCAGGCATTAACTGCCCCAAACAGTGAGGTACTGAGGTACCAGAACCAAAAGATGCCCCTTCCCGAGGCAGAGGCAGCAGCTGGGGAACAGAGTTCACCCACACAAGAGGAAAAGGAAGAAGTGTCAGGACTTGAAAAGCAGTGTTGGGACACCAAAGCATTTGAGCACCCCACCCACGGGGGGGAAGAGGACCTCCCCATACTACTTCCAATTAAGAGACAGGGCAAAGGAGGTTCTCACACATCAACCTCTGGGGCACGAGGCAAGTTGCTTCAGCTCTTCTGGAGAAGTGACACAGCCAGACGTCAGCAGTGGATTAGGCAACTTTTACATTCGAGAGGCCAGACTGCACTCTGAGCACAAAGAGGCCTCAGTCACACACAGCAGGAAGGATTTGTGATTCACAGCTGGTTTCAGGGCCTGGTGAACCCTGCTCAGTGTGGGATAGCCAGGTACTGGGCAGCATCAGGAACAAAGAGAGTACTCCAGTGACACATCTGACTGCACACTCACTGCACACTCTGACCCCCAGCACAGCTCTGCCTTCCTCCATTCTGTGGAACACCAACACCCACGCAGGAAGATGGGAGCTGGAGATCACACTCCCCTTGCTTTGTGCTGGGGCAGAGCAGAGCTGCAACCCAGAGTCTGTATGTCCAGAGAAGATTGGTGAGAGCAAAGGAGAGGGATCCCAGGGTCCCCAGGACCACCCAGCCCTGAGGCAAGGTTCCCCCAGGTGCTATCTCCACCCCCCAGAGAGATCAGACCTGCTGAGGGGTGAGGTAGTTAGTGGAGGAAAGAGAAACACCTTCATTCCTTCTCCAACAGCAATACTGTCAGACACTAGAATGGTGAGAAGGTGACACACATCTCCCACCACCAAACCACACTTCTCAGCTTGGCTTTCCCCCCCACTCTTCCTCCATTCCAAGTTGCCCAAGGGACCAAGCCAGCCCAAAACTGCCATCCAACATCAATTAGGTAGATATCAGCTTCATAATAAAAAACTCATAAGCTTGCAACAGCTTTTAAAAAGGCACCAAGAACACCGCTTCTGGTCAAAGCGGTGCTCCATATTTTAATTTTGGATTTTCTTGGATTTTTTTAAAAAATATAAATAGCTCTTCATCTTAAAAATAGATCCTCAGGTGAGGTATACAGTAGCCTGTGTCTTGGCAGCATGAGGTCAAGAGGAGTATTTAGCTAGAGACAGTCATGATGTAGTTTTTGGAAGGACTGGTGCGACCAAACATCAGCTGGTTCTTGCAGGTCAGCATCCCATAGGAGCTCACGGGTTTCATTGCAGTCGCTTCGTACAAGACACAGATGGAGCCATCCTCACCGATGCGGTAGGAGACCTCGTAGGGGTCCACCCAGAGCGTGAGCTCACTGGGTAGGAGCTGGTAGAGCTGGGGGATGCTGAGTCCAATCTGGCTAGCTGCCTTGCTGATAATGGGGTCCATTTTGTGATTGATCCGGATGCAGCGATACCCAGAGCCTTTGAAGGGTTTCTCAGGAAACCAATGGTGTTTGTAGTGCTCTGTAAGGAAAGCGAGAAGGGAAGAGCAGTGAGCAGACGTGTGGCAGCTGGGAGGAGGTCTGCATCTTGCTGTAATCCCAAGAGAATCCTATGCTTCCCAAGCTCTCCTTTGGGTCTTTGTCAGAGATGGTGGCTCTGGTCAAGCACTCAACTACTCAGCCACAGCTTGCCCCAAAACACAGGGACACAGCTCTTCATGTCCCAGGCAGGACAGTGCCACAGGGGCCACAGTGATGGGACCCCAATACCTTCTCACCCCAAACACCGGGTAGGGTAGATCACATGCAACCAACAGAACACTCAGCTCAGGAAGTGACATCTCTGTCATTCTCTAGGTTCAGGGCACTTTATCTTGGCACGGCCGCAAACAAACCAGCCTTTCTCGAGACTGATAACACAAGGCTGTGTTAAACAGGGAGGAGACCCTTGAACCACAGACATACACACCCTGAGCCCCAGACACACTAGTGGAGAAAGAGAAGGGAGCTGAGCCCTTCACATTTGGGGCACAGCAGCTTTAGGGTCTCCATATCAAGCCCTAGTAAGGAGGAACTTCAAGGAGACAACTGCTGTCAGGAGAGGATCTGCGCAAAGCCCTCAGCAGGGTGCCATGGGGACCTGCTCACTTCCAGGGCTGGGGTTAGTATTGTCCAGGACTCCAAGGGGACACGAGTGGGCACACAACCGGCTGCCGGTCCCCTCAGGGACACGGGTGGGCACTCTGGCAAAGTCACTAATAGGTATCCGGCATCAAAAAGGCCAGATCCGGGAAGAAGACACGGGCAGACAGCTAAGGAGGCCCTAGCAGCAACTCGGGGAGCACTGTGGAGGGACACCGGAGACACCGGGCCCCGATGGGGGAGAAGGGGGGAGGGTGGAAGGGGGAGCAGGAAGCTCAGGGACATTTCCTGCTCGCGAGGCCGATCTCATCCCGGCACCTCACCTGTGAGCGCCTCCCGCAGGGCCCCGCTGAAGACCTGCAGCTGCTGCTCGCTGACACAGCCCCGCGTCCGCAACAAGCTGGAGAC
>VZTY01004016.1:3582-18040 GCA_013400935.1 Turnix velox
GGCCAAAATCCCCTCTCTGGACCTGCTGGTCACACTCCTCTTGATGCAACCCAGGATTTGGTTGGCCTTCTTGGCTGCAAGTGCACACTGCTGGCTCATGTTGAGTTTGTCATCCACTGACACCCCCAAGTCTTTCTCTTCAGAGCTGCACTCAAGCCACTCTCCACCCAGCCTGTGTCTGTGCTTGGGATTGCTCCCACCCAGGTGCAGGACCTTGCACTTGGCCTTGTTGAACTTGCTGAGGTTAGCATGGGCCCACCTTTCAAGCCTGTCAAGGTCCCTCTGGATGCCATCCCTTCCTTCTGCTGTATCAACTGCACCACACTTAAGAGTCTGATTCATCTGGTGTGGATGTACTTTTAACCCTTTCTGAGGTTTCATTCCTAAGGGTGGACCTCACTTGAGCATGTATGATGCAGTTCTACCATCTGAGACAGATGCCCAAACAGCCTTTTTAGTCTACTGTCACAAAGTTTCACTTCTGATACTCACAGAATCATAGAATCATTGAATCATAGAATCATAGAATAGTTTGGGTTGGAAGGGACCTTAAAGATCATCAAGTTCCAACCCCCCTGCCATAGGCAGGGACAAATCCCACTAGATGAGGTAAGTGTTGAGAAGAGTTAAATTCTCTGCTGGTTATTTTTTTCCCCTAGGAACAGGTTGTCTCAGTGGAGATTTCAATGCTGTCAACATCTAGAATGAGGTGGGCTGAGGGAACAGGTCCAGTGAGTGCATTATGCTTGTGTGAGCTTTGCAGTTCACTTAAATCAACACAAAACCCCATGCAGTGAAATAGCAACAGCTTTCCTGACTAAATGCCATGAGTGCTCCTGCTGCCTGTGGGGCTAAAGTTTAATAACCAGGTGGGGAAAGTGAGGTGGAAGTATTTTTACCAAAGGCAGGGTGCAAATTGTTGGAGACAGCTGCCTCTCAGTGCCACTTTTCATTCATTTCACCCTCCCTTCAGAGGAATGTACACAAAAAGGCAGTGGAACTTGGATGGAGCAGATGGGAGTCAGATGGGGAGTGTCTATATGGAAACCCTTCCATGGTGGCATGTTTTGTAGTAGATAGTATGTCCTCATTTTAAGCTGAAATCATGAGGGTCCTGCAAGCACTGAGCCTCTAAAGCTGCTTGTTTAGCAGAGTTGAGTAGAAATAATTTCTAAAAAGCCTCTATGTCTTCTCCATTCCAGCTCCCTGAATGATGAAGGAGCAAGATCCTTCATCTTTGGTTGGCTTCCAGCAGGTCTGTCTCAGCCCAACCCATCCCTAATTCAATCTTTGGGGAATGGAAGGCATGAAGTAAGCAGTGTGGCACAAGAATCATAGAATTATAGAATCATAGACTAGTTTGGGTTGGAAGAGACCTTAAAGATCAAGTTCCAACCCCCCTGCCATAGGCAGGGACACCTCCCACCTCATCAGGCTGCTCAGTGCCTTGTCCAGCCTGGCCTTAAACACCTCCAAGGACTGAGGGGACATCCGCAACCTCTTCCAGTGTCTCACCACCCTCACCCTAAAGATTTTCTTTCTTATATCCAGTCTGAATCTCCTCCCTTCCAATTTACATACATTTTTTCTAGTCTCCCATCCCATATCTTCTTAGAAAGTCCTATCCCTGCCTTTCTGATCAGGGACCTACAAGGATGCTCATGATCTCCTTGAGAGGGGCAGGTGATGTGCCAGGAAAATAGAGCTGCAAAATTCATCTTCTCAGCCTGATTGCTTCTTCAGGACCTTGTTTGGTTTTTTTTTAATCATAAAATATGGCAAAAATTCATAATAATATTTCCTTCCAACTTGTTAGAAGCTACTTATTGTGCAAAATGTACTTTTCTTTCTTCTTCCTCTCTTTCACCCTGCCTGTCTCTTCACTTAATGTCCATACTTTGGTGCTATTACCCCTGTGCTCACCATCTCCTGATGATTTCCTTGCCTGCCTGTAAACTGAGTAACAAATTCTCTCTGTTAGCACTCATGTAGACAGGAATATCTCCATTATAAAGCCTCATTTTGTGGAAAGGTGTTTTTTTTTTCTCTTTTATTTGACTTGACTAGACAATATTTGCTCCAGGCTACAGTCTGCTGTAGAAGATCTCTGCCTGGGAGCACCAGAGAGAGGGGGAAAGAAAGAAATGTGTTTGATAAAGGAAAACAGAAGGGGGGGAAAAGGGGAAAGAAACTATAAGTAAGTGATTTCTTTGGGATGTGACCTAAACCTTTTGGTATTCTGCAAAGGGGGAGAGAAGGGGAAATGGAGGAGAAGCTGCAGTTTCAAAATTAGCTGCTTCACACATGCTTCTAGGCTTTCTATATGCCCACGAGGAGACTTTTGGCCCCCTGTCCCAACTCAGTAATTACTCAACAGATGAGGGTTGCTCTGGAGAAGCCTTTTTTGACCCTGCTGATGACATAATCAGACTTTCTGAAAAAACAGTTATTGAGCTGATAGACTGGAGCAGTTGCCTCAGGAGCCACTCGAGTCTATAGGAAGACCAGCCTGGAGATTTACCTGCATGATTAGAGTGGATTGTTTTGGTTTCCTGTGGAGGTTTTCCTGCTGATTAGGCACATACTATTTTTGAGAGGGTAAAAGCTGACTGAATACAGATCACCCACCCCATCCCCAGCTTCCCAGGCAGATATTTCTCAGGCAAAGACAGACCATTCCCTCCAGAACCACCAAAGTTGCCCTTTTCCAGGCATAAACCATAGAAGTTGCTCTCATTTATTAAAAAAAGATGAGAAGAGATGATTTCTGCAGAGAATGGAAGAGATCAAAATAGCAAGGATAACCAACTTGGCTTTTCTGCTGGTGTACACTTGGAGATATTCCTCTAAAATCATCTCATTTTTTTATAAACATCCCAAACTCCACAGAATCACAGAATATCAGGGAATGGAAGGGACCTCAAGGGTGATTTCTAGTTCAATCCTCCTGCTGGAGCAAAAACACCTAGATCAGGTCACACAGGAAGGTGTCCAGGCATGGATATTTTGAATGTCTCCTTTCACTAAGGTAAATTAGAAAAAAAAAAAGCCCTTTGCACTCTACATAGACATTTGCAGGTCATTTCAGCACAGTCTCCCTAATTATGCACTGATTATTTCCCACTGTTTCTGAGAAAATGTCAAGGCAAAACATTTACAATGAAACATCCCACGTTTTACTGACAGTCCAAGGGCTGTTACTAGGCTATAAAAATAGCTCCATACTTCCCATGAAAAAAAAAAAAGAAAAGAATAAAGCTCCAAAGCCCTCGAGCTGCTGCATTCCTTTGTGAGATTGTCACCAAGGCTTGAAGGCTGGGGCTGGACTTCCCAACCCAAAGTCAGCAGACTTCTCCTCCTCATCTCAGATCCTGCAAACCACTGCCAAGCTCTGATGTAGGTAGAAGCTGCCTGAGCCAAAAATTTGGGAGACACATCCATATTTTGCCTCTAGGCAGACTGTATTCTGGCCTTGGAAGGAGAAAATCAGCATCTCTTCCTAGTGTGGTCCCTAGTTAATCCCTATCCACAACTTTCAGATGGGTGTGGAGGTGTCTGGGTGCCTTCAAAGCCAAGTGGAGAGTGGTTTCCTTGGAGCTTGCTTTCTGCAGAAACATCCTCCTTCTGCTCAACACATGGCCCCAGTGGTCCCTGCAGCTCTAGCCCAATGCGGTCTTTGAGGTCTTACTTCAAACCATTATGTTTTTTGATCCTTATTTCTCTCTAATGCTAAAAGGATTCATGGTGTTGGATCCTGGTGTCCAAAGATCCCTTTCATGTTGTTGCTTGATACTCTCTTACCCTGGAGAATCTTCTTGAGATGTTCAACTGGTTGCATGTCTTCCCTACCCCAACCAACCTATCCTTATCCCTCATCCAGACCCAGTTGGGCTTCTATGTCTTCCCTACCCCAACCAAGCTGTCCATGTCCCTTACACAGACCAAGTTGGGCTTCCATGTCTTCCCTACCCCAACCAAGCTGTCCATGTCCCTTACACAGACCAAGTTGGGCTTCTATGTCTTCCCTACCCCAACCAACCTATCCTTATCCCTCACACAGACCCATCTGGGCTTCTATGCCTTTCCTACCCCAACCAAGCTGTCCTTGTCCCTCACACAGACCCAGTTGGGCTTCTATGTCTTCCCTACCTCAAGCAAGCTCTCCTTGTCCCTCACACAGACCCAGTTGGGCTTCTATGTCTTTCCTACCCCAACCAAGCTGGTCTTGTCCCTGGACTTCCCTGTCTTTGTCCTGAGAAGTACCCTCACTGTCACTCAAGGAAGGGTGATGGAGAGTTTCTGAGCATCCAGCAGAGCATCCCAGAGTGCAAGGATAAGAAACCATTTGCTTAATTTCTTGTTGCTTCACCAGGTTTTGTATTTTGCATTAGAAATATCTGAGACAGGGTTTTCAAAGGAGCTGTGGGAATGGCACCTAAGTTGAAGAAGAAAGATGCTCAGATTTTGAGTCTATGTTAGAAAATACATAAGCTCTGGGCAAAGGAAATGCCCCTGGATTTAAAAAGAGAGTGAAAATCAAGCATGGATGTCCATATTGGGTCTGTAATTATTTTATGTTGCTCTAAGATCATGACATCAGTTTGGCTGGGCCACAAGACTGGGACAGATTTACAGAGGAGACACCAACATCCTAGAGCAGTAGGTCAAGAAGGGGTCTTAGGAAGTGTCTCCCCATTTATCTGCTTCCCCATGTGATGGCCACAGGTTGTGGATGCCTCTTCAATCCCTGGAGGTGTTTAAGGTCAGGCTGGAGGAGGCACTGAGCAACCTGGTGTGGTGGGAGATGTGGGGGTTGGAACTAGATGATCTTGAAGGTCCCTTCCAATACAAACCATTCTATGACTCTGTATCTGCACTACCCTCCAGCTTTCATCCATCACACATTACCAAAGCCAACAGATTCCACCCCACACCCCTTGTTCTGCAACAAGAGAACTGCAAGAAACTGAAGATAATTGTAAGAACTGCAAGAAACTGAAAACTACAATGATTAAATTTTAGGATGAACATCATAAGTCATAAATCCTGGCCCATTTCCTCGAGATGTTCTCAGGAGCCCATATGGCCTAAAATGTTGCAAAATGAAAACAAAGTGCTGCTTCACAGCAATAACAGAGTGAAAATTTACTATTCCTTGAGCAGAACCTTTCTAAAGCTCTTTGAAAATGTAAAGTGCCAAGTTTTATCATTATGTGAACAGCAGCTCCTTCTGTGTAAGGCTGTGCATGACCCCACTTTAGAGGGTTTTTTTTTATGGACTGACATATCCTCAAATCATAAGCATTTCATTTCCTAAAGTAAGCTGTGTTAGTGATTTAACAAGGTTTAAAAGTAGGTGAATCCTATAAAGCTGGGGCTTGTGCTTGTCCCTAATATCCCAGCAGCTAAAGTGATTTTTTTCACTTCTGCTGCTCCAGAAACGTGAAAGAGATTGTGCAGAGATTTGCTGCTCAATCCTCTTTCTCCTTGGTAGAATGAGTCTGCAGGAGGGGGATGTAGGTCAGGACAACGTATGAAGCAAATAGTGCAGAACAGGCACAGAAAGTGAATGGCAAGATCCTAAATACGATTATTCACTTTGGCAAACCCAAGCTTATGATTAGCTCTCATCCCTCTGGGGACTGCAGCATCCTGTGACCAGGGTGTCCAATCAAAGCTGCATGTCCTTGCACATGCCCATCACCACCAGGTTTATCATCACTCAGGTATTAAATGCAGGAATGCTCAGGGAAATTATTTTTGGTCAGAGGAATACAGAAAAAAACCCCCATAATTGTCTTAGGAGGGTGGTATGAACACAGAACAACCTCAAGCTCACCCAATGTCTGAGCTGTCTTCCTTCCACGTTATTTCTTTCTATCATAAACAACCTTTGAGAAGGTTAAGGGGGAGAAGAAATCCACAAAGCTGAGACAAACCTGTGTTTGTGTCCATCCAGTGGACAATAGGTTGGGGAGTGAACACAGCTGTTCAAGAGGGAGTCATAAACTTGTTCTATTTCAGAAGAGTTGGAAGGGACATCTGAAGACCATGTTCTTCAGGGGGTTGGAACTCAATGATCTTTCAAGAGGGAGTCATACACTTGTTCTGTTTCAGAATCACAGAATGGCAAGAGTTGGAAGGGACATCTGAAGACCACATTCTTCACAGGCTTGGAACTCAATGATCTTTAAGGTCCCTTCCAACCTGATTCTATGTAGTCCAACCCCCTGCCAGAACATTTTCAAGCTTTTCCTTATCCCTTTGGTGAAAAGGAGCAAGTCTTTCCCTTCATGAGAGGCTCCCCAGCAGCCATGGGTTCACAGTTGGCTTAGGAAGGTGGTATGAACACAGAACAACCTCAAGCTCATCCAATGTCTGAGCTGCCTCCCTTTAACATTATTTATTTCTGTCTAAAACAGCCTTTGACAAGGTTGAGGGGAAGAAGAAATCCACAAAGCTGAGACAAACCTGTGTTTCTGTCCATCAAGTGGATAATTGGTTGGAGACTTGAACACAACTGCTCAAGAGAGAGTCATAAACTTGTTCTATTTCAGAATCACAGAGTGGTAAGAGTTGGAAAAGACATCTGAAGACCATGTTCTTCACAGGGTTGGAACTCNAGAGTTGGAAGGGACATCTGAAGACCATGTTCTTCAGGGGGTTGGAACTCAATGGTCTTCAGGAGGGAGTCATACACTTGTGCTATTTCAGAATCACAGAATGGTAAGAGCTGGAAGGGACATCTGAAGACCACGTTCTTCACAGGGTTGGAACTCAATGATCTTTAAGGTCCCTTCCAACCTGATTCTATGTAGTCCAACCCCCTGCCAGAACATTTTCAAGCTTTTCTCTATTCCTTTGGTGAAATGGAGCAAGTCTTTCCCCTCATGAGAGGCTCCCCAGTTCACATCATTTTGACCTACACATTTAGCTCGTGCTTCTCACCCCTTAAGCAGNGCCTCCCTTTAACATTATTTATTTCTGTCTAAAACAGCCTTTGACAAGGTATAGGATAAGAAGAAATCCACAAAGCTGAGACAAACCTGTGTTTCTGTCCATCAAGTGGATAATTGGTTGGAGACTTGAACACAACTGCTCAAGAGAGAGTCATAAACTTGTTCTATTTCAGAAGAGTTGGAAGGGACATCTGAAGACCATGTTCTTCAGGGGGTTGGAACTCAATGATCTTTCAAGAGGGAGTCATACACTTGTTCTGTTTCAGAATCACAGAATGGCAAGAGTTGGAAGGGACATCTGAAGACCATGTTCTTCAGGGGGTTGGAACTCAATGGTCTTCAGGAGGGAGTCATACACTTGTGCTATTTCAGAATCACAGAATGGTAAGAGCTGGAAGGGACATCTGAAGACCACGTTCTTCACAGGGTTGGAACTCAATGATCTTTAAGGTCCCTTCCAACCTGATTCTATGTAGTCCAACCCCCTGCCAGAACATTTTCAAGCTTTTCTCTATTCCTTTGGTGAAATGGAGCAAGTCTTTCCCCTCATGAGAGGCTCCCCAGTTCACATCATTTTGACCTACACATTTAGCTCATGCTTCTCACCCCTTAAGCAGGAGATGGTGGCCAAGTTGTCACAGTGTGAGCTGTGATTTGGTGGACACCATGTCACAGGTGTCCCTAAACTGGCACTTCTTGTCTGGGAGAGAGGACAAATCTGGCAGCTCATTAAAAGCCAGACTGCAGTTTTGCCCTGTGGCAAGAGGGATGATTTAATGAAGGGCTGAGCAAAACAAGCCCACACTCAGCACAAATGGCCACTTTCAGCTCAAGGTTTTCTTACAACTTCTCCTGCAGAAATATTTCAGCCTGATTCAGACCCAGTGGCAACACTCATTGCATTCAATGGCTAATACAAAGTCCTTTCTGTTCACAGGCAAGGGCTCAGAGTTTCATTAAAAAGGAGGAGGGCAATGGGAACCAAGGGACCAGATTTGATCTTGATTATGGGTTGGAAAGCCTGTTCCTGCCTAAGCTAAAGCCCGTATATATGTTTGATTTAATCTGAAGAGTTTTAGATGTATAATTTAATCTGAAGATTTTTTATATGCATAATTAATCTGAAGATTTTTATGTTTAATTTAATCTCCAGATTTTTATGGTTGTTACAAATAAATACTTGTCTTGCTGGTCAGGATACTGGTTAGTAGTCACTGGGCATAAAGAAAAGATATAATTATGAAGAAATACAGGCTGGAAAAGGCACTGAGCAGCCTGATGTAGTGGGAGGTGTCCCTGCCTATGGCAGGGGAGTTGAAACTAGATGATCTTTAAGGTCCCTTCCAATCCAAACTGTTCTATGATTCTATGATTCTAAATCAAATGTGACCTTCAGAGTGAGAATGAGGAGACATCTAGTCCCATTGCAGTCAAGTCATCAGTTTCCTGAGCAACATTAGACAAGTGGCAGAATTTTATGGATCTGCATTTCCTCAGCAGATTAATTCACTGACATTTGTCAGGTGCTTTGAAATCCCAGAGGAGCTGCTTTACATTGGAAAGCAAATATGTGTTCAGTCTGCTGGAAAGCCATATTCCACCTGCAGCTGCATTCCACAGCAAAAAAAAAGTGGAAATCCTTCAGATATCTTGGATCAATAATGCACATTCTGTGCTGAAAGCTCCTCCACTGAGAAAAATGAGCAGAACTATGAGTGAATAAATGTTTCCTGGGGGGGGAAAACTGTTTATGCATATATATGTGGGAGGAGTGGTGTGTACACACAGCAGAGCTAAGTGAAGGTGACATGTGGAAGGCTGAAGAGCTCTATAGGTTCTGGTGTAGAATCATAGAATGGTTTGGGTTGGAAGGGAACTTAAAGATCATCAAGTTCCAACCCCCCTGCTATGGTCAGGGACACCTCCCACCACACCAGGTAGCTAAATGCCTCATCCAGCCTGTCCTTAAATACCTCCAGGGACTGAAGGGGCATCCACAACCTCTCTGGGCAACCTCTTCCAGTGTCTCCCCACCCTCACAGCAAAGAACTTCTTTCTTCTCTCCAGCCTAAATCTTCCCTTCTTCCAATTTGCATCCTGCCAGAGAGGTCCCAGAGCTACCCATGGGGAGCTGCTAACACCCCAAAAAAAAGCTGTGCATACACACACTTGTGCACTCATACATGGCATGATACTGGGGTTGACTCTTGTGGTTGTCTCTATCACTCAGAAGATGGGAAACTCAACTCCTGAACTGCAGCAGATCCTCATGTTGAGAACATCTCCCCAGCTGGGACCATTTAGAGCTTCTCAAAGTGTTGACCTCTACCCTGTTTGCTCCCAGAGCATGTATCCCTGTGGCTTGTGCTAATGGAAAATCTCCATTTGTGATGTAGGACAGCACTGGATCCCTGCCATCCTCAGGGATAATGCATTCATAGTTGACAGAAGATGATAACTTGCACTTCTGCTGCTGCTTGCCTTCAAACCCTGTGCAAACATCAGCTCATGGTGCTTGGGGAGATTTGTAGTTTTGAGCTGTTAGCAGAGCCAAGGAGAAAGCAGGACAAGAGGAACAAAAAGCTTGTGTTGGACAACCAGACACAGCAATCCTGGCTTTCCCATTCTCTGGCTGTTTTCTAGAGCTACTATGACACCCACAGACTGGGTGCTGAGTTTTGGGATGTATAAATAGCAGCCCAGACTCCATCTGCAGAGGTGGAATACAGTTAATCAAACTCCCCCAGGCTCTGCCTTCCAACCTGATGATTTGCAATGTGGAACCCAAACTCACCATCCAGCCTGTTTGCTCACACCTCCAGAAAAGAGGAGAAAAAGGATTGAAAGCTGCCAGGTTGAAGCACTTCATTGTCTCCATGGAGAGCAGACTGAAGCTGCTCTGAAGTTGAAATAAAGAGGATTTATGCTCCTGATTTAGAAATCTATGACTCACTCCCATTTTGGTTGATTGAAGTGGCTGTCATTTCCCCTGCCCCCAAAACATCCATGCCATAAAACATAAAGCCCGTAAGCTCTTTGCTGCCCTTATCTTGATGTACAAAGAATTCAAATTCTCCCTGTTGCTATCTGGAACTCAACTTCCTGTTATTAGGAAGGACATCCTAGTATTTAACAACATGAGGGTTTTTTTTTTACCCCCCTTCTTCAAGCAAGGCAGAATGTCTAATGATTCTGGGGTTTGTTTCCTGCTTGTAATTAAGTAGGTCACAGCTGCAAAGCAAGAGAAAAGAAGAAAATATTCAGATCACACAAAGCCAAGAATGATTAAATCATTTGCAGCTGAAGGATATGGCAGATTTCATTTTATTTTAATTTTTTTTTTGAGTCTCAAGTCTAAGGAAAACAAATCTAGGAACTTTTAAAGAATGATGCACTTGGAAGTTCTGCCCAAACACCACAGTAGCTTGGAAAAAAAAGGAGTGATCAAAACCCTACTGATGTTGTTCACAAGTAGAACAGCTTCATGTGGTTGGAATAAACTTGCTGCTTAAGGCCATGCATTCTATCCATGCAATTCTCTTTGAAACCACATGCAAAACTGCTTTAATTTCTCCAGGGCAGTTTCCACTAGGCCCATATGTGACCCAGTCCTTGGTGGCAGCTTGAAATGTCATGTCCTGTTGGTCCCACAAAGCACAGACCCAAGAGCAACTCTGGGCACAATTCAGCCACAGCACAAGCTCTACCCAGACATAAAGATCCCATGGGGATGAAGGTTTTTTGATCTGCACTCATGCCTTTCGGTGTTGCCCTTATTCATCTCCTTATTCAATTAGGATGGCAAGATGCTCCTGGTCCCTGCATGTCTTCCTTCATCCCACAGACAAGCATTGGGTGTGTGTGGTCCATTGCCCTTAGTAAGCCAAGCACACATGGGGTTGAAGAACCACCTCTGAAGGGGTAGGAACTGTGGTTCAGCCTCATCATGGCCAAGTATCAACTGAAAAAGCCATTCAACAATCTTGCAAAGCCAGGGAAAACTTCCTTTGTAAAGCCCTGTGTGAACCAGGTATTTCAAGACAAAACTGGTCCTGCCTGACCTCATTTGGGTTCTTGCAGAATTCAGGAAGAGTATCAAAGACTGTGCTTTTACCTAGGATTTGGTACCAACAGTCCTACAAACCACTGCTCAGCCAAAAAGATGGGACAGAGAGCAACAATAACACCATCCACCTCTTTCCCCAGGTGTGGTGGGTGAGACCACACTGTTTCATCCCAAGAAGGAGATGAAATACAGTGCTCAGCAATGAGAACTGGCCCCATTAAGTGGCTGCCTCAGGCTAAAGGGCAATAGGGTTGCATCCCACATGAATTATAGTTGTTAATAGGGTTCTTCTTCTGTCCAAGGAGAGAAATGGTCTTTGGGAAGTCTGAAGTCCACCAAAATCAACTCTGCAAGGGGCACTGGTCCAGTCAGACTGGTTCATTCACCTTGGTGGTGAATCTCTTTGATTTCAAAGCAGGGTGAAGAATGATTAAGATATGGGCAGAGGAGCAAGAAGGAAAACACATTGCTGCCTCCATGAAAATGTGATTAGCAGAGACAGAAATCTCAGCAATTAGAAATTGGTGGTGACCTCATGTTTACTCAGGCTCTGACAGGAGAAGCGTTATGGGAAAGAAAAGCCCACATAGATGGCATTCTGGGCTCTGTCCCCATCTGACCAGACATGGTCAGTTCATTCCAGGATAAGGGAACATGGATCTTTTCATGCTGCTATTTCTTGGCTTTGTAAGCTAAGAACTTGGAAGGAGAAGGGGTCAGTGCCTCCCTCATGGGCAGTTGTTACAAAACACAAACAACTCAGGGCTTCTTGGAAGCCAGTGCCCAGGGAATTCGTAATAAGATATGTGATGGGAGGACTAGAAATAACGAATGTAAATTGGAAGGGGGTAGATTCAGGCTGGATAGAAGAAAGAAATTCTTTCCAGTGAGGGTGGTGGGATGCTGGAAGATGTTGCCCAGAGAGGTTGTGGATGCCCCCTCAATCCCTGGAGGTGTTCAAGACCAGGCTGGACAAGGCACTGAGCAGCCTGATGTAGTCGGAGTTGTCCCTGCCTATGGCAGGGGGGTTGGAACTCAATGATCTTTAAGGTCCCTTCCAACCCAAACTATTCTATGATTCTATGAATTTGAGGCCAGTCCTGCAGGTTGTTCTTCAAAACCCTGACTTTGTGGGAGAGAGACTATGTGTGAGAGTGTGGTGGGAGATATTTGGGGCAGAAGAAGATGCTTGATCTACCTTCAAATGATTCACAGGATCTAAATCTATGAGTTTCCATAGAAAGTTTCTCTAAAAGCTCCCACCTTTCAGAAACACTTTAGAATCATAGAACAGTTTGGGTTGGGAGGGACCTTAAAGATCCCTTAAAGCCTGGCCTTAAACACCTCCAGGGTTTAGAGATCTCACAGCATCTCTTTGCCTTTGCAGAAAAAAACATTCATGCTGTCTACATCTTTGTCCTGAATCTTTCAGCAACTTCCCTTCCAGTCTGGAGCAGGAAACAGCATCCCTGGATTAGTATAAAACAAAGCTCAGGAATGAAAAGCTTTTGAAATGTTGCTGCAAGCCTTGGCCAGCAGCAGGCAATCTGCTGTGGCTGATTGGAAGGAAAAAGGGCTAGATCATATTCTGGCATGGGTCTGTTTATCTTTCCCCTGACACTGTCCTCCAGGAGGTAGAGGTTGGCCCCAAGGCCACTTTAACTGCTCTCCAGTGACTGATTGGATGCATTGGAATGCACTAACATAACTCAGCTTTAAAAAAAAATATCAACGTCCTCTCATTTTATGATTCTTCTTGGCTGAGTTCCCAACTTGCTGTAAGCAAAGCAAACCCTTTTGCATCTGCAGGAAACTGCCACTATTGGTGCATTTGAAAGTTTACAGGAGGATACACCATGTCTGCAATACAGCAATGGAAAAAAAAAAAGGAAAGCTTTCCAACATTTCTAGGGTGGAAATTATGAAAATTAGAAAGCAGCCTCCTCCCAGTCCCTCGTGGATTTTGCAAGCGTGGGCTGGGTGGAGAGATGCTGGAGAGGGAGGAAGGGAGTGTGGATGTCCTTTTTCCACCTAACAGGAGACCTCATCCTGCTTCAAACTCACTCAGATTTGCTTGGTCTCAGCAGGTCAACTTGGCTTTTACCATGAAATGATAGCATGAGATGGGTCTTGCAGAAGTCTGGAGATGATCAATCCAAAGCCCAATGAAACTATAAGGAGCAATTTAATATTATGCCCTAGGATTGCCAAACTTCCCCCTTGCAATAGTCACAGAATCATAGAAGGGACCTTAAAGATCATCCATCCTTAAAGTCCACTCATCACAGAAGCCGTGACAGGTTTTCTTGAAAACTGGGAACTCTGGACTCTGCCCTCAGGCATGAGGAACAGCTTTGAGCTCAGTTCTGAGGAAATGGGAGACTGAGACACATTTGCATCTTGCTTTTCTGGGTTTCCTGCAAAAATATGGACCTTTCATGAGGACAAACTGCATTTTAACCTTCTTGGTGCATTAAGGTTGCTTAAGGGAAGACTGAATGACAAAAAGTAACTCATTCGGCTTCCCAAGATGCTCCAAAGCATCCATGCAGTAGTAAAAATGAGAACATTTGCATGACAAACTTGTAAATGCAGGCTGGCTGAAGGTGCAAGTGGAAGGCAGCCAACATGGGAACTACACACTAGCAAGAACATAAACCTCTACCTTTAATCTTTTGCCAAAAACACATCTCATCCCATCACTCCTCTGCTGGGAGAGCTGGCAGAGTGGAAGCTCCTTGTGGCAGAACTTTTGAGTTCAAGGCCATTTTGGTTCACTCTTGCAGTGATTCCTATTCTGAACTAAAAAATAGTCCAAGAGTAAAGTAATACTTGTCCTAAGTGCCTGCAAAAGGGCAGATGCTCAGTGCAGCAACATTAATTGCAGGTTGTAGATGCTAAGCTGTTGTTTCACATGGAGTTTACCTAAGCTGTGATGATGCAAAACCTGGAGAGAATATAAATACCCACCAAGATGTGTTGGCTTTTATAAAGGGACTGCTGGAAACTAAAACAAACCTCAACCCCAGTTAAACTTGCTCACTTATTTCACTACCATAATTGCACCTTCTAAATATATTCCAGAAATGCAGCTGGATTGTAGAGGGGGTGACTAAATCCCATCATTTGCAGCCCATTATCTATTTCAAAATGTGGTATCTTTGGAAAGTGGGGATTAATTGTCCTCCTTCGCTATGCAGCTTGGGGAGTTTGATACTTGAGACCCACCAAGAAGAATTCAAGCCTAAGAATCACTGACAACCATCTGCTGGTAGAATGAAAAGTCACCATTTCCTTAAAATCAGTAGAGATGACTGAACAATGAGGAGAATATAATTTTCATTGGAAAATAAGCTAAGTTCAGACAGAAAGTTTGAGCAGAAGCTTGGAACTGTACTTGAAACTTAAATCTTTCTTCAATCATAGAATCATA
>VZTY01004020.1:0-19237 GCA_013400935.1 Turnix velox
CAACTCCTTCAGCCTGTCATATACTCTAGTCCTTTAACAGAATTACCCAGAAAACCAGCTCTTCCTCATTCTTGGTTTTGACAAAATGTGACATTAGGAGATGTTTGAGGATCATGCTTTTATATTTGTTTCCTCCTTGGTGTCCATTCTCACAGGCTCCAACCCAGCAGATGATGCAGCAAGTTGTGAAGCATCACTAATAAGATGTGTTATTTTTATTAACTACCCCCTGCTGCTAATTTAACCTGCAGATTATGTGGTTTTAGAGCTGGACTGTAATGCCCAACCCCACAAACCCCAAATCAAGTGTAAAGAAGTTAAATATTTGGGGCCTGTAGCTTTTAATGCAGCTTTGAGTCTCTATCACAAGCCACAACACACTGAGCATGGGCAGACAGTTTGTAGTTCACAAGGTTCATTTCTATGATGACCTCCATTAAACTGATTTGTGGAATGTTTTATCTTTCCAGAGCTTGGATGGATCTTACAAATTACAGGAGTCACTGCCTGTTATATCATCATAATGGCTTCCCTGCAGGAGGAGGTTTGAAACAAATCTTTTCAATGTAAGGGAGAATATAGAATAAAAGAATAGAGAAATAGATTGTGTTGGGTTGGAAGGGACCTCCAGAGGCCATCTTGTCCAATCCCTTGCAGTAAGCAGGGACATCCTGCCCTACATCAGGTTGCTCAGAGCCTCAGAAAACCCAGCCTTGAATTTCATCTCCAGGGAAAAACTAACTATGATTAACCAAGGTGGCCTAAAATGGTTAGGAATAATTGTTATGGGGTTTTGTTTGGTTGTTTCCTTTGCTTAGAAGCTAAACTATGGAAAAAATACAATCATGGTAAGGGTGATTAAGATCTGGCAACACTAGCTTTTTCAAGTCTTTGTTTCTCAGCTGACTGCATGAAAATTTTTGGTTGTAACTTGGCATGTAACATAGTGCAAGCCCAGATCATAGAATCAGAATGTTTTGGGTTGGAAGGGACCTTAAAGATTATCTAGTTCCAACCCCCTGTCATAGGCAGGGACCACTTCCACTAGATCAGGCTGCTCAGTGCCTTGTCCAGCCTGGCCTTAAACACCTCCAGAGAGGGGGCATCCACAACATCTCTGGTCAACCTCTTCCAGTGTTTCACCATCCTCACAGCAAGGAATTTCTTTCTTCTCTCCAGTCTGAATCTCCCCTCTTCCAATTTACATCCATTATTCCTAGTCCTCCCATCACANCTGGACCTGCTCCAACAGCTCAATGTCCTCCTTATTTTGAGGTCTCCAGAACTGGACACAGGTGGAGCCTCACCAAAGCTGAATAGAGGGGCAAAATCACTTCGGATGTATAGAAATATAAATTTATAAAACAAGATATCCAATTTAAACAAATCTTGCTCTAAATAAAAGTTTAAGAAGCAACAGCAAAGCTGCTCAGATGCCAGGAATGGAAGCTGAAGCTGACAACAAATTTGGGATGTTGGGCAAGCAACAATCATTGTCTCATGGAGGAATACAAAAATGTAATGGGATAAAAGAAAAAAAAATGGAAATTAGATTTAAAAAAATCCCCCTTTTGTGTCTCTAAACTCTCATCCACCGTGACATTCAGGTGCATCCCTAGCATGACAGATGTGAAAGACTGTAATTTCAGCAAAGATGGGTATTTTTAAACATCTGAAGCCATTTTTAGCCTTTCACAGTGATGTAAATATGGAATTTTTTCTGGATTTCCACCAAATTCACACCTGTGTTTCCTCATGAGCAGGTGTAGGTGCTTCTTTTCAAGAATGATGCTTTAAAGTCCAGATTGATGCTTTAAAGTCCAGTCTTTGGCTTCCACCTTGGCAAAGCTGCTTTCCCAAGAAAGCAGGGAGCACATCTTTGACTTATTTGAATGTTTGAATGTTTGTTGCATGGTCTGGGTGTATCCAGAAGCTCTCTGCTCCCAGAATAACAGCCTGTGGCACTCTTGTTAAGTGACTGCTGGTGCCAAGGATGGTGATGGGAGTGTGGAGTGCAAGCTAATTATCTCCAACAATTGTGTCTGCTTATTTCTCGCATGGATGGAGAGCAGCTTCAGTGGATCTGGTCACATATCATCATCACTCGGCTTTTAAGGGCTGCTGATTGGACGGGGGATGCTTTGTGGCTGCTCATAAAGAGGAGAAGTGAAAATACAGGCAGTTTCACATTTTATCACTGCATCTGTGGTTCCAGGGTAATTACCTCCTAAATACACTGGGAAATCTGGGCTTGTGGTGGCAGGTGAGAAGTGCAAAATGGGGAGGATGCACAACAAAGAAATGTCTTGATGGTTTCACATGATTTAGGGGCTTCTTGCCATAACTAGAACATTTCTCCATCAGACACTCATACAAAATGATAACTCCTACAGTGAGTTTTGCAGCCTCTGTTTCCAGCCTGTTTAATAACTGGAAGGTGCTGGAGATGTTGGGACAAGCTCCACATAGACTAAAAGGAGCCTTCTAGAAAGAAATTTGAGGAGTTTCTGGGTGGAGAGCATGGTACAGATCTCTTGGTGGAGACAAACACACACTGAGGGCTGTAACTCAGCCTTTTCATAGCATCATAGAGTTGGAAGGGACCTTCCAAGGCCACCTAGTCCAACCCCCTGCAGAGAGCAGGGACATCCTCCACGAAGTCAGGTCACTCAGAGCCTCAGAAAGCCTGGTCTTGATGTCTCCAGGGATGGGACCTCCACCACCTCACTGGGCAACCTGGACCAGTGTCTCACAACCCTCATGGGGAAGAATTTCTTTCTAACCTCTAATCTAAAGAGGTTTTTTTCCTTTCAGAAGGTTATAGGACTAGATATGAACTAGTTACCATGTCTAAAAGAAAAGGCAGCTTATATCTGTGTGATATAGGGGACAAACCTAAGTATAGGAATGAGACACCTTCATGTGGTTATCTTTGTGGCAGGAGAAAGGAAACCTTCAGTCCCAGAAATGGAAGCCAAGGGGCTTTGCATATGGATGTGGAGATGCATTTGTGAGCTCACTGAGACCCTCTTTAGGGACTAATGGCTAGAACTGAAAAACAGTGTGATGGGGGTGAAAAAAAGCACCAGTTAATGAGGTGTGACATCTGAAAAGCCAAAATAAAGCAGAAAGATGCAGCTTTTCCTACCTATCCTACCTTTTCCTACCTAACTCCTGCTGGGAAAAGATGCCCTCATTATTTGACTTTTGGGTTTTGTTTTGAAATTTAGACATCTGGTAGCCATTTCATGGCTTCCCTGGCATGTATTAGCAAAGTCACTGTCCTTGAGACTTGGCCCAGAGTGCTTGTGATAGTAGAAAATAATTAATGTGAGTAGCAGGTTATTTGGGGAAAAAAGATAAATAAAACCTGCCACTGCTGACTTAATTTTAAAAGGGAAAAGTGCCTCAGTGAGCATTTCAACACCCCTATTTCTCTCATCTCTCCTTTCTGCCTGTGGTTTTTGCATGACAGCTCCCAAGAGCATTGCCACAGCACTAAATCACATGAAGGACATTTCTCAAAGTGTCTTGCCTGGCTTCTTTCACAAAAAAAAAGTCATTCCTCTTTGGTGCTGATGCTCTCCTGTAAGAAAAAACAGACAGACAAACAAAAAAAACCCCCACAAAACAAAAAACCCAATTTGTCTGAACTCAAAATTCCTGGATGTGCTGAGTCCAGGCTCCTCTGTGCATGCCAAGATGCTGCAAACCAGACAAACATCTGGACTCTGGAATACAGTCTGGGTTTGTCCTGACCTGACTGCCAGCTGCTTTGGGGACACTCTTGCTCTTTTTACACATTCTGCTCTCTTTCTCTTTCCTTGCATATTTTTTTGGAGCATAGATTGATGGTTTTTCCTTGCACAAATCACTGGATGTTGTGTGGCCATCCATGTGTCCTAGCTGGAGGACTCTCAGTGATGACATACCACGAGGGAAGGGCAGCAGTGAAAGCCCTGGAGCATCAAAGGTCAGTGAAAAAAAAAAAATAAATAAAAAGAACACAGAGAAAGCATCACAATTTTTCTCTCTCCTGTAACACAAGCTGCTTATCAGAGCACAGGATTTCTCTGAACCCCTTGTTACTGCTTCTGAAAAGGATCTCTCTCTGCTTCAGGCTCACAGCCAGTGATTGATTCATCTCTGTCTGAAGCTGCTCTTTAAGTTAGACCTTGGGAGATGGAAGAGAGGCAGGTAGACATGCTTCAGATTTCAAACTGCTTTGATGCACTTTGATTAGTGGCCTCATGCAGACCTTGGGCTCTCACCATCTCCTTTTCCACCTGTGGCTTCAGTGCCACCTCCTTTCACCTTGCATCTGGTGGCCAATGTTGGGCTCTGTGCAGGGCACAACCTCTCCTGCATGTGGAGGAGGAGCCTGGCTGTAGAAAAGTTGTTCTCCAAACAAAACAATGGCCTTGCCATTCCAAACCAAGGCAGAAAAACTGACCACTAGAAGGACTTAACCTGTAAGGAGTATGACTTCTTTGAAATTCTCTCTCTATAAGTAACCATCAATATCAAAGGTGTAAAATGCCTAAAATTATGACAAACTGGGTGCTGAACTGAAAAAATATGGAGCCAATGCTGGTACAATGTTGGTACAATGAAGACACCTCCCTTAATACCCTTAAACATCTCTCTGGAGGTGTTGAAGGCCAGACTGGATAAGACATTGAGTAATCTGGTCTAGTGGGAGGTGTCTCTGCCAGAATGTAAAAAATTTTCTCTCTCCCAATGTTCTCTTATATGACTTGAGGGATATTGGTCACTGTTTTTCATTTATTCCATCTATATATGAGCAAAATGATGCAGAACTTGAGGTTAGGTATGAGAAATTATCTTTTATGATTTGACTCCTGTTTTGCCACTGAAATCTATTTGGAGCATCTTAAGTGTCATAGTCAAAATGAAATATAGAATCATAGAATAGTTTGGGTTGGAAGGGACCCTAAACCCCCTCCTATGGGCAGGGACACCTCCCACTACACCAGGTTGCTCAACATCTCATCCAGTCTGGTCCTAAACACCTCCACAACCTCTCTGGGCAACCTACTCCAGTGTCTCACCACCCTCACTGTGAAGAATTTCTATAAATATGAATTCTATCTTCTTGATTTTAAAGATATGTCAACATGGGTGTTTAATTACCTTAATTCTGACAACTGTAGCCACTGTTTTCATTGTACAAGTGACAAGCTGAAGCAGAGTGACTGTCTGACTTGTCAAAGGTCACACACCAAGTAAGTAGTTGAGTCAGAAACCACATTTTTAGTCCCTGGTTGAAAATACAAGATAATACTAACCTCAGGTTGAAAACACAAGATAATATTAACCTCAACTATGATTTAACAATGCCTTGGGAAAGAGATTTAGCAGGAAAAAGAAAGAAAAATATCCACTTATGGCACATGTACTTGAGATCCCAGATCCTCTAAATACCTTAGTGAATGAGGAGGCAAGGGTGAAATGTGAAAGTTATTTATGTAGCTTGATAAGGGTACAACAAAGGGGAAAAAAAAAAGAAAGATGGGGGAGAAAGGATTGATCAGATACGTCAGTGAGCTTGACATAAGGGTTAGGACTTGTGAAATGGATTAAAGATTAGCTTGGAGACTGATGGGACACAAGGGATGTCAGTGATAGATAACAGTGAAGAGCTAAGAAAAAGCAGCAAACTGAAGACCATCCTTTACCTTGGGTATAAGTCATCAAAGAAGCCTGAAACTTGCAGATTTCTGGCAAGAATGAGGACAAGGGGTGAAAATTGAAAACTCAGAAGATAATGCAGCTCTGGGTTAATAATTCTTTGGATTATTTGGGTTTATTCATATCAGGGTCACCTCAATATGTGCAGGTTACTGCTACCCCAAGAAGAGAGGAAGAATAAACCCCATTGAGAAGAATCTCAGTGTATCCTCATGGAGAAAAAGCAAATAACACAGAGAAATTCTTTGCAAATTGGTAACAATTCTGCATTTTTATAACTCACTCATGTAAACAGATGAAAAAAGTGTTTCCTAAGTTTTTTTTTTTTTCTGAACTTCAATATTTCTCTTTTAAGGTGATATGCAGTGACTGTTTGCAAGAGGGAGCAAGGGAAGTATCTGGAGAGATTGTTTGCAGCTGACAAGAAATGAGAATTTAAGCCTTATAACTGCAAGCATGACATCAGAAATGATTTTATGAACCCATTGAGGATACACTCCATCTAAAAACAAGTCTTTCTCATTGTATTCTTATTGGGATAGTAGCAATATTAGATATCTAAGCTGATCTTTTTTTAGTAGCCAGCCAGGAGCCATAACATTCATAAAGTAAGGATCTGGTATTGTATTTGACCAGAAGCTTTTATATTCACAAAGAAAAGATCTGATATTTGACCAGGAAGCTCAATGCTAGAGTTAAAAATAGCATGTTTTTATATCTGGCTACCAAGTGTGCTGCTCAGTCACTATCCTGGTTTAAATATCAGTGATTTGATCAGTAAAATAATTAAAATAATTAGCAGTGGCCAATCTTTTTTAATAAAATTGAATATATCTGATACGATTTTGTTAAGTGCTCCTTTATGTGTGTGTTTGTGCCACCACTGGCTTGGAATTCTTTGCATATTCAAAAGCCAGCTCAATTTATATGTACCCCCCCTGTTGTGATACCTTTATTTCTTGAATTTATCTTGAGTGTGTGGGAAGGAATCATTGTGTCTCTTTTTGTTTTGAAATGGGATCTTATCTCTCTCAAGATCTTGGCTGAGGGCTTTCCATTAGTTGTTTTTAGTTTACTGAGCTTCAGGCATTAACCATTCATATAATCCACCATAAGAAGATCTTTTACATATTAGATTGCTAAGAGTGGGGAAAAAAAACAAAAAAAACCCCAAATAAACAAACAAAAAAACCCCAAACCAAAACAAAACCCCAAAACAAATAAAAAAACCCCAAAACAACAACAAAAAACCCAAAACAACAACAAAAAAAAAACCAAAAAACCAACCAACCAAACTCAAAAACCCAAAAAAGACCAAAAAACCCCACTTCTTTATCTAGATATCTGATGAGAAAATAAATTGTTGGCAAAATAAGTAAAACCAGCCATGTTGCAACACAGCTACAGCCCATTTAGACTTTGACAGCAGCCAAGGCTGGATGCTTGATTAGAAGGTGTAAAATTTCCCTAGTATAAATAATCCTATCTCTTCATGCCAGAAGATTTCTTCCCCATCCAAACTTCTGCTCATTTTATGCCAAGAAGCTTGAATGCTAATGACTTTAATGTTCTTTGTGGTAACATTAATTAGGCTAACCTTTTCCATCTACAAAATCAGAACCAACAGAGCAGAGAACTTTACAATTTTAATAAGAAAATCAAACAGCCACCAGGATACCAAGTCTCACCCCAATGCAAAAGCCAATTGGTAGGGTTTTTGTGATTAGGCAGCTCTCAGCATGCCGTTTTGGGCTGTTTAGGTGCTAGAAAAGCACCAGAGCTCCTCCTTTTTATCACCCTGCTTGCTGAATTATTAGGTCAGGGTGTTTAAACTTTGCTGAAAACCTTGTCTCCCTGTTTAACCCTCATGCCTGTCTCTGTATTTCACCCTGAAGATTGGCTGTAGCCTCACCATGGAGATGACTTGCTTCCAACAAGTCCCTTCTAGTTATCACAGTGTAGTGGTTTTTATTCTCTTAACTTTAATTCAGATCAGGGATTTTCTTTTCCTCACCAATTAAGAAGATTTATGAATCTATTTTCTATTACATCACGTTTTTTGAGTAAATTATTCATTACTTTTTCTCCTCACCCAGCAAATTATTTGTGAACCATCGTTTTCCCCCTTGTTTTTCAGCCAGTTTAGACTTTTGAAATGGTGACAGAGCTTGGGTTTGATGAATTTGGGTCATTCTTCCCCATAACTCTGTAAAATCTCCACAAATACTCTTCTATAGGTTATAGGATTAATAGTTAAGTCCAGCAGAACTTAGAGATGGACACATCTAAGACCCCAGCTTCAGTCTGAGTTATTATGTTCTGCAAAGATGAAGTATACTTCAAGATTAGGTGGCGTTTTGGAGTTCAATGAGTAGTCTAGCCTTAAACATTAAGATCTGAGGTACCTTCTGAGAGGGAATGGACTTGAACTCTCCACTAGTCATTCTAACACCAGGCTGTCAACCCAATTTTTGGATGGTTCCCTTCCAAAGAGTCTCAGAGCACTGCCCAACAGAAAGATATGTTCATATACAATAGTTGAGATGATCCTGATGATTTTCAGCATCCTGGCTTAAATTTCTGTGCCAGTCAAGTGGTGGAGGATCTGTCTTGTAGATGAATATCTGCAAGATCCATGAGTAGAAACAAGATAGAACTACAAGACAAATATCATTGAGTTCTTGGCAGCAGGGAAACCAAATGTTCCTGGGATGTCTTTTATGCACTTTCTCATCTACTCTGCAGAATTTATCAGTGCAAGATAAAGGAGACAATAACCTGGTCAATGATACAGTCAGAGTTTGGGTGAGCCCTACATGAACCTAAAACAGTGGGTGGTGTGATTTATCTGCAATCCTAGGGGACAAGTGCCTGGCTTGCACAGGATATGGTCATTTAATTGTTGACAGGATAAATGGAAGGGCCACATGGGGAGATGTTGGAAAGTTTGATTTATCCTTGACATAGATGAGCTGTGCTGATCCCTCAGGTGATGGTGGGGTCCTAACCTGCTGCCAACAGGGTGGAAAAAAAGGTGGCATGGATGAAATAAGTCAGAAGTGGAGTAAAATGAAGCTGACTGGAATCTGTTGTGCCTGCTTTGCATTTGATCTCTGCACAAAGCAAATCCCAAGCCCCCCAGAACATTTCCAACCATTTAGCTGTTCCCATTGTTGTTACAGCTGTTGTTTTTCTTTCCCTTCCTCACGATTCAGTGGGCTGGATCTGTTTTTAACCTCCACTGGCATGCAGTTTATCTGCAGTGCTCATAGGAGAATACTAAAGGAGTATGACATGGGTGTGCAATGTGGAAATGGTCTGTAATCTTTAGCCTTGCAAGAGCAGAGCTCTCTTATCTCACTACGAGGGAGGAGGGAATGAAATTGCTTTCCTTGCTTTTCCTGACAGCTTCTTTAGCTGCTCTGTGGTAGCCCCACTGGGTATGATACAGCACAGCTACCCTAAGCTGCTTTTCTAATTTGGGGCAGCTGCCAGTTTCTCTTCAAAAGTGAGCAATGTGAGAACATTCTGTATGGGATCTGCACTCTCCCTTTAGGTTTGCCATTTCCTGACTCACCTGCTGTGGAGTTTTCTCAATATGTGTGCCTCAACCCAAGCAATTATGAAAACAAAGCCCCCAGTTCTTTAGAGGAACAATACAAAGAGGTTTATTGCAACTGTGACCTTACATTTCATCTGGAGAGAGAGATTATGTTTTAGCATTACTAACAGCAAATTAACCATGGACAGTGTGCCTTGAGTGCAGTAATGCAAAAAATCCAGGGATAATGTGAACTCAGATTCTCAAGAACACACATAATATGTTGGTACAATAGGAGCAATGAGATATTTGTAGAGATGAAGAATGAAGGGACCTTCAAGGGTCATCCAGGCCAATGTCCCTGCAGTGAGCAGGGACATCCTGCAGCAGAACAGGCTGCTCAGAGCCCCAGCAAGCCTGGCCTTGGGTTTTATCTTCAGGGATGGGGTCTCTACTACCTCTCTGGGCAACCTGGGCCAGTGTTTCACCACCCTCATGGAGAAGAACTTCTTCCTAATGTCTCATCTAACCCTGTCCTACTTTAGTTTCAAACCATTGCCCCTCGTCCTGTGGCTCCATGCCCTGGCAAATAGCCCCTCTCCAGATGAAGGTTGTTCTCCTTTCTGCTTTTTGAGGCAATATGTTTTGGGACTTATTAGTGAGGAATGAAGAAAATTAAGTTCAGTCTAGATAGATGTCCTAAACTAAGCTATTACCTCCCTTCTTGCCTTCTCAGATCTTGCTTTTGCCTGGGGTGATCAGTTGCTATAGTTAAGGCTCATCCTTGTTGTCTGCTTGAATGTCCTTTTAATTGCTTCAGTGAGTGTGCTTAAAAATATATGGTGAGTGTTAATAGTTAGAATCATAGAATCATAGAATGGTTTGGGTAGGAAGGGACCTTAAAGATCATCTAGTTCCAACCCCCCCTGCCATGGTTGTGTGACATCACATGTAATAAAGGAGACAAATTATAGATTAAAAAAAAAAAAATCAATGAATTCTTACCTTAGCAGGTCTTGAAGCTGGTGTTTTAGCTTCTGACAGTAAATCTTTTGGTCTAATTTGGGGTAAACACTTGTGATGAGCTATAATTTATGGAAAATAGTTAGATAAAGTTGGAAAATTCCACCTGTAGCATTGAATTCAGTGCCTTAAAATTGCAGATGGCTGTGCAATAGGATGGTGCACAGAGCATCACACATTAAAAAGCATTCAGCACATATTCCAGAATCTTCTAGCAGTGTTAAAACTTTCCTGTGCAGAGTGCTTGAAGGAATAGAGCAAAAAGATAGGAAAAATTGCTAATTTTCTGCATTTCTATCATTCTCCTGCCTTGCAAAGCACAGGGGAAACTTATGACAAAGCAAAGAAATGTACTGTTGAAGGCCTCTGGGAGAACATTTTTCTGGCAACTGCTTTTGTTGTTTTGACACATGGAGAGTGAAATATGATTTGGAATGCAGAGGGGATGGGGGGCAATTTCATCTTTTAACAAGACACTGAAGAGGCTGACAGTGGACCTGTACACTCAATCTGATATTCAATATTTTCCCCTAATAGTGAATTGCAAAAAGGGACAGAAAAGAGCTGCAAAACTGGTTTGGAAGGAGGAGAAAACATCCTGCAGTGAAAAAGCTACAGAGTCAGCATGTTCAGATTATTAAAAAAAAGCTTTAGAGAAAGCTGGGGGGGGAAAAAAAGTTCATAAATATCTTCTTAAGGAATAAAATACCAGATGCCAAAAGGGCTTTTTATTTAAGCAGAAAGAGGACTTAGGAGCAGGTACATTCAAATTGGAAATAAAACAGATTGTTAAGCTTGAAGACAGACTAATCAGACACAGAGAGAGTCTCTACTGGGTCTTCAGATGAGGACTGTCAGCTTTCTAGAGAAGTCGCTCTGGTTTTACACTAGCCAACAGGCAAAAAGTTGCAGTAGAAGGAGAAATTCTGATACAGGCTGATGGAGTTGGTGCTGTTCAGCCTGAAGAAGGCTCAGTGGGGACCTCATAGTAGCTTCTAAATACCTGAAGGGGGGTGCAGAAAGGCTGGGGTAGGACTTTTAATAGGATCCAGGATGGCAGGACTAGGAGGAATGGATGAAAATTGGAAGAGGGGAGATTCAGGCTGGAGAAAAGAAAGAGATTCTTTCTTGTGAGGATGCTGAGACACTGGACCAGGTTGCCCAGAGAGGTTGTGGATGTCCCCTCAATCCCTGGAGGTGTTTAAGGCCAGGCTGGACAAGGCACTGAGCAGCCTGATGTGGTGGGAGGTGTCCCTGCCCATGGCAGGGGAGTTGGAGCTTCATGATCTTTAAGGTTCCTTCCAACCCACACCATTCCCCACTCTCCTGCAGCAAAAAATAGATGTGTGAAGATGCAGAGAGTACCTGCCTATGTTAAAACAAGCTGTTTCTAGAAGTAGCCAATATGGTATTGAATAATTTGATGACTGTATGTAGTGGGAGATGTCCCTGCCTATGGCAGGGGGGTTGGAACTTGATGATCTTTAAGGTCCCTTCCAACCCAAACTATTCTATGATTCTATGAACCAAAGCATCAGTAAATCCAGGGGCTACCTCAGCTGATTTCACTACAACCTCATTCAAGGAAAACAATTCTCAAGCTGGCTGAATAATTAATGATGAACAATCATGAAATATATATATATATTTTGTCTTTCAGTTCATAAATTGTCTATCAAAAGATGGGAGCTTTTTATTATCAATTATTTCCTGAACACTTTCTCTCAGTACTTCTTGATCTGTCACGTAGGATGCAAAGATGCGTTTGTGGATCCTTTGATGATCATTTCAGGAGTGATAAAGCTAGATGTGTATTAAAGTAAAGTGTGCCTTTAATGATTAATAGCAGTACCTGGGTAAATCTCTGCCATCCTCTGAATTATGTCATGTCAGATGAAAAGAGTGATGATACACTTTGAAATTTTCAGGTGAGTTTCATCCTTCATGATCTGTCCTTGTGCCTGATGCTCTGCATCATAATTTCTTGGATGAAACTTTAGGAAATGGATCCATTCTTCTTCAATGGCAAACCCTCCTTTTCTACTGCTTGTTACCATGTCTTGATGATTGAAAACTGGAATTTGAAGGCTGATATTAAGATTCTCTGTTCAACCAGACTTNTCCTTGTTGTCTGCTTGAATGTCCTTTTAATTGCTTCAGTGAGTGTGCTTAAAAATATATGGTGAGTGTTAATAGTTAGAATCATAGAATCATAGAATGGTTTGGGTAGGAAGGGACCTTAAAGATCATCTAGTTCCAACCCCCCCTGCCATGGTTGTGTGACATCACATGTAATAAAGGAGACAAATTATAGATTAAAAAAAAAAAAATCAATGAATTCTTACCTTAGCAGGTCTTGAAGCTGGTGTTTTAGCTTCTGACAGTAAATCTTTTGGTCTAATTTGGGGTAAACACTTGTGATGAGCTATAATTTATGGAAAATAGTTAGATAAAGTTGGAAAATTCCACCTGTAGCATTGAATTCAGTGCCTTAAAATTGCAGATGGCTGTGCAATAGGATGGTGCACAGAGCATCACACATTAAAAAGCATTCAGCACATATTCCAGAATCTTCTAGCAGTGTTAAAACTTTCCTGTGCAGAGTGCTTGAAGGAATAGAGCAAAAAGATAGGAAAAATTGCTAATTTTCTGCATTTCTATCATTCTCCTGCCTTGCAAAGCACAGGGGAAACTTATGACAAAGCAAAGAAATGTACTGTTGAAGGCCTCTGGGAGAACATTTTTCTGGCAACTGCTTTTGTTGTTTTGACACATGGAGAGTGAAATATGATTTGGAATGCAGAGGGGATGGGGGGCAATTTCATCTTTTAACAAGACACTGAAGAGGCTGACAGTGGACCTGTACACTCAATCTGATATTCAATATTTTCCCCTAATAGTGAATTGCAAAAAGGGACAGAAAAGAGCTGCAAAACTGGTTTGGAAGGAGGAGAAAACATCCTGCAGTGAAAAAGCTACAGAGTCAGCATGTTCAGATTATTAAAAAAAAGCTTTAGAGAAAGCTGGGGGGGGAAAAAAAGTTCATAAATATCTTCTTAAGGAATAAAATACCAGATGCCAAAAGGGCTTTTTATTTAAGCAGAAAGAGGACTTAGGAGCAGGTACATTCAAATTGGAAATAAAACAGATTGTTAAGCTTGAAGACAGACTAATCAGACACAGAGAGAGTCTCTACTGGGTCTTCAGATGAGGACTGTCAGCTTTCTAGAGAAGTCGCTCTGGTTTTACACTAGCCAACAGGCAAAAAGTTGCAGTAGAAGGAGAAATTCTGATACAGGCTGATGGAGTTGGTGCTGTTCAGCCTGAAGAAGGCTCAGTGGGGACCTCATAGTAGCTTCTAAATACCTGAAGGGGGGTGCAGAAAGGCTGGGGTAGGACTTTTAATAGGATCCAGGATGGCAGGACTAGGAGGAATGGATGAAAATTGGAAGAGGGGAGATTCAGGCTGGAGAAAAGAAAGAGATTCTTTCTTGTGAGGATGCTGAGACACTGGACCAGGTTGCCCAGAGAGGTTGTGGATGTCCCCTCAATCCCTGGAGGTGTTTAAGGCCAGGCTGGACAAGGCACTGAGCAGCCTGATGTGGTGGGAGGTGTCCCTGCCCATGGCAGGGGAGTTGGAGCTTCATGATCTTTAAGGTTCCTTCCAACCCACACCATTCCCCACTCTCCTGCAGCAAAAAATAGATGTGTGAAGATGCAGAGAGTACCTGCCTATGTTAAAACAAGCTGTTTCTAGAAGTAGCCAATATGGTATTGAATAATTTGATGACTGTATGTAGTGGGAGATGTCCCTGCCTATGGCAGGGGGGTTGGAACTTGATGATCTTTAAGGTCCCTTCCAACCCAAACTATTCTATGATTCTATGAACCAAAGCATCAGTAAATCCAGGGGCTACCTCAGCTGATTTCACTACAACCTCATTCAAGGAAAACAATTCTCAAGCTGGCTGAATAATTAATGATGAACAATCATGAAATATATATATATATTTTGTCTTTCAGTTCATAAATTGTCTATCAAAAGATGGGAGCTTTTTATTATCAATTATTTCCTGAACACTTTCTCTCAGTACTTCTTGATCTGTCACGTAGGATGCAAAGATGCGTTTGTGGATCCTTTGATGATCATTTCAGGAGTGATAAAGCTAGATGTGTATTAAAGTAAAGTGTGCCTTTAATGATTAATAGCAGTACCTGGGTAAATCTCTGCCATCCTCTGAATTATGTCATGTCAGATGAAAAGAGTGATGATACACTTTGAAATTTTCAGGTGAGTTTCATCCTTCATGATCTGTCCTTGTGCCTGATGCTCTGCATCATAATTTCTGGGATGAAACTTTAGGAAATGGATCCATTCTTCTTCAATGGCAAACCCTCCTTTTCTACTGCTTGTTACCATGTCTTGATGATTGAAAACTGGAATTTGAAGGCTGATATTAAGATTCTCTGTTCAACCAGACTTCTGTTTTGTTGTTTTTGTGGAAATTTGAAGGACTGACTGAATGTGTTTTGTGTACATTCATGTTTACAGTTCTTTTTGGAAAGCCTTACACTCTTTTAAGTGGTCCAGAAGGATAACAACAGCAAAGTTACACCTCTGGAAAAATTATTGCTCAGCAAAACTGGCTGAGGTTTGAGATGTCTGCCTTGAAAGTAGGAAAAAAGACTTGAGCAGGTTCATCAAAAGACTTCAGAACAGACTGTGGGGTTCTTAATTGCAATCAGATCAGACAGCCTAATGTGCAGTTGCTTGGTAATAGTTCTGCAGAGTTTTTATCCTACTGGAGAGCATTTATCAAAATATTCTGCAAGAAAAGACTGCTTGACAAAGGCAAAGCTATACCAAGAGAGCTTAGAAAGTCTTCCTAAGTTTTTAGATACTTAGGAGACTTCATGAGACTCTTCTTGTGGTTGATTTTGCCCTGTGTCACAAAAATAAAGCTTGCAAACATTATTTGACTGCTTGACAAGGGGCCTGACTGTAGCTGAGAAGGTTCTCTGGGCTGTAGGAAATTAAGGTTATTCTCCCCTCTTTACTGGTCCCAGGGAGTGGGTTGGGGCAGAAGGGAAAGGGAGTCTGGGACTGTGCTTCTGTTAAGAGTAAAGAGAAGATTTAGGTCTTCAGGTTTCCTACTATAATGCCATTCACTGGCATTAAATTCATTTATAGGAGAGATAAAAAAAATTAAAACATATTAATCTTAGTGCAATTCCTCTTGACCATTGTCATATATTTTAATACACTTCTGCTACACTCACTCTTCCACTTTTTCATTATAAACAGTCACAGTTCAGTAGTGATCTCACATTTAGCCCTCTTTACCTCTCTTCCAACCCCTGGAAAAGCACCTCTTCTTTCTTATTTCCCCCTTCTATCCCATTTTAACAAATAAACCAGCAGACAAAAATGTTGTTCTTAATTCAGATGGACATTATTATCTTCTGGTGCACATTAGCACTTCTGGATGTTTCAGAGCAAGTTGCCTGGTATCAAATTGGGCTGTGGAGACTCCTGTTGCTAAGCAGAGCTGTTGCCAGGCATCACACAACCAGAGGTACCAAGCTCAGCCTTGTGTGTGCCTGAACCTGGTCATTTGGGCACTCACCATGGCTTCTGACATCTGCAAATGTCCACAGCTCAGCAGCATGGTAAACTTTTGGGTCCTCTCTGTGCTGTGCAAGAAGTACATGTGATTTAAATTAGATATACAGGCTGAAGGAGTTGGGGTTGTTCAGCCTGGAGAAGAGAAGGCTCAGGGGGGACCTCAGAGTAGCTTCTCAATACCTGAAGGGCTACAGAAAGTCTGGGGTAGGACTTTTAATAGGGTCCAGNATTCTATGATTCTATGATACACTGAAAGCCAGGTAAAACTGAGCAGCTCTAAACCAGGGAGCTGTGGCTGCACTTGATCATAAAGATTTTATCCAGTCTCAACTCTGTGCCCCTCATCCTGTCACCAGTTGAGAGAAATTTAATGTGAGACACTGCAATATGATGATCCTAAACTCAGTGTTTATAGAATCATAGAATAGTTTGGGTTGGAAGGGACCTTAAAGATCATCTAGTTCCAACCCTCCTGCTATAGGCAGGGACACCTTCACTACATCAGGCTGCTCAGTGCTTTGTCCAGCCTGGCTTTAAACACCTCCAGGGATTGAGGGGGTATCCACAACCTCTCTGGGCAACCTCTTCCAGTGTTTCACCACCCTCACAGTAGAGAATATATATTATACTTGAAAACAAGCAAAAAAAAAAAAAACAAACAAAACCTCCAAACACCTCTCTGTTACACTGCTAATGTGCATTTTCTTTGTCTGAGCTGTGAGACTTGAGGCAGACAAAAACATCTATTAACATTCTGAAAGCACCTTTGTTATCTGCAGATCTATTTAACTCAGTGCCTTAAATAAATTCTTTTTATACACCTTTTTACCCTAATCACTTAGGGTACTTCACTTGGAAGAACTCTTTTCTGCATCAACTCATCAGGTATTTACTCAGAAAAACTTCACACTGGTTTTGCTTTGCTTGAGAATAACTTTAAGTGCAAATAGATTAAACCTTGTCATGTGAGTTCACCTGAAGCCCAGATCTTTCTTAGATCTTCGATAGGATGGAAAACACGAGAATGGCTTTTTTTGTAGCATCTGAAGCATATTCAGGCTGGATTTAGCCATTAACCTGAACCCCAGAATTACTTGCAGAGGTGCAGATTCTAAAATTCTCAGGTCTGAGGGACTGAAGGAGTTCATGCAGCTTGCAGTAATCATCATTGTCCACTTCTTTGGACCCCTTGGCTTCAGGAAGGGGTGGTCCTTCCTTCCCAGACCTCACCATGAGATGATTCTACCCATTTGTGACTCTCTTTTCCTGCCTGAAGAAGTCTCTAGCAAAAGTTTGGTGTTTATCAGTGGCAGCTGAGATCTGACTGCTGACAATGCTTCTAAGGAGTAGCCCAGCCAGAGAGCTGAAGCAGGAGTTCTTTGGAGGTTTATCTGGGATATGGAAAATAGGATAGGCTGGGAATCTGGGCTGACCTATTTAGGGAGTGGAAAAGAATCTGTGATTGAGAGATGTACATACAGGGATAGAAGCAGAGTTCTGTATTTTAATGTGGAGGAGTAAACAGTCAGCACTATAATAATCTCTAAGGCATTTGATCCCAAGAAACCATCTTAATCCTTAGGGCTATTCTGGCAGTAAGAGATAACAGCAAGGAAGCAGAAATGTTCTTAGCATAAAACATATCTATGTTTACTCTGTTAGAGGGTTTCAGATTCTTCTCCCCTCCTCTCCAGCACTGATGAGCACTTCATCCATACAGTCTGCCAGCTCCCTACTTTGGTAATAAGAGCCTTTCAATTTGGATTTTTATTGTTGCTGGCAAGGGCTAAGACAAAAGGAAAAATCAAACCATAGAGAATGGCTTGGGACTAATTCTTCCCTAGTGGCATGCCCTCTGCTTCAATATTTCAACACAGATCCAACTGTTTTTGGTTTTTTTTCTTCAGTAACCATATCTGTAGTCTTTGTGCTTTGTGGGAAGATGCTTTTGCACATCTCTCTGTGTACTTAAAAAGCCTCAGAGCTGAATCCTTCTGTAGTTATTGTCTCTGCATCGTCTTCATGGCTATCTGCATTGCAGACAAAGGGCTATGGCTTAGAAATGCAGAGGCAGTGAATGCTTAGACAGAAAGGTGCTTAAAGTTCTTTAATTTGCTATCATGGCAAGGTGAGAGCAAGAGAAAACCCTCCAAAAACCCTCCAAAACCTCAACCTACAGGTTGAGTCTCCACATCATGACTCAGTTAGGAGAGCATCAGACTCATATTCTCAGGGTCAAGTCTGTCCAGGTACAAGGCTTGTCAGAGATGGGCTGATTGTTGGACTTTTGGTGATGTTTGAAAGGTCCTTCCCAACCTAGGTGATCTTATGATCATGGTCATATTCCTCTAAGAGCAGACTTATCAAAATGTTGCAATAAGTAATTTTTTAAAAATTTAGTTAAAAAAAATTACCTTCAAACCAGCCCTTGCTCCTTTACTGTTGGAATCCTGGCACCTAAAGACACTTCAGCCTTGTCTGGTGTCTCCTGAACTAATCTAGTACTGTTTGGGTCTCAATTGTAAGGCAGAAATGACACTGGGGCTATTATCTTTGGGGATACAGAGAGCAGAATTTATAAGTTCTGCAGAGAAAGATATGATGGCACTGGGAACAGGATCTACTAGAAACCAGGAGGACACCTGGTATTTTTTCAGTCATGAAAAATAAGAATTTTAAATCTATTTCTTCATCCCTGTCTGTAGAAGTAAATCTTGACATTATGGCCATTGAAAAAAAGTCCCACTATTGTGGGGCAAAAATCTTAGGGGAACTGAGACTTCTTAGGATTCTTCTATACACTTAATCCTTGTGTTAGAAGGGGGAGAAACAGCCTTCTAAAAACTTTCCTTGTCTCCAAATAAGCCTACAATGCATGCTATCATTGTTTTATTTTGTGATCATGATGTGGATAATATTTTAAAAGGGAAAAAAAAAAAGTCCAAACTGTTTTAAAATCAAAACTTGCTTTGTTTATCTGCAGGAGAGCATTGGCATCAGCTTCAAAAAGAAGAGTAATTTTAAAATGGAAAACACAAGNGGACGGTTCTGAAGGTTTCTAAAAGTTATAACCCAATTTATCCAGATAACAAGGTTTTTATTAGCTAAAATCTTGGCAACACTGTGTACTTCAGTGAGGATAATAAACAACTTCAACTCCCACTGACCCTTGACTCAAAGTTGGCCATTCAGTCTTGCTTCCTGTAATTAGATGTAATAAAATTCTCTGGTCAGTGATGTTATCACAATTGGTATTAAAAAGTTGTTTAGAGCAAAATATTGCAGGTGCAGTTGGTGATTTTTCTGCCAGAGCTCACAGACTAGATTCTGGCAGA
>VZTY01004021.1:0-60308 GCA_013400935.1 Turnix velox
CCTGCCTTTAGTGTCTTGTGTTGTTTTTTTATCCAGAAGATCTCTTCAGTAATATGTCAGGTTTAACATATGGCACCAGGGAATACACCTTCTGTTTATGTTAAGAATTACTCCTAAGAAAAATGCTAAGGGAAGGAGTTTCTAATTAAAAGCCAAAATAGCCAAAACACTGGATTGTAAAACAAGCTGAGATTCAGTGATTTGTGCTGGCTTTAAAGTGCCAAGAAAAGCAATTTTCCTTCCATTGTTCTCTGCTCCTTCACCCTCACACAACTTGTACAAATTACCTTCTTACCAGTGGCATTAAGCAGTATTTATGTTTAGTTTATAATTAGAGCTGGCTAGATGACTAGATGCAGCTTCATTCTAGACAAGTGTACTTTTTCCTTTCTAACAGGAACAGACATAAGAGGAAGGAGCATGGTGCACTGACTGTGAGTAAAGGCCTATCTAATGAGAAGCTGGAAGCTCACCATAGTAATCTGTATCCTCTTCTCCTCCTCCCTCTTCTCTCTCATCATCATCTCCTTATGGTCACCTCTGATGTTGAAAGGAACATCTGAGGAGGCATCAATGAAGTGTTGCCTATACATCACCCAGCCACTGTGACAACCCGCTGCTTCCTGTTCATCCCAAGCTTTGAAATAGTATCATCACCGTCCTTTGCTGTGGAATTTTCTTTCTTTTTATTTCAGTCCTTTTAAAACTACTCAGTACTACCCTACAAAATCATAACACATTTTTTACTTAGAAGCTAGCTTTTTATATCTCAAGTTTTATGATAAAAATACCTACTTTCATATTAAAATTAAATACCTTAAATTTTCAAATTAGGTGGATGAGATGCATTACTTTCTGTTGTCATGTGTATTCTCATCTGTTCAACAACTGATTTTAAAGTATGTCTTGATTTCTTTACAAAGGTGGATTTTTTCTTTTCCTTGGAGTCTTTATATAGAACTTCTTAAAGTTGTCTTTTTCTCCAGGCGTGAGCCATTTCAATTCCAGAAGTTCAATAATGTCATGTTGTTAGTAATGGGGTGTAGAGCATAGATATAATGCTGTTTGTTTCTTTCTCTGAATAACTACACTTAAACTGGCTAATTGGAATGAATTACTAGTAAGTCAGTCTCAAGGGAAAACAAGAATTTGTGAAAACTCCAGACTGTATTAGGAACCAGCATTTCCACACTTGTGGATTGTGCCTTACCTGCTAGTTCAGCCATTGCACTGAAAAAATAAGGGGCACAGTAGTGGTCAAGGCACAGGTTTATTCCCATTAAAATTTCTTTTAAAACATTAAAAAATAAAATCTCTTTGTCTGTTTAACTCTACCCTACATGTTCGAAATTCTAGTAGTGGATGTTGATGTTGACAGAGTTTTGTATGTTTTGTGAAGCAGCATGAAAATCACACCCTCTCTTATGTCTTTCAATGCCCCGTTTCCCATTTTACAGTGAAAAAATATGGATGTTCCTATGTGGTCTCCTGATTTAGCTAAGCTGGACAGTCCCTCCTCATACAAGAGCATTTGTCGTGCTTCACTATAGTCTGCTTCCTGCTCATTTTTCTGCCCAGTAAACACTACATGAGTATGTGACTCTAAGCTTCCCCATAACCATGTCCTCTTGTGGACTGCCTGAGCTATTGTAAGGACATATACATGTATCTTCATCTTCCCAATCAAATCGCCTTGGGAATTAGTGACTTGCCAGATGTCCTGGATAAGTATGAATCAGACAGTTTTTAGAGCAATGCAGCCAAAATTTAACAGCTGTGTGAAATACAGCTTGCAATAATCCTTCAAGAAGAGTGATCTGCAAAGCCAAAAAAAACCCCAAGCTTCTACAAACAGAATCACTGTGAAATTCCTCAGTCTAAATTCTGATAATAACCGAAATTGTCACTGAAGGAGGACTATAAGGAAGCTGGTCAGCATGTGTTTATGGTTACCATATTTTTATAATTGATTCCAAAAATGCACTTTAGTGCATACTGAAATGTACCTTTCTTCTGTCTTGCCTTTAAAATGGAGTAAGTACCTAAGAACATGAAGTTTAGCTGAAGAGCCAGAAATGCTCATCTTGGCCAAAATTTGCCTGGATTTTCTTTTACTTCTTTATCCAATTAATATTGTGAACCATTTGAATTAGGTCTTGCAATTCAGACTACCAGTTATTGATTTATTTATTTTAAAAAGTAACTGTTTGCATTAATAAAACTATTCTGAATGCATCAGCAGGACATAAACTTTAACCAATGCTTAAATTACATGAAAATATCCTCCCTAGTCATTCTAGATTCCAGTCTTTCAGGCTACACATGGGTAACTTTTGATTTTCAGGGTGGTTGCAAAGTTGCAATTTCATTAGACATCAAAATACATTAGCAGTACGTCTGTTCATTTGGTGGGCCCCAGAGTACACTACCAGGTGTGCTGTAATACTGTTCACCACACAGAAAAATATTTTAGATTCCCTTTAAGGATGTTTTTTTTTCTCAGTGCGTCAATACTATTTTAATTTAGTCTCTGCAAGTAAACTCCTTCCCCCTATCGCCTTTCATAGTACTGATCCCATAGGCACACATTTCACAAGAAATAAATACATTATAGTTCATCTGGCTGCAAAGGACTAGAAATTACTCAGATACAATTTATTTGATCAGGTTGTAAACTTCAGGTCAGCAGTCTACAGAATGTCCATGGCTGCTGCTTTCTTGTTAGAAAAGTGTTAATCTGACCACTTACTTGTAACTTGAATCTTAAAAGGAGTTTTGTGATTGAGATGGTTTTGGTGAGAATTCACAGTCATTATCAAAGTGGCAAGATTTAACCCCTGTTGTCATAAAATTCTTGATTGCAGAACCATGTTATTTCAAATCGTTTGTTTATGATATAAGACCAGAGCACTCATCAGCAAATGCATAAAAATCAAACAAGCACAACATTTCAGGAGAAAATTCATTCACATCACAGACAATAATTCCTCGTGTCATATCTCTCACCAACATGACTAATAACTGAAAAGAAGATTTCAGCATTTTGTTAATTTGAATTCCTTTATTCTCTAGAGAAAAAAAAAAAAATTAACTACATTTTGATCACAACTACTCTTCTTGAGATCTGGAACTGTGAGAAGTAGGCGACCTAAGTCTTGTTCATGCTCTTTAAAACTTAGCTTTTGATGTGGGATAGGGGCAATGAACCATCTTTGTGGCTATATAGCTTTAAGGTTTTTCACAAAATAAAATTTAACTGACAACAAAGGAAGCGTGCTCGTAATTAAAATAATATTGATTCAGCATATGGCATTTTGCCTTTGGTTTTCAGTTTTTATTAGCCAAGTTGTCACTTTTCTCTTTAGTGCCACCTTGTGGTTAGCCAGTTAAAAAAGCACCGGCGTATCTCCTGCTGCACTAAAAATAGTAAGGATCTCACATTCAGAACATCATGGAGAATGTTGTTTTGGGAGGTTTAGGGTGTCCTTTTTTAAGAAAAAAGCAATAACGTACAAAGAAAATTTTTGGCTTTCATTTTTAATAGGTATGCGAGCAAGCAAAACAATCTCTGGAATAGAAAGTAATGTGATCCACAGGGGAAGAAAATATTGATGCTCATTTACAGGATAACCATCAAACTTAAGTGTAAGTGGCAAGCTCTGACTTGTGTGATATTTGCCACAAGAAAAATGCTCCTGCTCCTTAGTGCCATTAATTTTGCAATAGCTTTCTGTGAGAAGCAAAGCTAGAGAATTGTAAACTCCCACTAATATCATTTTCAGAAAAGACGAATGATCAGATATAATAGCATACTTGCTTGCGAAATTCAGGGTGAATTTGCACAGAGCAGCTTTGTATTCTGCTCATGATAGAGCACAAACATTCAAAAGTCTACATATAAAATTTAAAAGAGTAGGAGATGTATGTACTGCAAAGGACATTCAGATCAAGTCTTGGCTGGAGTATGGTCACAAAACATCTTCCCTAATACAGCCATAATAATTCACCTGTCCCCTAACTTTACAGAACTAAACGAAGCATCCTCATACATTATTGGGAGGAACTGTGGACAGTGAAATTATGATCCGTTTGTCTTCTTGAAAGGAGCAGTCTGAATGTTTCTGATTTTCCTAATTTTTAAAGAGCCCTTTCTGTTACCTTTATTAAACCTTTTAGTTGCTTTTCTTAATGCAAACTGCTTCATAAGATATGAGAAAGAGGGCTTTTTTATGTTAGAAACCCCCAAACAAAACATTTTCTTAATCCTGAATACACATTAAAACCAACAAAGGACTTGAAGCTTAAAAATTCTGGCTGTTAGCTAGCCAGCTCCTCTGCATCTTCTCTCACTAAATACAGACTTATAAAGGATAATAAGTCATCCCTGAGTATATCTTAAACCAAATCAAGTTATCCTTTATTGGGTAGTCTTGCTGTAAAGGAGAGGGGTCATTTTAAATGGTAGCTCTTGGGTTTTACTGAAATTAAATTAAGTCCTTGAGACACACGATAAAAGAAATTACAGAGACTACAAGACAGAGAAAAACTGTAGCTTCATATCTTCAGTTATAGCTATTATTTAGATGGAAAGAGACTAAGGAGCTGCACAGAAGCACATGCCACAGTGAAGTTCAGTGAAATTTCCCTAGAAAAGCCTAGGAAACTGCCCTGCATATACACCCTGCCAACAAGCAGGTAAGCATCCAGCAGTTTTTCTGATTTCAAACATTAAGTTCAGCTCAAGCCACAAACAAAAACAAAAAAAAACAAAGGAGGAAGGATGGTTCAAAAAAGAGCAAAATAGCTCAGGCTGTGAAAAAACCTCAACAAATGCCTTCCTAGTTCAGTCACAGCCTTCTTCCATAGCCCCTGCATTCCTGTACCCCTTTCTAGCTTCATCCCTTTGAGAAAGAGAGCTGTTAGTGCCTAGATGGCTACAGTCCACAGAAGTACTGATAGCAACAGCCAGCACAGCGCATCACGTTCTCAAATTTGCTGTGAGCTGAACAGCCACCCACTGCAAAACACTCATGGGCAACATGTTTCTCGACTGAGAAACAGGAGTGGGGGGAAAGCAGCTGCGATAAGGTTGAGCAAAGAATGACACACAACAAGTGAGAGAGCTTTCACCCTGTGCTCACATCTCAGCAGTTGCTCAGGATACAGCTATAGAGACAGCTGTCTCTGCATGAACCCAGCACGCATCAGTGATTCATATCAGTCTCTCTCCCATCTTTTCCCAACCAAACCTTCATATAGACCAGACTAAGTTCAGTTACCAGTTACATATTTACTGGCATCAGAAGACGTGCACTGTCAGCGTGCCTCTATGAAAGTTGCACTGAGGAGGTGGACTGAGTGGACTTTAAATATTTGTTTGGGTTGTCTAGTGTTTTCCTTACTCTCTTAAAAACTTGAAATCTGACAAAAGCATCGTATGAAGTTTATGTAATGAGAGGGAAAGTAATGGCATAAAACAAATAACCTAAAGAAAAAAGTAACAAGATACCTAGGACTGCAACCACTCTCATACAGAGGGTCCTTGTGGTCTTTTTTTGTGAAATACTTAACAGAACAGGATTCTGAAATTATTAGCCTCTGTTACATCAGAATCAATATAGAGCACCACAAGCTCTGCTTCTGCCAGGCCAAACACATCAAGTGTGAGGTCTCCCAACACTGGCTGGTCAAGGGTCCCACCATCTCACCAGCAGCTACATTTGTCAGCTGGTGATGGAGTCATTTGCAGTGTAACCCCCTTGCCTGCCCCACTACTTAGACAGGTCTTTATTCACATGCTTCCCTTCCTGAAGGAGATGCTCAGTTTGCTTTTGAAAAGTAACATACACAAATAATCACACATGTAGAAGGTTTTATTTCTGTCTGAAATGCAAGTTTTCCAGAGCCCTAGAAATTCCCATTTTAACATTATATGCATATGCAGATGGCAAACTGAATTTTCTTAGGTTGCAGGATGAAGAAGACTAGCAATGTCAGTCTGCTTCAGTAAACACCAGATCCTTTGCAGCATTTTTAGCTACCCTGTATGGTAAATATCTGTATATCTCTACATGATAAGTGTCACCTGAAAGCTGTGATCCAGCAGGTTGAACAGGTTTAGCTGTTGTAAATACCATGCTCTTCAGACTGCACCAGCAAGTTTCTCAACAAGATCACCCATAAGTGGCACACAGTGCCACCATTAGAGGTAGCCTTGGGGTCTCTGCACACACCAAGCTGAAATACACAGTGTAATCCCTCCCAGGTAGCAGAAGCCTGTTGCACATGCCTATAATGAAGTCAAGTATCCCCTTCCCCTGTTACCAGCCATAAGATCCAGCCCCCGCAAATACAAAACAGCTCAAAATCACCCCCTGCACATGGAAGGGGCTGCAAACTCAGCTATGCTCCTCTACCGTAATTTCAGAAGCCCTAACCTAGCCCAGCCCATTCACATGAAACAAAGATGGACAGAAATGCACTTCCCTGCCAGCTCTAGAACAAGAAATCATCCTTCCCTGTCTCTTCCTTTGCAGATTCCTAGCTTCCTGTTTGGCAGTTTTCCTCTCCACACTGCTTATTTTTTTCACCACTCCTGTCAAACCATATCTCTAAAGCCTTTTCAGGACAGCCTGCAGCCTCACCACCTGCTGCCCTGCAATACTCAGGCAGCCACCTCTTACAGCAGCTGGTTCAAATCTGCAGCTTGATCTCAGCTAGGGGAGGTAATCAAGCCATTCATTAACCCTCCCAGGCAGAATGCATTCACCCCACCCCAGTAACTGGGGTTTGAGGTAGCATCTGTAGTTTATCATCCTGCCTATGGACCAGCACTAAGGAGCCCAGGTGCCAGTGGGCTTTACAAACAAATCTTGATCAACAGCAAAAGGAATGTTACATCTGGGTGAGATTTTGGAAGGAGTGTGTGCTTGTTATGAGTATCCTTTTGTCCTCCCCAAAGCTGATGCTGTTCACTTCAATCATTTCATCCTACTTTACCTCTCCTGCCAATCCCCAGATGTCTCACCTCTGTTTTAGACTCTGTTCCTCAGGCTCTTCATTGTAGCATCAATCTCCTTTGTGCTGAAAATCATGATGTGACATTTACAAATAAGATTTCTATATAAGATTTCCAATAGAGTCTCAGATCTCACCATGAGGACCTTTATACATCTAAAATAAAGCCTTTATATACCTAAAATAAAGCAAAACTATTTTTTTGTAGTTTTGAGTCTGAAATACATCACAGCAGAGGACAGTTTAAATATAAGCAGAAGGGCACTGCTCAGTTGTAAAGCCTCTCAGAATTAACTTTATCAAAAAACATTTTTAAGGCTGACAAATCATGTGCAAGGTCTTTTCCCAGAGGATAATTTTTCTTGGATTCATTTAGTAGTTGAAGGTTGTGTCATATGTCATTGGAAAGGTAATTTTTCCTAGTTTATGAAAAATGCCTTGAATTTGACTTTGCTGTCACAGGGGAATAATGATATCTATACAGGTAATAAACTGGCACACAGAAATTGTTGTTGGTAGCTTTGCAAGAAGTATACAGTTTTATAGAAGATGATAGTAAGTAACAGAGCAAATTAATATCAAATGCAGAATTTATTTATGTAGTGTCTACCTGACTCGGGTTTCCAGCATTTTTAATTTTCTTTCAAATATTAATAGTTAAAGCACATCAAACATAAGATAATTTTAAAAGAGCTAATGTACAGCTCTGTGAACTACGTAAATGATAGCTATTAATTTTCTCTTTTGTCTTCCAGACAGAAAATCAAAGCTATTTAAATTAAAGGATGCATATAAAAATCAATGTATGTTGATAAGGTGTGCACATTAATGGTAATGTCTGCAAACATTCTTTGTAACTTGTGTATATAATCTCTCTCTGGATTAGCTGCCATCATCAAAAGCTCCTTAAATTAATTTTTTCCTTTGTTTTCTTTGCATTATTAATTTTTGTGCCTAGGGTAGGCTGTAGCAGTGCAGGTATTATGGTGCCACAACCATGTGCATTCCAAGGGGCTGGATATACCTACATGGCCTCTTTGGTCCAGACTGAGGGTGGCAGCCAAGGAAACCTCCTGGTTCCTGGTGCTGAGCCCAGATTTTGACACAGGCAGGCTCTGCTGCCAGCTCCTGTCTCCCAGCTGAAACCCCCACCTGTCTGGGGGCTGCTACTCCCTGTGGTGCCCCAGGAGGATCAATCATAACCATGGAGTTATTCATCAAATGGTTGAAGAATAGGGTAGGCAAGCCAAGATCTTTGATGGAAGCAGCTATATGTGTGCTGCACAGGTGCCATGGCAAAAGCACTGGAGACAGAATCATAGAATCACCTTGGTTTGAAGGGACCTTTCAGATCAGCTATTCAAACGATTGACCTAATTCTGAAGGAATCATCACTAAGACATATTTCTAAGCTCTATGTCTGCTCATCTCTTAAATACCTCTAGGGAGGATGTCTCAACCACTTTCCTGGGCAGCCTCTTCCAACGCTTGATAACCCTTTCAGCCTAAAATTCTTCCTGATATCCTCCTCTGGTGCAACTTGAGGCCATTTTCTCTTGTCCGTTGTCTATTGAACTGTTACTTAGGAGAAGCAGAGATTTAATAATGTGAGAGGAAGTAAGAATAAACTGTTTTATTTGGGTTTTATTTTTTTATTACCTGTCTATTCAGCATGTCCATGCTTGCACACAGATTTTGTTATTAAAACCAGTTAGAGACTTTAACAGCTATTTCTCTAGCATGGAGCAGACTAGCAAAGCATAGCTGTCTCAGTAACCCTTGGCCTTAGTATTTAGCGTATTTAGCTGCGGTTTAGCCAAGTGGAAAATTCACCACACACTAACTTGCAACCAGTTCAGAGGCCAGAGACTTTCAATGCAGAACATTTGGCCTTAGGCTATCAAAAATATCCTGGAAGGGATGAAATAGAGTGAGGTGGCCTTCTTCCCACTGCTGAGTCAGTGAATCTTGGGAAACCACCCTGACAGAATCAAAACATAGGCACCATTGCTCAAAAAAAGGAGCCCTGTTGGCTGCTGGGAATGGCACTGCAGGATGTCATTCCTGGGGACGTACAGAGAAAGATGCAGGGACTGTAATAGCTCCTCAGAGCAGGAACATCTAGCAGGTTTTTTGGAGTGCTCCAGTCAAAACTTCTGAAAGTTTAACCTGTCAGATAAACTTCTTTGCATAAAAAGTCATTTTTTCAGCTTCTGCATGAGCTAAACCCCCTTTTTCTCCAAAGGAAATGTTTCTCAATTAAAAATTGTCAGAATGGATCTCCTGAAAAGCTTTCTCCATATGAATAATTCCACCTCAAGAAAATCATGAAAGATCTATTTATCTGTGGTTCAGCTGACCAAAAAGGCTTTGTACAGAAATAGAAGGGGATGCTCAGTAAGAATGAGAACCTGAATCGTTGTCAGGAGCTTGACTGGGTGCCAGGAACAGAAGCATAATGGGAAAGTCACAGCTGCATAATCAATGCCACATCTAAGACATACCTTAGATTGCAGTTTGTTTTATTGTTGTCTTTGTGTACTACCTTCCCAAACTGAGGATAAATATAATCATCATCAGCTAAAAGAGTATTTTACCGAGTCCCAGATACGGAAAATAATTTCTTGCAAATTACTTCTTGCTCAATAAAAACTAATTAATTAAGGAAATAATGTTTAAAAAGGTATATTTTGGGGGGGGAAATATACTCAAAACAATGAAAACAAAGCATTCTTTTTGACAAATTCTGTCAACAATAATTCTGAACACCACAGTTTGCAGCTGTGGTAAGACTTGTCACTTACACAATAGCCACAATATTAAGTTGCAGATTTGTCCATCATGTGTTAATATGTATTCCTCTCGTGGATGAATGGTTTGTAATCAATTTGAGCTTTGTCGGTGGCTCCAAAATGAGCAGTCATGCATAGAACTTCATATAATGACATTTATAGTGTGCACAGATGCACCCATCTCACATACACTTTAAATCTTGTATTTAAAAGGAATTGAGCAATAGTATGAACTATTTCATACATTTTCCCAAGACTGCTGCAGGAAACAGTGGTCAGTTTAAATTGAAAACAAAATTATTACATGTCTGTACTTCACAAACCAGAAAATGATTTAACTTATAGGAGACCATGAAGCTCTCTATAAGCAAAGTAAAATTGTTGTAATGATGATGTTGTTTAGCATTCAATTACAATTTGCATGCTTCTTACTCTGAGTAGAAAGTACAAATGGATATTTTGGGGGAGAAAGGAGAAGAAGGAAGAATCAGATTTGGTTTATATAAAGGATTTCATATAAATTGTTCCAGCTTTGATCAGGAATTCTTGGAGCTATTGTATGCATGGCATGTAAGTTAATCCTAAGAAAAACTAAAGGAAACCAGTAGCGCCGCTCACTTTTCAGTAATTTAAGTGTTTCCTCTCATCTACCTTTTTATTTGTTCCTTCCTACTCTTCTTCTGAATATCTGAGTGGATTATCCTTTTCCATTAATTTTTAATTTTTCCTGTCCAATATGTTCTCCAATTTCCCTAAGTTTTTAGTAAGATTTTGCGTGAATGTACATCTCACAGGAAATTGTTTCTGGAAGATGCTATAATAGACACTTGTTGGGTTGAAGGTTTTCTTTATTTCTCCATGTAAAAGGACAAAATTAGCATACTATACATTAGAACATAATTTGTGTCCTGTTTTTTCAGAGGTCCCCTGAAGGATCTGAATGCCCCCTAAGCATGGCATCTGCTGGTCAGTTCTGAAGTAAGCTATTATATCTTGACTATCAGAAGAATATTTTACAAGGCAAGTATTTTCCCCTCAACAGGGTTTAACCACATTAGCCTTTGGTAATGTTTTTTTCTAAATTGTAACTAACATCTGATCAGCAATTCTTCTGAGGAAACTGGACAGTGTTAAGTAAATTGTATAAAATACACTTTATCTTTGCAAGCAGGTTTCTAATGGCTGTGTGTTTCATTAGCTGTCAGCACCCTGGACATGTCAGCTAGCCATTGATCATCCTCTGGAAAGGGCTGTGAAGCATTTAAGATACAGAACTTCTCAACTGAGCTGTATTTTTAAATATGAAACAGTGATTATGCAATTCTATAATATTTCACTGGTAATGAGGTACAAAGTGGCAGGAACTGGTCTGAACATCCCTTGACTGGCAAAAAGGACAAGTGACACAGTATTTCTGTGTAGGCCCTTGGTCCAAAATTTTGTTGGTTGGAGGAGATTTATTTTTGTTACTTTGCCCTGGGAATCATTTCTGGGGGGCTTGGTCTGGTTATAGGAGAACAAGCTCAAATCATGCAGTTGGATTTACTGAAGTTGATCTGGCTTAGTGATTAATCTTGTCAGTTAGAGGCAAAGATCAAAACTGTCCTGAGCACTGTCAGCTCCTAGGTAAAGTGTTTGGAATAGGGACAGCTTGCTGTGGAGTACAAGTCTGCTCCTTCATCTGGAACACCAAAGCTTCACACCTCTATGCTACACTTTTGTGACTCCAATCCACAGAGCTGCTAGAAAACCATCACTAAGTTTCTAAAATTTTTGAGAAGAAAAGTCTACACAGTTACATTGCTAGTCATGAAAAATAATATTGCAGTGTTGTAAACTGTTTCAGAAATCTGAGGTCTTGAGCCAATTCCAATATTGGACTTTTATAACACCCACACCCTCCTACTCTTTTCTCTACTTGATACAGTGGCTACAAATCAATGTAGGAAGATAGAAACAACCACTATTTACCTTGCTTACTCTTAATTTATTTTTCCTCCTTCTTTATTCTCTTTCTCCTTGAAATGAGTCTTTTATGGTTCTGGGATATGTTAAGTTACTTTTACAACTTTAAATCATCTCACTAGTTCTTTCTTTTTTTCCCTTTGTAATATATATTATTCAAGTAATGCCCATCACAGATTTCTAGTCAGTTCTCTAATTCTTGTCTAGATTTAAGAATTATATACTTTTTCAATTTGGTTTCAATAAAAGATAGAAAATCACAGTTATATTTTTGCTACGTAAAGTGAATGATAATGGTTCACCAGCTGTTTTGTTTATTCATCTTCTTTCCATACTATGTTACATCTGTAAAAGATTATTCTGGTTTAGTTGGAAGAAGTGTACTTGACTATAACAAGTCTGTTGCTTTTGAAATTCTAAAAAATGTAAAAATATTGGGGTAATAACTAGGAGAATAAACTTTTACAAAAGGCTTAAATCTATCCAGAGTTATCCTAACTATTCCTTACAGGTTTCAAAGTCTAAGGATGCAGAGAAAGGAATGATCTACAGGATTATAAGGATTATAGAAATGTTGCTCATCTTTCTTCAGATCTGTAGACACAAAGAAAAGGAGCTAAACTGTTTATTTTATGCTTAAGAAATGGCTTAAGTTTTTCTCTATAAATGCCTTAATTTCAATGAGAATTGTCTAAAAGGAGGGTTTTGGTCATTAAAAAAAAAGGTATAAAATATATAAAGCAATTAAATTTATATTGTATTGGCTGGCAAGACCAAAAGTTACATCTCTTCAATAGCTCTTCCAGAAGAAGTGTTGATGTCAAAGGAGGCAAGATAAATATACTAAAGTCAAAATCATGGGTTTGTCATTATACTGCCACTGTCAGCTTAGTAAATGTTGTCTCCTCTCTTCCCAGGAACTCTGTACTCAAAAAGGTATTTAAGTGCAGCCTATGTGCTTGAACGCAAAATTGAAATGCTAAGAACTTCACTAAAACAGATAAATTTTCAAGATTTACATCCATATCTCCCAAAATAAATGATAACTCTCTCCTTGCAGATGGAGCTGTAGCTTTGAATTCTTTGGGAAGAAAGGAAAGTTGACCTGCTATTTCTCATGTATTGGTTGGAGGCTCTACCACCTGAGCTACAAAACACAGACGAGACCTTCTTCTTTTAAGAAAACTAATGATTGAAATAAGTATGTGATGTAAAAGAGATGCTATATGGACTGCCCTTTCCTCCATATTTCCTTAGTAGCTAATATTACATTCTGACCCCTTTCTCATGAAATCCTATAGCTTTTGAGGGTTTAGCCTTTTTATAGTGGAGTAGCCTGAGCACCTGCCTAGAGTATCTGTGCAAATAGTTATTTGCAAAAACTGTTATTTGCTAGATTAATGGCAATTTCAAGTCATATGATAATACCTTTTTCCTTTCCTGAATAGTAAGTGGCTATACATATATTTATGTCAATTCCTTAGCAATTAGATGAATTAAAAGCTGGTGAGCAGCACTGATCCCTGTTTACCAGCAATGTTTTGATTAATCTTTCCCTCAGCCAGCAGAAAATGTGTTTCAGTTTAAAAATGCAAACAAGGGTCTGTTTTTAGTACTGAGAGTAAAAAAGATTCTGAACAACAAACTCATGCGTAGATATCTCAAGCATTTATTTTCAGGCTTAAACATAAATTATAACTGAACACTTGCATGTAAATAAATCTGTGATTGCTCTGTGCAGCCTGCAATGATGTAAACTTCATTCACATGATGTACCAGCATACAAAAAAGTATTTTATTGGCAGCAAGGTATGGTCTGAAAGCCACACCTGTCACTAAAGCATCATGTCTCTGCTTAAACTATTGTTTCTAACCTAAAAAGTAACTTTTTAGAACTTCTACCATAAAGTCCCCCAGAAGAGCTATCTTTTGCTAGTGGGCAATCCAGCAAAGTGGACATGGGAGCAGAAAGCTATGCATCTGACCTCACACATCAGCAGCAGCGCTCCTGCGGCAGCCTGAACAGGGGCAGTTTCTCTGCTGACAAAGCACAAACCGGAGAGAACCTTGCTCATGCCTCCATGGTAATGGTGGTCTTCTTCAGCATTAATGGACAGAAGAAGTAGTAAACATGTATTGTAGTCAGGAGTCATCATTTATGACTGAACAGACAAGGGGAAGAAGGTCAGTTGGTTATATTATCTCCTTTGTTTGAAGTTTTGCCACTGAGGCAAAACATTTCAAGACTAGCTAGAGCAATTAAATGCCACAAAAACTGCTTGTTCAGGTAAAATTTTCTGCTAGAAAACCTAGAACTGTCAAGAACAGGGATGGAAGTAAGGCACAGGCTGGGGCAACATGAGACCAGCAGCCAGCCATGGCTGGATACCTCCAGGTCCTTCCTCTCCAGTGCTGACTTTACAGCAGCTTTCCTCACTCTAGGTGAGTGCTGCTCTCCTGAAGTCTCAGCATGGCATTTAAGGCATGTGAGGCTTTGGATCCAGACTTGCCACAGCATCTGTGATGTGCTGGGCCGAGAAGGACTTAGCAACAAGCTGGTACCCAGAAAGATGTATACTTGTAGCTGCAGAAAAATTTTTAGGATGATATCATCACTCTTCTCATCGCATAGAAAGACCTGCTTGAGAGAGGAGAGACAGCTCTACAGGTTTTAGTTTCCTCTACTGTCATTTTCTTCAGTCAAAGAACTGATTTAAACAAAACAGAGGTCTGAGTGGAACAAAAGCCCCAACAGTCTGATTCCTATAAATGTTTAAGGACACTTTGTACTACTCTGTCAGCTTAAAAGGGCCTTGAGGAGTATTTTTGCATTCACTGTAATGCTTCTGATATTACCTTCATAGAGTTAACCAGCATTCATATAAATAAGAGTCAAGACCTAAACCAGAGTCTTTAAAAATTCCTACAGAGAGACAGCAGAATTCCTGAATAATGATCCCATCCCAGAAGCTAATCCTCCAGCTATGCAATTAGCTTACTAGTTACTATAAAAATGCTACCTCAGTTGTAACTGTAATAAGTAAGTCAAGGAATAAAGCATATTAGCATAAATAGTCATTAGTACATGTGTTTGGTACAAATGTTGGCTTGAGTTTGCCAGAAAACAACAATGTTGAAAGCTGTAAAGCTACCTGATCTTTTTGAAAATAAGCACTGCACATACTGGAAGAAGCAAATACCACAGTTACATCTCTGTTTTGAGCATCCAGCATTTGAAGATGTGTCCTCTGCACTGGCTACAATGAGATTTTTTTTTTTGCTTGGGAACGGCATAAAAACCTCAATCAGCTATTACTGACAGTCAGTCAACAGTATGGTTTGACCAGTAGGATTCTCACAAAAATATTGGCTGTCAGTGTAGAAATACGTGCTAGAAACTGCTAGTAAAAACCCTTTTTCACCACTGCAGGCTTGATTCATGTTCCTTCAGAGACATCATATGAGATAGCATATACGAGGAGTGGGATAAAAAAGGATTTATCACATAACCCTTTCCAGTCTAGTTTACATTCCCAAAACAGAGGTGGAAGAAATTCAGGGAGTATTTACATGAGCTGACAATGATGTTCTCCCTCTCCGGCCCCCCCAAAGACTGGAGTGCACTCTGACATGCCCCTTGGAGCAGCTTATTTCACCCATGGACCTTGAGAAGGAATTGGACTCCATTAGCTTTGACAAGTTAACGATGACTCCCATGAATCCTGCATATCATGACCAAATCCCAGAGCCTGAAATGAAGCCAGAGAATCAGACTGGAGATCGAAATTCCAGTCATGCTTCCATCCCAAATTAACCATAGTGGCCACTGCACAGATGTAATAATTGAAGAATAGGCTGCATAAATATACAGGTGTGTGACTTTTATATTTGCCATTTAAAAAGCCGGTGATAGTCACACAGTGAGGAAAATGCTGCATTTTATGAGTTATCAACTCCCTTTATGAGATACATTTTGGGCTGTATATCACTGTACTGCAAGGGAAAGTATTTCAATAAGATTAATTAGCTGATGTTTGTAAAACATTTTGAATCTGAGAAGCACTGTATAAATGTGAGCTATTATTATTGTTATTTATTTTGAGGGAGATGCAAATCCTCTCTAAATGTTGACTAAAGCCTTGCAATTTTTATGGTCGCAACTTTGTCAAAAAGATTTTTATCTTCCTAGCAGCAATGTGCTCCCAAAGATGTTGAGCCTTAAATCAACAGCTGTTATACCTCAAGCAAGTTATGAATTTTCTTTGATTTACAGCAGTTGGGGATTTTTTTTTTTTTGTCTTTTGAGGGATGGAGGAGGGAGAAGCATGTGCTTTTGCAAACATGTTAACATAGGGCCAAGAGGTCCTCAGAGAAAAGCCACATCCACTCCCACTGAGATTGCTAAACCCATGGTCAGGCACTCAGTGCATCACCTGGTTTTCATCACATAGCAATTCTCACTGAACACACCAGGAGCTGCTCTGGGAGCACACACCTTTTTAGGCACCAGCTGGGTTGGGGTTTTGTGTGATTTTGTCTCCCTGTAGCTTCCTGTTTGTTTGCTTTAAACCCTGGTCCACCATATGGTGAGACCAGGGAGCCTGAGTTATTCAATGGAGACCTTGTATGGGAACTTCTCTCCCAGCTTACCCAGAGCCCTGCTAATTATCCCACACTGTAAGAATTCCTAAGGGAAACCCAAAGGGGAATTGCGAGCAATATTTTTATAACCTCTTAACCTGATACAGGCAGCAATACATGTGCCAACCAAGAACAAATTATCTTGGGCTTGAATACCTACAAGATTAGGATCCTCCTTTTGGTTACCCCTTAAGAGGGCCAGCTTTAGCAACAGCTTAACTGGAAGCTGAGGCCACTTGAGTGAACAAAAGCTACTCTCTCCAGCTGTGTTATTGAAAACACACCTGGAATAAGCAGATGATTATATTAGTGGCATTCCATTAAGATCACTTGGAAAGGAGTTCTGGGAAATCTCGACTCTCCTGGAGCCAACGGGAGTGTTGCATATTTTCCATACTTGTGCATACAGCCTACTCTTGCTATTATGCTCTTCAGTCAGGGAAGACTGAAAACTCTAGCACCTGCAGTGAGGCATTGTTTTGAAGGGAAGATGTGTATGCCACACGTTCTCTTCTATCCTGGCTGGGATTCTGTATAACAAGCATTTGTGTCTAGCAGTTCACTTTAAGGACATCAGGGAAGAACTCATTCAAGCTGCTGCTGTAACTTATTTGCTCACTGAAGGGGCTACATCTGTTCCAAAAAACAGCCAATTCCACCATCTTATCAGTGAAATAAGTATTTTTCTCCTTTTAAGACATCTGAGTTGGGAGAATGTGCACAGGTCTCTCTTCCTCTGCCTGTCTTCACAGCATATGAGTCCACCAGGAGTTCCAGCTCCCACTAAAGGAATCCTCTGCAAACCCATGGTCAGCTCAATATTGGCCCAAAGCTAATCTTAATAATAACACTCTTATGATATGACTGTTTGGAGCAACCAGCCATGCCTCATGGGAGGAAAAAAGGTAGTAATGAGAAATACAGGAGGTCCTGCTTTGCTTCTCCTACCCCACAGAACAATCTCCTCACCCACAGAGGTCTCCTCTAACAATTTCTTGAATTTGGACTATGAACAGGAATTGAAAACATACATGCAATACATGCAGACTTCAGAATTTTCTTTCCTTATTTATTTTGCCTGTGCACTGTAGCACTGGTATTTCAGAACAGATGGGGGGGCTTGACAGACGCCAAAAATAGGCATATTTTCATTAAATCGCACAGTAAATAATGAGATTTGTACTCCAGAGCTGTCAAATATTTAATTTTAAAAATCAGCCTAAAATAAATACTTATATTAAAACATTGTGATTTGGTTTTTTGTTTTCTTTTTTTAATAAGCTCCAGTTTGCCTCTGCATCCATACTGAAAGATTGCAATATTTCTCTCTGACTCATATTTGGCTGAGAGGGTGATATTTTGCTAAGTGTTTCCCACTAAACTGTGAAAAAGTTATGCTGGTGTTGCATAGCAATTTGATGTTGAAACTGAAATTCAAAAACTGTTTGTACCTGCATATCTTCATGATTCACTAGATCATGCCATGAAAGCCCCTGTATCGCCATCAGTATTCTGTTGAATACTGCCTTAAATTTGTAGGCATAGTTCTCATTGCAGGAGAATCACTCATTAAATTAGGATAATTGAAGAAGTATTTCTGGGCTTTACAGAGATTAACCAGACTTTACTTCCTACTATTGAAAACACTTTGGCAACATAGTGTGCATTGGCAATGGAATAACAGATTGACAGGCACAACAAATTGCCGTGTTCCCTCAAGTTGTTTTTTACAAGATTTTTACAAGTAGACAAGTCCCCAAAAAGTGTGGCTTTATTGGAGTAGTTACTGAGTACTAAGCAATGGTGTTAGCCAAGCAATCTGTTTGTATTTGGTTGGGGGAGCTCCGAAGGAATGGAGTCATCCCAGTACATCTTAAGGGACATGATGAGTAGTTCACATCCCTCAGACCCAGCTGTGCAGGGTAGAGGAATAGGGAGGGCAGAACTGCTTCATTTCTCTCCATCTCTTTTATCCCAGACAAGTTTATAGTAGTTTAAAGAATGGGAATGAGTTTTGCAGAATTGAAAACCGCACCCCTGAAGCTAAACTCATCTTACACCATCAGATATTCTCCATTTAACAACACAGTCATGCAGTCAGTGGAAGAAAAGGTTCCCTGTACTGGATGGGCATGCATGGCTTGCTTATTTGTAAAGACAGCCTGCCTCTTTGCATCCAGCCTCGTCAGTGGTGCACTGAATGAGTCCTAGTACCATCCCTGCACATTGCTTCTCTTTGCTTGTGCACACTTTGCACATCTCAGTATAGACTTACAGGCAGAAGAATATGAGCTAGAGTTGCAATACTATGTATTAAAAATGCATTTAAACTATCCTAAAAATACCTCTGCTAAACAGAAACAGCATCTGTGCATGCTCTGTTGTGTAGTCAAAATTTTCATCAGTATCTGCTGTGCTGCAGAGGTGTCTTACACTGAATGAAACAGCTCTTTTCTTAAAGGGCTTGTGTGAGTGAGCTGAAGCTCTGACCCAAACTGATATGAACCTTGCTTATAATCCTCCCTAACTGGCTGCTTCCCATAAAGTGTGGGCTTGCAATGTGATTTCTTGCATTCACAATCAGGAGCTCCAGAAGGCTCTTTAGACCATACCTGACTGAGAAATCTCCCTCTTCTTTGTTACCTAACTTCCAGCAATAGCATTGATACCTGATCTGAGCACCTAGGAACAGAAGAGGGAAGAGCAAGGAAAAGTCCTTGTGCTTAGCTTCCTTTTCCTGGACCTTAGCAGGGGTAAGAGGCATGTGGCATACAAGGAGTGGCTGACAATTGTTTATGCAATCTTTGAGACTGCTAAAGATGAATCTTTTTGCTGTCTTCAGCTTCCTACCAGAAGTGTGCAGAGGAGGCAGAGGCATATGTTTTCTGCAGGCAGCATGAAGCAAAAGCAGACAATGCAACATGGAAAATTCAAATCAGATGCTAGGAGAAGAAAAATCACCCTGATGGAAGTCAAACATTGGGTCAGTTTCATGAGAGAGAATACAGCATCTTTGTCAACAGTGATATTAAAAATTTGACTGGACAAATTAGCTTAGCCCAGTTAACTTCCATACTGCAACTCCAGCATTAGCAGTAATTCAGCTGCAACAGACAGCAGATCCTTCTGCTTTTCTGTTACTTCAGTTTCAGAAGTTAACCTTACCATACTTCACACTCCTACGTCCAAGGGTGCTGAGGTAAGAGCTGATGTCACATATGCTGGGGACATACAGTCATTTATATGAATTTCAAATCTCAGAGCTGAGTTCTCACTCAGGTTTAGTATCTGATGAGGATATTAAACACTCAGTAAACACTCTGAGCTCATGCTGACCGTGGTTTGCATGCATTTATTATCCATCTATCCATCCATCCATGCATTCATCCACCAAAAGACTTACATGATCATAATTTAGTGCTTTATGGAAGGTGGCTTATAGTAAATGAAAACTTACTGAATACCTTGGTAGGCAGTAACAGGGAAGAGTTACCAGGGTTTTGTGTGCCATTATCTCCCTCACTGATGCTTTGGGATTCCTACTGCCATTTCTGCCTCCACCACACAAACATTGTCCTCTTCCTACTGTTCACTCAGTTACATACCACTGCACTGTCATAGGACTAGTAACAAAATTAGAGAAGCAACCCTGTGCGTGTCACAGGGCTTATACAGCCTCCTTCTGCATAAAAACCTGACCTTACCTCCTTTCTTGTGATCTTACAGGCAGCAAAGTAAGCAAAGACAACTCATTGGCTCCTTTCAGTGACATAAGACTGGAACAAATGACAAGCATTTGTTCATGATAGGATACATGTCTATAAAAAACATGAAATAAAAAACAATTTACTTAGTAGATTGCACAACTGTTTGTGTTCCTATTAGGGAAAAGAAACTCTAGAAATCACATTGTCTTTGGCTACTTCAAATCAATCAGCATCAACTGAAAAAACACACATAAATATCACTCAAGTAAATTCATCCTTTTCCTCTAAAATGTGTCAATCAGAAGAACAATGAGCATCACTGGATGACTATATTTTGAATGCTGAGTACATTTGGTACTAATTGTAGCATTTTATTATATCATCAAGTGAAGGAAAACTGTCAGTGTTCTCAATAACTGTGTACATAATAAATGCCTGAGAGATTGTTGCCATGAGTATTATCTGTCAAGCAAATATCAGTGCCTCAATTATTGTTTTCTTTCAGCAAATATAGAAAGAGCCCACAAAGAGTGATGGTGGAAGAGTGCTGGCACCTTTATAGCTCTGTAACTCTGCCAGGGAGTCATTTAGCTGAATACCCAGATGGTGCAAATCAACACAGCTCCATTGACTTCTTCAGAATTAACCCACTTTAGACTGTCTGGAGACCTAGTTGATGGAAACCATCAGTAGGTCTTCAAGTCACACACCAGTGTCCACTGCTGCCTTAGTGTTCCAGACTCTCTCAGGCTTAGCCCAGGTCATTTTCCCTCTGATGCCACCCAGAGAGTGTCAGCATTTGTGTGGGAAGGAAAAATACTTAGTTTCTAGTCTGCTTGAGGAGAAATTTAAAAAAAACCCCAAACAAACAAAAAACAAAACAAAAAACCAACAAGAAATACAAAGGTGGATTCTGCTATCTACAAGTTGTTAAGAAAATAATTTATTCTCTTAATTTCTAAACCCCATGTCCTGTTTTCCCAGAAATGAGAATTCTGCTACTATATTTTGATTGGTTAAGATTTAAAGACAAAGAATTTGCAAGGTTCATTTTCTGCACCTTGCACCACTTCGTTCTTCAGGTTGTTTTGCCTAACACAGTCCCCATATTCTTTGTGATTTCTCTTGTCTGAGCAGCTGGGAGCGGCTTTTAAGATTCCAGGCACTTGATATTACTTACTGTTTGGGTTTCTGGTTCAGAAACTGATTGCTGTCCATTTAGTGGAACAAATGGCCTAAGAAAGAAACTGCATTCAAGAAAAAAAAAATCTAGTGTCATGAGTTCTGCAGATCTAAAATAAGTCATCCACACAGACATATAATTTAATCCTTACTGGTGCAGACTGCAGGAGCTGGTGGTACTGATGTGGCTTTAGATTGTACCCATTTTCAGAGTCTTTTTGGCTTTCTTTTATGCACAATATCTTTTTTTTCCATGAAATTTTTAATTTGGGTCATCTTGTGTTTACGAAGAGAGAGATGGATCCTAAAATCCTGACTTTTGCAGTAAGTTCTTCTGCCTTTTGTGTATGTAGACTCCTGTAGAATAAGTCAGCCTTGGTAGAAATATGTGGGAGTGTATGTAAAGTACTGCGAGAGCTTTATGAGCCCCTGGTGAGTCTGTTGCCTACAGATTGGTTAAATTTGTGAGATGGCTTTGGAATAGTTTCTCTCAGTAATTATCTGTCTGTTAAAGAATCATTGTTGTCTACTTCAGTGGCTTTCTGCCATGCTATAATTAATTAATTTTTGGGCTGATTAGTTTTTTTTCTGTATTCATTTAAATGATACAATCAAGCCATTTGGACCAACTACTTAATAAAGGTTTTTGATAGGGAATATAGTCTTTCATTTTCTTCCTACTGAATCATTACAGAGAAAAATCAAATAAGACCTTGTTTACATGAAAAATTAGAATAGCTATTTCACTTGAAATTCATGTCCTTCCTTAAGCCTAAATAACTCTCCAAAAAGGACTAATTTAGGGAGTGAGTAGAACAATGAAGTTATGCCTGTGTAACTTTGTTTATACTCAGGACCAAAAGTAAGTGTTTCCATCTGTTTTCCTTGATTTTCATGAATTGCTACTACAAGTAGGGGATTTTCTAGGCACATGCTTTCCCACCTAAGTGCAGGCCTGTTCCATCAATATATTTTCAGTCTTATTCTAACACACTGTGTACATGCATTTCTGTGTGAGGGCATACACAGCCTATTGCCTCAGGTGCATGAAGTTCCCTTTATGTAGTTAACTGTTGCTAGTTATGGGGCTCCATGCTGTGATAACTAATTAATTTTATCCTGGCCAAGTGGTTGTGGGCTCAGATTCTACAGTGGCAGGTTTTACACTATACTTAACACCATGTAGAGCTTGATAAAAGACTCTATATATTTCAAGGTGTTTCAAGGTTTCAGTGGAATAGCTTTGCACATTCTTTCACCCTTTAATGTATTTAAATTTCTGTCCTGAATGATTCAAGAGCAACCTCTCAATTCAATTTTTTCACACTACATTTTCAGTCCTGCCTGAGGTCAAGTTCCAATAATGGGCCAATGGGATCCTTATGAAATTCAACAAGGACACACACTATGTCATGCTCCTGGGAGGAAGAAATGCCTGCAACAGGGCAGGCTGGGAACCAGCTCTGCAGAGAGTGTCCGGGGAGTAGGGCAATGGACATGAGGTGAAATTTCAAAGGTTCAGACTAGACAAAAGAAATGTTGGAGCAAACTGCCCAGAGAGCCTATGCAGTCTCTGTCTCCAGAGATTTCAAAGCTTGCTCTGTGGGTACAGACCCCAGCAATCAATCCTGAAACTATAGCTGATCCTACAGTGAGCATGGGATTGGGCTAGAGGCCTCTCAAAGGCACTTACAGCCCAAATTACCCCTAATCCTGTACGTGTCAGAGAGGAATTAAGATATGCAATGCATTTCCTTTGTGATCAGTGCAACATGAAATGTCACTGGTGTCCTTCTACCCCTTTAGACACATATTGTGTTTCAAATCTTGTAGGCATTCTATAAAGCTTACCTAAGCAAGTATTGGAAATAAGTTGGAAAATTCTTCCTTTTTTTGATTCTGAAAGTTATGAAACATGAGCCCAAGATGAAATAATGCTTTGCTAAAAGCAGAATAATTTACAGCAGCATTCAATCAGATAGTTCAGGAGGAAATAAAGCTCTAGCATTAGGTTATGCTAAATATAAAGCACCAAACCAAGTCTGCGTGTAACTTCAGGGTTTTGATTAAATTACTTGGGATCTGAATGAAATACAAAAATATGTTTGAATTTCCCTAACACATTCCTAATGCACTGCTGGAAAAGAGATTAGAAATTGAAGGACATATGGAGAATCATGCCAGAGCAAGAGTGTGGCTGTGAAGCAACCCCCATAGCATTTCATAGATGCTTTCTCTTAGTGAACTGTCTGTTACTAAAAGCCTCCTACAAACATATGAAACACAGAGGACAGTGTATTAAGTATAAATGTCTTATCTGGTTGCCTTGGATATTTCAGGTACAGAATTTAGAGCAACAGTGTCGGTGCTTGTCAATTAGATTTCTGAAGAATCATCTAGACAAAAAGTTATTTATAGTTGTTTGTAGTAGTAGCATTCTGCAATACTACTACTAATTATTACCAGCTAATCTTTAGTTCTCCTTTCCTAGATTCTTTCCCTTACCAGACTAGCAAGAACACCACCAGCTATTGAGAAGGTATGGAATCAGAGCTATCCAGCTGCAGTATAAAATCATCTTGTTACTCTTCCAGGAAAATAATCATTCGGTATTACCTATTGGAAGCAGAGATCCTTTCCTGTTAGCTAATACTAGCAGTCTCACTGCTTAGCAAAATATAGAAAAAATATAAAGGTACCTTAGCCTGAGTGTGAAAAAGAAATCTGTAAGAAAAAACAATCTTCTCAGGTTCTGGACATGTCAAAAATAGTTAACAACTCAGCAGTCTCAGCCCTAACCACTAATGGAATAAATCTAAAGCCTCTTTGTTAATTAATTAACTTACCCCTTCTTCTCAAATTAAGAAATCAAATAAAGAAAAGCATGTAATTTTCTTTTCTTCCATGCTTCAACTCCCCAAAGTGCTGCAAGTACATTTTCAACAGCCTCAAATGATGTAAAAGGTACAGTAGATAAACAGCCAGAAAAAAATCCCAAACTTTAAAATACTGTGCTCGTTTGTTTAAAAGAAAAAAAAGAAGAAGTAGTTAGGTACAGAGGTTTACAAGAGCAAGTGAGTAAGATCATGTCCCAGACAACTGTGACCACAGGAGTCCCAATTAAGTAATTTTTCCACAGAGAAAGACCCAAGCAAAGAGGCTACCCTCTGGCACCCACTTAATGTCTAACAGAGCTTCTCCTGATATTTACTTCTAAAAAAACAACAAAAATATTTAAAGTCACTCGTTATCCTCCAAATCCTTATAATCTTAGGACCTCCTGACCCAGAAAGGACTTGATCCCACATAGAATCATAGAATAGTTTGGGTTGGAAGGGACCTTAAAGATCATCGAGTTCCAACCCTCCTGCCATAGGCAGGGACACCTCCCACTAGATCAGGCTGCTCAGTGCCATGTCCAGCCTGGTCTTGAACACCTCCAGAGAGGGGGCGTCCACAAATATTGCAAGAGCCTAAACCAACAGTTTTGCAGGAAGAGTGACTTTTTCCCAAAAATAGAGAAAAATAACTGTTTTTATGAGTGGATGCACTGTTGCTCTTCCCAGTCAGGTGTATCTCAAAATGACAGGGAAGAACAACAGGGAATTGTAAGTATAGGGGTCTTTACTATGGAGCAGCTCCACCAGAGCTGTAGCCCTTTGCCTTCAGCACAGAGACTAAGCCATTAGACTGATTCCTGCTGACAGGACTCTTTTTTTTTTTTTTCTCCCCAGAATTTTACAAATTTTGAGGAAAGAAAGCTGTTACTACCATTCTTTGATCAAAAGAGTGTCAAGGACTATCCAAGAGAGGAATATAGGCTGAGAGTGGTAATGACTTTTTGTGACCTTGACACTGAGTTGAAAAAGCAGTATTAAATAAGTTCTTCTGGAGTAGCTCTGAAATAATTCCTGTAAGTAACTCCGCCTAGTTTTCCAGTTCAGAGGGAAAGTTCTTTGGTTACTACTCTGGAGCATGAGAGAATTAAACATGTCACTTCAGGAGCTGCAAAGTACATGTCCAAAAATTTGCAGCATAGCACCTGATTCTTTACCAGTCGCCGCTGACAAATAATTAACATCCTCTAGGTTGCTTCTGTACCTAAAACCCAAGGATCCTAATGTGGCACATGGGCGTACAAATACTGTGATTATTTTTTTTCTGATAAGCCAGAGGGAAGATTACAGAAAGAAAAAGGATTTATGGGGAAAAAAGTATTTTCTTATTAATTAAGACATAATCAGGAAGAATGGGTTTAAATGGGAAAACCCACCAGAGGAAAATAAATTCTTAATCTGTCCGATTTTTGCAAGATGCTGATAGGCAGCATGGATTTTTTTCTCTTCGGGAAGGCCATTTGCCATTTCTTCCCACCAGAAACTTTCAACCCGTGGTGGTTCTTGAAGTATCTCCGTATCACCAAAATATTTCCTGTTGCTATTTAAGTCATTTTCTTGGCTAACATGCAGAGGACAACTCTTATATTTTTCAGTATAAGATAAAGGTATTCACAATAACTGTATAGAACTGTATAGACACTGTATAGAACAGAAATTATTTCAGATTCCTTGAGGAATTCTCTAAACCTAAGCCTATCAGCCCTTAGCTTAACACATATGAGCTACCTTAGAATTTCCTGTGATTTAGGTAACTTGAGCTTATTTATTGAATCGGGTTGGCATAAAACACTAATCCTTCTCTTCCCTCCAACATGTAATACTGTGGACAGTGGGTACTCCTTTTCACAAATGGGCACAAAATTGCAACAACAATTGAGGTTTTTAAAGAAATAGCATTAAAAATCGGTTATTATTATTTAAAATAATACTGAAAAAATTGAGTAAGAATTACAGTATCCTTCTTTGTGCATGAAAGTATAAGAGCATTGCTGAGAAGGTAGACTGCTACTGGCAGGTGCCTTACTGTGCAGTGGATGTAGCAACCTCCACTATGAGTGGTCTGTTCTACTGCAACAAATTAATTTGGCCCATGTCCTGACAGCCCCTCTGTTGTAGTACTGAATTGTTTGCCCAGCCCTACTGCCCTGTTTCCTCAAAACCCTACACCATGACCTCACATGAGCAGAAAGAAGCACCTTCTCTATATAACCACATCACTGAGGCAGGCAGCAGCTGCTTGCTGCCCTCTATGGCCTGGACTACTTGATATCCTCTCCTCTGACTGGCAACACAACACTTAGGCAAGTGTGTGAAGCTTAGGGACCTTCCTGTTACCTGGGGAGACGACCATCGATCTGTCTCAATGATGAAATATATCTAAGCCCCTGACAGCAAAGGGCTGGAGCATCCCACCAACACAACATTATCAAACCTGCTCCAGTTGATGATTCCTGCCAGTGATACATACCCTATTATTTTTTATTCTGTTGTCAGGCAGACCCCCTGCTTTCAACCCACCGTATGCACATACTTAGCATATGTTCATCAGTTTGATCTTCAAAAGCACATTCTTAACTTTAAAACCCTTGTTTTAAATCTAATGGAATCACTCACATGCTCAGTTCCTTGGTTGATTAAGATCATAGAATGGCCTGAGTGAGCCCTACAGTAATAGATCTCCAAATCACCTCTTGCAGCCTTCCTTCTCTGCCCACTTCTCCTTAAAAAGGAGGCTGCACATTTGTACCATGAGTACATGACCATGTCTTCTGTTTCAGACAATGAATATAGCAATTGGGCCTAATACTATAAAGATCACATGCTTCAAGCCATTCCCTTAACAAGTGCAGAGCACTTAATGGGAGAGTTTAAAAGATCAAGTTACTGAAGCGGATTTATTAAAGCAAAGGTACAGAAATTCCAATTAGTGGTGGTTGGCATCACATGAATCAATCTTTCTCTGAAATACACACTAAAAAGTGTCTTCAAAGGAATTATTTGACAGTCTCATTTATGCATTTCTAAAATTATAGCCTCCCGACTTATCTCTCAACCTTCTTTATTTCCATTCACAAAAACATTTTAAAAATGTTGTGGAGTTTTATTTTCTGCAGATGAACAGAGTTTATCTGTGAGTTTATTTTGACAGAATAAGAATCAGGGTGAGCCTAGGAAACAGTACAAAAGAACCTCAGGTTCTTTTCCATAGAAGGGGAGGAGGATTCCTTGCTAACAAGTGGCAATTATACAGTACATCAATATCTCAATTCTGGACACACCATGTCATGTACATCTTCCTTATCAGATATAAGTAAATGTCTGCTTCTTCATGCACATGAAAATCTTAAAATGTTCACTTTTAGCAAAAGAAAATAATCTTCCTTCCAAAGCGTCGGGGCTGTGGAACCCTAAAATAATTGGCAAAGCAGAAAATGCTTTGGTATTAAGTCTTTAGTTATTCCATACATATGCACAGTTTACAATATGTACTAAGTGCATAAATATTATCTTTTTATAATTGCACTTTTACTGTGTGGTTCACTGACACAAGGCTTAGAAGCTTTCTCTGTTTCTCAGTTTTGCATTTAATAAAATGTACACTGAAGTACAGTCCTACGATCAAATAGTGCTGAATGAGTGGAGATGCACAGACGCTTATGTCTGGCAATTTTATGTAGTGCAGGGAGAGCCAAAGAGTATTTTCAAGACAGAAAAAGAATGTCTCAAAGGAGCTACTCTCTCGCATCAACCAACAACACTGCAGATTTGTTTCAAGTAGAAACCTTCCTCATCTGATACTTCAAGAACTGTATATATAACCAAACAAGTTTAGTAAAGACAAATGTTGCCTTCCAAATCCCAATCTGTTCTTAGTTACAGCAATTTCAACCCAAAAAACCCACTTCACAAACCTTTGGAACTCTTCAGAAACTTACCATTGCTCAGCCTTAGAAATACAGACCTGGAGTGAAGCCAGTCATTCAAATTGTGGAGATGTCTATTCCAAGTATATCTTTTATAGTGGTCTTTGCTGACTTGATCTATTTGCCTTCTCCTGTTTATTTACTGCTTGAAAATACTTTTATTTTTCATTATTTATCCTGATCCATCTATAAGCTTTCTGCTTTTGTTTATATTTAACTATTTAACTTGTTTTCTTAAATAAATCTGGTGGAACCTTAGCCTCAAAATCATAATGCCAAATTTAACTCCATAATCCTTTTAGCTTGACTATGCACACACTTTCAGACCCAGTGAGTCAAATTCCCAGGTTTTTATAGCGCATTGAACCCTAAGTTCTTAATGAATCTCTTCCCCAGCAAGTGAGAAAAGGACTTTAAGTCAATCCGTTCTGATATGTACTCAGAGAATAGTGGCTGTGAGCTTATTCAGCTCAGAACTGGTGTGAAAAGGGAACCTTTTTAGGAGTTTCCTGAAGTTTCCAATCTTTGCATTGCAGTCTGACAGTTCATGATTAATGACCAGTTTGCAAAAAGGCCTCTGCTTTGCACCTGCAAAATGACAGCAAGGGGGAAGTGGTCAGGCATCTGGCTGCGGCTGCAGCAGCAAGAATGTCTGCTTTCACATGCAGGTTATAAATTGCTAAACAGTTGAGTCCTGAAAATACTCAGTGAACAAGAAAAAGGATGAGGAAATGCAGGCAGGCACAGTGGCAGAGGATTGATGTAGATTGGGACTCCTGGTATGTGGAGTCCATGTGGATATTTAAAAACAAGAAGCTTACATTTGCTGTAAGGCAAGTTGATGCATTGAAATTGCTGTTTGGCAAATACAGAGAATATATCTTCAGCCTCTGCCTTGATTTGCTTTTAAATTAATGGAATACATTTAAGAAAAAAAAAGCAAAATAGTCTTAGGGGCAAAATACACTGCATCCGGAATGATCTTAAAATTTAAAGATACAAAAAACCCAAATCATAGCAAAGAAGAGCAACAAAATCTCTTGATTCATTTTGAAATATTTGTTGACCATAGTATCTCTTTTCATCCAAATCCACCTTCTCCTCCTGAGAGAGGTTCTGTGTCAATGAAGGAGCCATCCTCTCCGACAAGCCAGCTACATTTTCAATAACAGTCTACCAGTGAACAAAACTTCCACAACCTTCTTTAAACATTTTTATACACAGATTTATATTTAGGCACTGTGTCAACGGTATATATAAGCGACTCCTCTGTAGAGAGGTGCTGAGGTGCTTTCTTTTGCTCTGCAGCCCAAAATCCACAGATTTCGCTGGAAGGATCCAGACATGAAGCAACAACAAATCCAAAGCACAAAACTGTTACTTATTCATTAAACAAAAAACATCTCAGATAATGTCCACAGGACAGAAAATTCTCCAAGTATTTCTAAAGGGCAAAGACAGACACTCTGTTTATCTTAAGGTCTTTTGTGCCAGATAAAATGTGTAAAATGAGGTATAAGAGTGGATCCACACAAGAAGACCACACTGGGTGTGGGCTAGAGGGAATTCCTGGGTTTTATAAAATCATTTAGGTTAAAGGGACCCTTCAGAATATCTAGACCAGACATCAACCTAACTCTGACGAAAACAGTCACTAAACTTCATCTCTAAGCATCATATCTGCCAGTCTTTTTAATACCTCCAGGGATGGTCCTCAACTACTTCCCTTTCATGGGCTTCCACACTTTTGCATGGTATACAAACTGCTACCCTCTCTTGCATGCACACAGGTGGAGAATAGCAAGAAGGCAAAATAACAGATCTAAGTCAGAACACCATCATAACGGCAAGCATACATTTTTCTCTTCCTTCAAGATTTTGTAAACCAGGGCAACAACTGTCACTCTCCAGAAGACTATTAAAACAGGCTACAGCCATTAGTATAGCTTGAACAGCTTCTCAGAAAGTTCAGTGTAAAGGAAAAATACAAAATCAAACCCAAAGACACAAACTAGGCAGCAGGAGTTCAGCAGGTGCCATCAGATGTGAAGAAAGAGAGCTCAGGTACAATGCTCCAAAAGGAGCACAGCTCTGACCAGAGAGCAACATGCTGCAGCTGGTGCTAGTTCTGTCTGGCTATAGCTGAAAATATTTATAAATTTACTATACAAATTTCCTGCAGGTCCACTTGGATTTTATCAGCTTATATATTTTCCACAAAACAATTTTTAATGCATCTGTTTCACTAACATTATGATTTGTAGCAACTGGTTTTGTTTTGATCTTGGGATTTATTACAGTCTTAACTTTTCATCCTTCCTCAAATATAGATTCTGTTCTACAACTGAATAAACATGCAAGGAGTGCAGTTTGTCGTCTGGTGATTGGTGTTGTCACAGAACTGTTTTTAAAGTAAACAAGGAATCAAAATCCTAATTTCCTGGTTTATCTTTGATCTCTGCTCCGATCAGCAAAGAAGGCTTTTTCAATATAACACAAAAAAGTAGATACAAACAGCATGAGAGGCCTTGCGTTAACTATATTTTTCACCAGCATGTGATTACAGAGGATATTTTCATCCCTTCCTTCCTTTCTTAGTCTGCTTTAGCAGAATTGCTTAGTACTAGCACCAGCTATACTTCTGTAATACTTACAGCACTGAGAAGTAGAGTCTCACTCAGCAGTAGAAAATTGATGTGAAATACCATCTGACATGCTTATAGCAGCATTTAATTACTGAATCAATTTAATAACAGAATATTTAAACCAGCATCAAAAAACCCCACTGGGCATAGCCCAGTGTCTATAAATCAGACATTTTGGTCTTCTGTTTTCATTCCTCAGTTATGTTCTGTGAACTAATCGGCAACACTTGATGAGAATAAAGGATGTAGACAGACTATAACAGGTTGAGTAATCAGATTTTCACAAGAAAATTATTTTGTATAGCTACTATTACTCTCTCTTACACATAAATTCTGATCTGCAGACACAGCCAAGCAAACATCCCTGACTATGGCTAATTGTGATTATAGCCAGACGTCATAGAACACATTTCACAGTATTCAAGGGAATGATAGCTGTGCTTATTCTTTTATCTTTTTATTTTATTTTATTTGACGTTATCTTTGTTATCTTCAGCTAGGATTTCACATCTTTTTCAATTCTTGATTTGTGAGCAAAATAATTGTCTCACACCCTGTTATTCATACCAGGTTTATTTGAACTTAATTAAAACCACTCTGTTAATTTCTGAATTGAACAGAAAGTATGTCAAAATGTCTAATGGCTGTTCTCATGAGACACGATGAGACATTCCAGTGTGAAAAGTAATAATAAAGCATTTATATGATATTCCATCAAGAATAAATCTCTCCCATCATGTATCCTTGTTTCAACCACTACAACTCTGCAATTCTGGTTCTGGGAAACTCCGTTAAGCCTTAAAATTACCTCTCTGAGTCAGGCTTTGTTTTTCTGAAGCCTCCAGGTGCTTCTTTGCTCTTTTCACAAGTGTACCTCTTAGCCCCTCCAGCAGGAGCTGGAGTTGCTGATTCTTAGAATCATAGAATTGTCTTGGTTGGAAGGGACCTTTTAGAACACATATTTAACCATCAGGAACGCTTAAATCCCTGTTTCCTGACTAAAAATGAGATCTTTTTCTTCTTTAAGCAGTGTTGCTACAGTAGAGGAGGGTTGCAGCAGAACTCACAAGATCCTCAGAGGAAGGAACAGGTAGAAGTCCTGTGATTGCAACACAGATAAACCGTCGTAAACCACTCATGGCATCTGAAATACATTATGTCTTGTACCCCTAGAAACTCTTCTTAGTTTACCCTTGCTGCACATCTTCACCCTTCAAAGGAACTCAGGAGGTCTCAATGGGACTTTTGGATGTCCAGAATGTTGAAACCCACTGCATCCTATGTTTGAATACTCTCTGCACCACTCAAACATGTCTTGTCTTCAATTTATCATCACTTTACAAGAAGAAATAATCAGAGAAAGTCAGAAATTAGAATGGACCTTGAGAGATCATCTAGTCCAATCCCCCTGCCAGAGCTGGATCACCTAGAACAGGTCACCCATGAACACATTCATGAGAGTTTTGAATGTCTCCATAGAAAGCGACCCCATAAGCTCTCCGGACAGCCTGTTCTGGTGTTCTGTCACCCTCACCATGAAAAAGTTTTTTATTATATTTCTGTGGAACCTCCTGTGTTCCAGCTTGTAACCATTGCCCCTTGTCATATCACTGGATGTCACTGAGAAGAGCCTGGCTCCATCCTCCTGACACTCACTCTTTACATATTTATAAACACTAATGAGGTCACCCCTCAGTCTCCTCCAAGCTTTAGCTTGGAGACCCAGCTCCCTTAGACTTCCCTCAGAAGGAAGATGCTCCAATCCCTTAATCATCTTTGTGTCTCTGTGCTGGACTCTTTCCAGCAGTTCCTTGTCTTTCTTGAACTGAGGGCCCCAGAACTGGACACAATACTCCAGATGTGGTTTCACCAAAGCAGAGTATAGGGGGAGGAGAAACTGTCTCAACCTACTCACTACACCCTTTCTAATATACCCCAAGTTGCCATAGGGCCCTTGTTATAGTCCATTGAATTTCTCCCCACCCAACTCTCCAGCCTGTCCAGGTCTCACTGGATGGCAGCACAGCCTTCCACGGTGTTGGCCACACCTCCAAGTTTTGTGTCATCAGCAAACTTGCTGACAGTGTACTCTAGTCCCTCATCTAAGTCACTGATGAATATATTGATTAGTACCAGTCCCCCCAGAATTGATGCTTGAGAGACTCCACTAAACACAGGTCTCCAGCTAGACTCTATCCCATTGATCACAGCTCTCTGACTTCTTTCCTTCAGCTTCTTTCCTTTCACTACCAGATTGTCCAGAGCACATTTCCTCAGTTTAGCCCCAAGGATGCTGTGGGAGACAGTATCACATGCTTTATTGAAGTCAAGATTTCTCTGGTGAATCCCCTTTGGTGAATCTATTTTGACTACCCTTATGAATCCATCTTGACTGCTTATCCTTGACATGCCTGGAGACAGCACCAAGAATAAGTTGCTCCATCACCTTTCTGAGGATGGAGTTTAGGCTGACAGGTCTGTAGTTACCAGGGTTCTCCTTCTTGCCTTTTTTGAAAACTGGAGTGACATTTGCTTTCTTCCAGTCCTCGGGCATCTCTCCAGTTCCCCATGGATGGGGAAGGATGACAGAGATCCCCAAGGATGACAGAGAGTGGCCTTGCAATGACTTCACCAGCTCCATCAGCACCCTTGGACGCATCCCATCAGGATCCATGGATTTGTGAATGTCCAGATTGATTAACTGGTCCCTAACCCAGTCCTCATCAACAAAGGCACATTCCTCTTTTATCCTGACTTCTTCTGGGGTCTCAGGGGTGTGATGCTTCTCAGGACACCCACCAGCAGTATAGACAGACACAGAGAAGGTGTTCAGTAACTCAGCCTTCTTTGTATGTTCAGTCCTCAGAGCACCCCCCTCATTCATCAGTGTGCCCACATTGCCTCTAGCACAAGTTTTACTGTCCATGTATTTAAAGAAGCCCTTCCCTCTTGTCCTCGATCCCTCTCACAAGGCTTAATTCTAAGGAGGCCTTAGCTTTCCTAGTTGCCTCCCTAAACCTTCTCCCAAGTCCCAGTCCCTCCTTTCATGATCTGTAGATTCTCTTCTTCCACTTGAATTTGCCCAGCAGTTCCCTGTTTAACCAGGCAGGTCTCATGCCTCCCTTTCTTGACTTCCTTCCTGTTGGGATGCTCTGATCTTGAGCTTGGAAGAAGCAGCCCAGCTAACCAGCTGTCTTGGGCTCCCTCGTCTTCTTGTACCCTGTCCCATGGGATTTCTCCTAACAATTGCCTGAAAAGAGCAAAGCTTGCCCTACTGTAGTCCAGGGTTGTGATTCTGCTTGCTGTCCTGTTCCTGCTATATGTGATCCTCAACTCCACCATCTCATAGTGGTTGCAACCAAGGCTGCTCTCAGCTTTCACCACTTCAATCAGAACCCCCTTGTTAGTGAGGATAAGATCCAGCAATGCTCCTCTCCTAGCTGGCTCATCCACCATTTACATCAGGAAGGAACCTCTTGGACTATGGATTGCTGGCTAAGTGGGCCTTCCAGAAATATCAGGGTAGTTAAAATCCCCCACAATAACCAGAGCCTGTACTCTTGGGACTGCTCTCAGATGTCTGTAGAAGGCCTCAGCAACTTTTCCATCCTGATCTGGTGGCCTGTAANAGTGGTTGCAACCAAGGCTGCTCTCAGCTTTCACCACTTCAATCAGAACCCCCTTGTTAGTGAGGATAAGATCCAGCAATGCTCCTCTCCTAGCTGGCTCATCCACCATTTACATCAGGAAGGAACCTCTTGGACTATGGATTGCTGGCTAAGTGGGCCTTCCAGAAATATCAGGGTAGTTAAAATCCCCCACAATAACCAGAGCCTGTACTCTTGGGACTGCTCTCAGATGTCTGTAGAAGGCCTCAGCAACTTTTCCATCCTGATCTGGTGGCCTGTAATAGACATCCACAACAGAATCACCTCTGCCAGCCTGCCGCTTAATTCTCACCCACAAACTCTCAACTCACTCTTCATACATTCTAGTTGCTCTCTTACATAAAGTCCAACCATGTTGCCTTTCTGGCCTGTCTTTCTTGAGGACACAGCCGTCCATGGCCACATTCCAGTCATGTGAGCTGTCCCACCATGTCTCTGTGATTGCCACCAGATCATAATCTCCTGTATGAGCACAGATCTCGAACTCCTGCTGTTTATTCCCCAAGCTGTGTGTATTGGTGCACAGACATTTCAGGGAGTGAGCCCAGCAGCTTATTGCACACCAGGGGTATGAGAGGCTCCTGGTCTTCATGCGCATTAGAGCCCTGCCCCAGTGGTACAAGCCCAGCTACCCATTACCTCTTCACATCTAGTTTAAAGCTCTATCAGTTAACCCTGCAATCTTTTAGGCAAAGACTCTCTTTCTCCTTTGGGACAAGTGTCCTCCACCTGCTGATAACAGGGCCATGGGCACATGTCTCTCCACGTTCCCAGAGGAGTAGGCATGTGTCATCAGGAAAGTTGTGAAAAGAGTGCAACTCTGAAAAGCATGCTACTAGGCAGGGGAAGCTCACATTCAGATATCAATTTGTTATTGCTGTAGCTCAGCTCTTCTTCTCTCATGAGCCTCCCATTGTGGCTGACATTCTTGATGTTTCCAAAGCAGTCAAAGCTACAGACAAAGCCTGGCTGGTAGTCAGCTCTAGTTCCAAGAAATACCTGCACTACTGAGCACTGTCTCCCAGAGGGCATTTCCAGCAGGGCCTTCTCAGCATTGAATATCGCTCTCCCATCATTTGGTCATCAATAGCTCATCATCCTCCAAAGCAAACAAACAAAAAAACCACTAAATGACAGAATTGCCAGGTAATACCATCCAGATCACATCTATCCTCTTGGCTATGTTACCACACATGCAGGTTATTTGTTAAGAAGTAATCCACATTTAGTGGAGGGACTACAGCAGAGAAATAAGGGTGCCTTTTTTCATTACATGAGCGTGCAAATGCAAAGGAACACTTTTGGAACCTGAATTTACGATGGGCTGCAATAGAAGCCTTTTGTTTTCACTTTCAACTAAGCTCGAAAGGAGATGCAGCATGGCCAAGGTAACTTACTAAAGAAACTTTTGTACTCAATTAATAGCAAACAAAACAACTACAAGTGCTAAATCATCCAGAGCCAGGAACACAAGAGTGAAGTCTGACATGGTGTCTCTGCTTCACACCATTAAGTTCTTGTCACTGCTTTGGGGGTTAGAAATAGAGCATCAGTCTTGGCTTTAAAATAGGAAATATATCTCATCTTTCACTTTGTTTCTGCTTAGCCTTTATATTTAATTGCAGATTACCTCTCATATTACAGTTTTCATTTTCTCTTGTTTACAGTCTCATATCAATTTTTCCCACCTATCTGCAGTTTAGAGGCTGCTCAATGACACTAATGTTAATGGCATATATTATGCTTCTGTTCCATAACAGTGCGTGATTTTTAAAAAACATGAAGTGCCCATTTTGCAGATGCTTCAACAGCCTCATATTCTTATCCCTGCCTCTATGCTGCAGATGCACAGAAACTGGGCTTAAGCATAACTGATGCTAACAGTGTCCAAAGAGCTAAACAAATGTGGATAACCTGATGTTAGCAAGAGGAATCTTTCCAGTATCAGGATGTCACTGAAGATCATGGCAGGGGGACCATTAAGGGGACAAGACACAGGCAACATGTCTGCATCCCTATACAGGCAAGGCCATATGGGGAGGTCTGTGGTGGTTTCAAGAACAAGATGCTTCAGGTCTCCCCTATTAAGCTTGGGTTGAGTGTTTTTCCTAAACAAGCCTGTGAAAACACACAGCTGGTGGTCTCACTGTGCTTTACACATCAGAGTGAAGGCTTTTGTCAGTCATTCACAAAGCCTTCTGAGAATTTGCATAAGTCATTTCAGAAAAGATCTACATTTCATGGACTGTTTTTAAACCTCCTTATGAGGCCAATACCACAAGTCTGCATTGCAACAGACAATAACAAGGACAAATGCTGATCTGTCACATGAGCAATAATGGGAGAACTGGTACTGTTCTTACTGCTGAACAGCAAGACTGATTCTGCTCTCACCAAGAAAGCATTCAGAATATGTTTCAAGGAAAATGGATGTTCACTTTCATTGCTCTTTTCCTGAAAAAGCAACTTCTTGTTTTCTACTGCAGGAGTGCTCATTACTGTTGTCCAAGTTTCTGTTCCTTCACCAAAACTTGATTTTCCACATAGGTGCGTGTTAAAGGGAATGAGAGGGAGATGTTAGGGACTTTTATGAGGTGGAATGCGATAGTATTTTCATAAAGCTATTTTTCATCACAAATTGAACTCCTAAACATTGAAGTATGTCGCATCACAAACACTAGAGTCCATTCTTCGGCCTATGTTTTCCATAATGTCTTATTTTTTGTCTTATTTTTTCACACAAATCCCTTCTCCTCCCTCCTGATGCTCATCAGGATAACTGGGGCCACAAAACCTAGATTTATCCTTTGGAGAGGAGATGAGGTTCAGTTTTTCAGCTGTTGAATCTGGAAAACAATTTACTTTATGTCATTTGTGCATTTGACTACTAGTATGCGGCTAATAGAAGTTAACAACCCCCCACCATGATCTTCAATGACATCCTGATACATCCTGATATCCCTGTTGCTGATGTCAGCTTGTCCACTTTTGTTTAGCTCTTTGGATGCTGTTTGGCTAATAGAAACTACTTGCTCTCTGAGAAGCATGATAATTTTGTTTTCCCTCTCTCGAGGAAAACCAGTGGAATACATCACTTGTTCAGACTGTGATGTGTAACACTTTGGGCGAATGGATGCAGTATGCACAGGTAGACCAAACGCTCTCCAAAGACTTGGTCCTCACCTCTAGTGAATGAAAACACAAGATGCCAGCTGTGCTAGCAATGACCAGGTCAAGCAGGAGAAATGCTATTAACTGGTTTACTGGCTCAGCTGCAGATATTTCAAGATGTTGTTTGAAGTATGAACAGCTGCCCATGTACATTCACAGTGGGTTTGACTCTGCTGCTGAGTTTTTCTTATTACCTGCAGCTGTGGAGCATCAACCTCCTGGTTTTGCCATAACTTTGCACTAATCTTTCATCCAGGTTGCTTTTCAATCTTATCTTTTTAATTAGTCTTGAGCTTGATGGAGCCTATTAGAGGCAATAATTAAGACAGTCTTACTTTAAGGTTACTTCAGGTAACTGTCAGGATTATTAGTTTTTTTAAAATACAGTTCAATTCTTCATACTACCAATGAAAAAATGTTTACTGTCCCACATTTTTTCAACTATCTTTTTCTTGTAAAATTAGCAAAAGCAAAGATAGGAAAGTGACAGAGTCTAGTACCCACTACAGTAAGATACAAACACTTGACTGTGTCCTACCAACAGGGCTATTTTAGGCTTTAATTATACAAGTTGTCCTTGCTCATTAGTTGCATGCTACTGAAGTGCAACAAAAGTAAATGATTCATTGCTGACACACAGCATTTCATGAGCAGTCATTAATTAGAAAAGCAGTACTTGGATATAAATCACTGAAGAGCATCAGCAAATGAACTTTAATCAGGATCTACCTTTACCCTCCTGTTCTTAAGCACCTTCATGTTCTACAGCTCATCCCCACAGCATCATAGCACTCACTACTGGCATCAGATGTGGGGTAAATCATCACTGCTCCATCTCCAGCTGCACTGATTTACACCAGCCAGAATGGAGGAAAGACCACACAACCAGGAACTGACATTTTCTTCTTGAAATGAAGAAAATTTTCTCCTAGTATGACACCCTGCCAAAGGCTTTTGGATCAGTGAAGGTTGTGGGCTTGGGGGGAAAAGGTGCTGTGGGTCTGACTGCTGTGAGCAGCCCTTTGCTCCTCTCAAATCCATCTGAATCTTGGCAAATGTTTTCATTTCATGACACTTGTATTTTTGTATTTGACAGTTAGATGTGTTGAGTTCAGTAGGTGAGCGCAAGTAGAAGACTTCATGATTCACTCCAGGTTCTTTACAAGTTCTTTAAAAGAGAAAAAAAAGAAAAAGCTGAAAAGTTGAAAGTACAGAAGCGAAAACATGAGAAGATCACTCTCAGTGCCATGGCATGTAACCCTTTTCCTAATACAAATAGACTTCAGCTTGATAAATTTTGCTGCCATGAGAATCAATGGAATTAATGGTTTGTCAATTCTGCCACAAGGCCAGGACAAATCCGTATTTTATTTTCCAGTCCCAAGAAATGGAAAATCAAACTTTTACAACAACAAAGCTTTGTGGTCCCCTCCTGGTTGGTAAATGAGGCATTTATCCACATGACAGATTACAGAACCAGAGAATGGCGTTTACTTGAAAGCACTATTTTAAAGGTACATTTTCAGAGCACTTTGTAAGTTCATGCAGTGATTTCTATGTATTGCTGTAGTGCAAATACACTTCTCTGAAGTTGCACTTACAACGGAAATGTGAAACATGCTGAAACGTGCTGGTTTCAGCAAAGGCTGATTATGTATTCAGGATATATTTGCAGATACCTAGGGCTGCTGGCTATTAAACCAGAAGAATATAAAAATCAAATCTCTTTCAAAAGTTACTGTTATTTTTCTCAGCTGGAACATCAATTTAACATTTTAGGGGGAATGCTTTCTTTTTAAAGTGATGCTGTGAAGAGAAACTTCCACTGGTAGGTGACTATTCATCCGGCTGTAGCTATGCTGAGTTCTATCACTAGTTCTATCAGAGTGATACTAGATACTAGATTTGTGCAATGGTCCTGCAGCCTCTGCAGGGACATAACTGAAATACTCTACCAACTTCATTCATTAAGATAATTTAAAGACAACTTACCGCATAGAAAATCTCGGGGAGATTTCTGAGCAGATTCATGAGGAGAGGGCATTCCTTTAGAAAAAAGCTATAGCTTCCACTAAAACAACAAAAACATGGGAGAGCTCCTAATTCGTGCAGGGACTTTTGGTGATTCTTGCCCTGAGCCTACCTCCACATGCTACAGTATAATTCTCACAGGAGAGAGAAGAAAGTATTTAAGGATGCCACAGTTTACTCAGCTGCTTTTCATTTGTGAATTCACACTTGTCATTTTAGGGCTGAAAATGTAAGATAAGGGCTCTGAAGCACAGATATTTCAAAAAGAAGCTGTGCAATAAGCATTGGTTCATAGGTTTCAGCAAAGGCAAACTCTTATATAGTTTGGGGGAGAATGCCCAGCCCAGTCTGACAAGGAGGACCAGGAGAGATCAGAGGTGGTGAGATCCAGCTCCATTAGCCCTACCCTATCAATTCAGATCCATGGTGAAGTCTAGCACTCACCATGGGATGTGGCCCAACTGGAAACCAGTGAAATTATTCCAGATATTGCTGCCGGTTGACTCGAGCCTTCATTTCTTCCTAGACCTGGAGCAAGGGTGATTTGGACTCAGCGTTACACACAGCTGCAATATCATGCCTGCAGACCCTGGCATTGTAGGACTGAGGCTAACCATTTAACAAATAGCATTTAACAAACTCACCTTCTGTGGTGGATAATGAAGAATAATGGTGAACTTGATGTGAACAGGCATAGATTCAAATTGTTTCCTTGCAGTGTAACTTTGTTTTTTTGTGTTGCAGTACAATTCCTCTTTTATGGATCAAGGGAACAAACAGACCACCTGTTGCTAACTCTCTAGTATCCTCTAAAAAAAAGCCGAAGCTAGAAAGGAAACACTGGTAAGGAACTACGCAAGATTTTAATTTAAAATAGACTGACTGAAAAGTGAATTTGAATTACTTCACATGCTGCAATGACTCGTTGAATGGTTGCTATTTACAAGAAAAGAAATCTTAATTTTCTTATGTATTATCAACTCTTAAAACTAAATAGCATTCAAGAAAAAGATTTTTCTCCAACATGACGATTGATCTGTGAAAACCTGGGAGGTGTTATCACTTAAGTTCCACAGTAAATGAAAAGTGTAGTGCCCTTTGAAATAGGTTGAGATCAATAATAGGAGACATCATTAGTCTCACTGCTAAAATGGAACGGGAGTACTATCAGGTCACTAATTATTTAGACAAAGTAATAAGCAATACAGAGTTTAGTAGATATCAGAACAGATCAATTTTAAATTGACACAACAGTTTTAACTAAGTTTAAACCTCTCTGTTTTCTGAAAGGACACATTGCAACATTTGCAAATCACTAAGAAATAGACCACATAGTGAGTAAATGTTTGCACATATGCACTATGAAGTTTGATTGTTCATTAATCTATCATTTAAAATCATACTTAGAATAGTTCTAAGAAATATTTCTAACATTCAGACAAACAAATCACTTCTAGACCTTTTAGAGGTGACAGCTGACTGACTTGCTTCTAGTTTGTATGGGCTTCTAATTCATGCTGCTAAATGTTATTTGTGTTTTGTTCTGGTTTATGTATTTCTCTGTCACAAGAACCAGATGACATTTTATAAAGTAAAGAACAGAGAAATTCAACATCTCAACCTGTAATGGAAGCTAAGCATATACCACAGCTCAAAATTTAGTCTTCCATGAATATGTAGGAGTGTAGTGCAGATCATACTTAAGGAAAACAAGTCAAATATCCTACTTTAAGGCCATGCAGATCTCTATCTGAGACTCAGATGAGATATCATGTAGGAGCCAAGTTCCACACTTATTTGCTGCAAAATTGCTTCACTTGCTTTTCAAACACAGAAGACAGGACACAGGACCCTATTTCTGCTCCAGTGCCATTATGATCCTGTAGAAGTCACAGTCTTGTCATAAACCAGTCTTCAAACACTAAATTACAAAAATATTCTGCCCTGGTTGGCTGCTGCTTTGTTCCAGCAGGGTTCCTTGTTCTACCTTGTCCGCAGCAGGACTGTCTCACATTTAATGATCTACCAGAGAAGTTCAGTGCAGCTCAAGTTCCTATTGCAAACACCACATGTGACCTCAGGGAACTAATTTACTCCATCTGAGCATCACTTCTCTGCTTGTGAGACTGAACACAGTATCCCATGCTAACACCTGGAAACTACAGTCACTTCAATGCTGTGTATATTATAAATATATACAAGAAACAGGGACTGTGTTGATTTCATTATGAGCTTGTACATGATTTCAGTTAACAGTGAGCCACCTGATGGTTTAAAAATCATTATATATTTAATAAAAATGTATTAGAAGTGTGAGTTTTAGGGGAAGTAGGATACACAGAAATTATCAGCTAGATTTGTTTTTTCTTTTAGAGTGACATCTATATTTTTAAAGGTTCAATATATAAGTGCCAAATCAAATACTGTAAGGCATCAGTGCACAGAGGGACAGCTTCTTAGAAAATCAAATGAAACAAAAGGAAAAGCGGCACTTACTTAAGTCTATAATCATTGTAGCCTAATGTTAGGCCACATTAAATACCAATAGTTGGACAAAGGAATATGCCTATAAAGAACTGCAAGTGGTTTTAACAGGCAACTCCACCATAAAACTTAGTAAGGTATCAGGCAAGTCTTTGGTGAAAAACTGGGCCAACCTCCCTATACTCTTCACCACTGTCTCTCCCTACCCAGCAGAGGGTGAAAAGATGTGTTAGCTCTGCCCAGTGTCTCTAACATGGTGAACTCTGCAGTTACTCAAGCCAGAAGTCACGGCAGGCAGAGAAGGAGATTGAAAACATGAAATGGGATGAAATTACAACAGAGGCAGAAACTGTGCCAAGAATTCTGCCTCTGAAATGATCATTACCCCTACATATGAGCTAAGGGCATTGAATTCCAAAGGGAAAAGCACAGCTGCTATGAAATCAAATCCCAAAGAAAGGAAATAGAACCCCAGTGCTGATACACTATAGATATATCTATTTTATTTCCCTGATGGAATGCTGTATTCCCTGAATGCATAAAATATTTTTTAACTCTCCTACCGACAACTGATTTGGATTATACAGAGATCTCATGGGTACATGCATTTTTTTCCTTCTTTATTTTTGATGTTTATATCCTTATTTTCTTCTATGATATAGGAACTAATCCTTTAGTGGCCAGATTTGCCACTAAAGTTCTATATATTTACTGACTGTATCCTAAGAAACTAGCATATATTCCCCCAGTCTCATATTTAAGAGTGATTATGTGTTGTAATTCATTGGACCATTTTAGTTTTTTTCTTCTTTTCCTGTTTTTATTACATTGTTTTCTTAAAAGAAAAAAGGGGTAACACACTGTTCCAGCAGTAAATCATCTGTTACCATTTACATATACATAGTACTACTGCAAATATGTCTTCCTTTCCCTTCTGGGCTTCAGATCTTATCTTTGTCTAACATCTGTACATTTTGAATTCAAGATACAGCATGACCTTTATTTTCTAAGTTTGCTGTGACCTCTGGGACAGAACCGGTAGGATTTTTTTCTTTTGGGAAAGCAAATTCAGATGTTAATTGAGCTGGATAAAGCAATTGGCTGACTCATACAAGCGAAGTAAAAAGACATAGCTCTCAGTCAGGCTCATTTTTTGAATTTACAAAGCAAAAATCTATGGAAAAAAATTGCTTGTCATCTACTACTAAACCTAGAACTCAAACAGCTGAGAAAAATTAACAGATTTGATCCCAGGTTTAGGAAATGTCTGGATCCATTTCTACCAGACATGACGGTCTATCTGGAAGCTCTCTCCACTGCTCCACAAAAAGACTGACAGATGCTTGTCACAGTCATCACAATTTTTTCTGGCTAATCCCTAACAAATCTTACAACAGATGCTAAAGTCCCTACTTCAACTCACTCTAAATCCAACAACCAAGGACATAATAAAATTGGATCAGGTGAGTATTTTAAATTATAAATCATTAAATGGTATGTCAGAGTGCTGTTCTCCCAGTGATAAGTGAGTAGGAAAATATAATAGTGAATAAATGGGCTGTGTGGGAAGAAGATACAGTACATTGTAGCCAGCTCACCATGGTTGTTAAAAATGAAGGGCATAATATTTAAAGGAGAGGCAGTAGAATAAACATTTTAGAGGACTTAAATGGCTCAGTCCAGAAACCATTTCATTAGCAGTTTTGAATTATCCACAGTTCCCTTTGCCAAAGTTTATGACGAAGAAAAAAAATCAAAATCATTTATGAAACCATTAGTGAAACCTTTCAGCTCCTGAAAACTGCCTTTCCAGGGCATCTTTTTTTTAAAAAAAATTATTAGACCATAAATTTGTCAATACAGTTTCATTAAAAGCATAATGAAAGACATTACCAGCAATGGTAGGAAATGGGTTCATTTGATAATTTGCCAAACAAGAATTGTCAGTGTTCCTCCAGCTTTTCTTGATTCCACTTCAGGCTTTAGACTTCCCCAGGAGAAGAAAAAAAAAATAAAACTAATAAATGTTTTCCCCACCATTCATGTGAAAAGTCTATTAGATGGCTCTGTGTGCTTTCTAGGAACCGGTTTAGCACCACAGAAGCACCAACCTCTACTGAACTAAACCAGGTATAATTCAGGCCAAAAAAGTGGCTCAGTTTCTGTCTTGTCCCTCAGTGCTGCCCTTCAAGGGAGAAGGACAGTGACACCTTTCCAAAGGCATGAAAAACTCCTGAAGTGGGACAGGAGCCCCTCACAATAGCAGAGGAAAAAGGAGGTTGCTGACAGAAACAAAAGGCTGGTCTGGGCTGGCAGAGCAGCCCTCAGGGAGCAGAGATGGCCCTTCCCACCCTGGAGCTGAGTGAGTGGTGCTGAGTGTTGGCATGTCTGCCTCTGGGCTCGCCTGGTTCTCTCACTCTCCCTCTAAAGGCCTGCTGCCAGCCACTAGCAGAGACAGGACATTTGGAATTCTTAATTTCTTACTACACCGTGGTTCAGTAAGGCAGGCGGTGTCTTTTCTGCCACTGAATCCAGAAATCATAGGTCGCAGCAAAAAGGCAGCACAGATTTGCAAGACAATATATTTGACATCACTACCACTGAATCTATTGCATTTCAGGGGTCTTGTTTCAATCAAAATTCTCCTTGATTTTTGACAAACCATCTCTTCTTCAAAATATAATCCATCTCCTCATTCCACTACATCCCAAGGGGGAAGCACTCTAGCATATAAAACCACACAGAGTGAAGCTACAGTATGAATAGACATTTACTACCAACAGAAGGAAATGAGAGGAAAAGAGAGGAACATGTATTAATTCACATTTCCTTTAGGAGAAATAGCTCTAGCCCCAGCCTTCCCTATATATGCTATTACTTGAAGGGTTTTCCTCATTAAAGAATATTCCCAGGGTAAACAAGGAAGTCTATATTTCCCGTATATTGAAAAAACACAGTTTGGCTTTGGCTCAGTCGAGTTCAGTTGCATGCTTCTAACCTAAGGAAAATCAAGCAAGATAACAGCACGCAAAAAAATTACCTTTCCGCCATCTTTTACACTCTAGTCATATTTTAGTCTTTCAATCACCACATTTTGAAACATACCACCATCATTAAACACCACCAAACAACCACGTGGAACAAAAATATTTTTATCACATAGTTCAAACACAGGATTATGAAGAAAAATGTTTTTACAGTGTTTCCTGAAAAAAAATCCACACAATTGGATAGCCTCTGCAGTGGGGCTTCCTCTTTCCCTGCTGTGACTGAACAAACCTCTTCCAGCAAGGTATTACTTAGTGGCTGGCAGTGGGACTAGCAATAGTCTCTCTCTGTGTCATTCTCACTGAGATTGGACAGGGCAACTCAGGTTGAACTCCTGCACACCACAGGCAGGCAGTTTTTGTGTTCAAATTCATTCACAGAAAGTGCAGTTTGGGATGGTTTAGGGCTCTCTTTATGAAAGTTTTCTATTACCACTTACTTTGAAATACATAGGAATTGCCTCAGTGCTGCTCAGATCATTAAAGAATTGACTGTTCTTTCTCCATGACCTTAACTGTGGACTTGTTTTCAAGAGCTTTTCTCTCCCATGCAGGCTGGATATTAAATGAAAGTGGAGAGTCTGCCTGAAGTGCCAGCAAAGAGGGAATGTGACCACTCAGGTTGAGAGGGGCTTTAGAATAGTTTGTACATGCTGTCAAAAAAAACCCAGAAAAAAAGAATAGTCAAAAAATACCACCCTCTGCAACGTGAAATGTGCCAGACAAATGCACCTGAAGCTGTTGCTTAACACAAGAGATCTCTCTGAGATCAGTTGTCCTGACTGCTGGCACACTTGCCCCAGGCTGGAGATGCTGGAAGCTGTGTGGTCCCTCAGCTGGAGTCACTCTGCTGGTGGATCCCCCCAAAGTCCTGTTCAGTGGCAGGCACCCACAGCTGCTCAGGGAAATGAGCATCGCTACCCATTCATCCTGGAGATGGCGGTAAACATCAGCCTCACCAAGCTGAAATACTGAGCCCTGGGAGCATGTCAGTTAGCAGAGATTTCAAAATCAGAAAAATGCTTCTACCCCAAATAACACTGAGCTCAAATCCAGCAAGGGAGGGAAGGGGAGGTTATACATATAATGGAAGCTTCATTTTTATGTCACTTCTCATTGAGGGTGATAAATAACTCCACAGTACCCGTGGTCTGACAGCCTGCCCTTTGCCACACCCCAAGATTACCACAATGTCTTTCAGTTCCACTTTGCTTCCCTCCTCCAAGGACTCAAGTTTTTTATTATGTCATAACATCAGACTAGGATCTTCCCAATTCCCATTGGACACGATGCATTTCAATTAAACAAGGCTTCCAATAATTTATTTCAAACAGCTTTTGATTGAACATTGCAGTGAGTAAAAATGATAGGGAGGAGTGAGAGAGATCTACTTGGGGAATTTCTCCTGCAAAGGAAATAAATAGAAAGCCGTTAAATACTTTCACACTGCATAATCAGTTTGCACTGCGAGTATATCCAGACAGTGGAATGTGTACAGAGGGTGCTGCAGTTGGGATCATTACTCCTCGCCAGCAACAGCTACAGCAGCATCTTTCTGACACCAGTTTCCAGCAGGAGACCCAGAGGAAAGAACAGCAGTAGATTATAAAATCACTGTGAACAAAAAGTTACTGTCCTCTCCCCAGAGTCTGCCCTCCACAAGCAAAAGTTCCCTCCTGAAGGCACATGCAGTTGATAAACTTCAGAAGTCTGTACTGCCATGGAGAGTGGCCTCCTGGAAATGGGGCCCTGGATCCTACCCTAAATCTAGGCACCATCCACAGATTTTTATGTGAAATTATCATTGGATAAAACATGGGAACAGCTGGCAGGCAGAACAGCTAGAAGCTGCCAGTGGTGAAGGACCAGCAGCCCTCTCTTCCCCACACATCTCTTTCCTGCCCTTGAGAGCAACTGGGATCTCCCTACTGCTCTCCCCCTGTTTCAGTACCAGCTTTGAGCCTCCTCCTCCCTGGGGCTCTCCCTATTTTATTGTGCTGGGCTTCTCCAGGGGCAGAAAGAGGCTCTCATGATGAATATGTTCATCCCCAGGCTGTAGGAAAAGTATCCATATGCTGCAGCCCAGCCTGAGACCTCAGAGCAGAAGCTCTTTCTGCCTTGGAGTTGAAGCACAGCTTCAGAGGCTTTTTCATGTTGCTACTGGAAGGCATGGAGTAGGTAGGAGCCAGAGCCAAGTCTTTCAACAACAAGCAAGAAAACAAAACCCCCATTAAAATATTCCAGGTCCATAATGTCATTTACCTACATTTGAAAACTGCTCCCACTTCATGGCATTTGAACCATGTCTGTCTTCATTGCAAGAGACTTGTCATCTTCCACATTGAGACACACAATTCTTCAGTATTCTGGTGTCAGCAAGCCCGTTGTTTAAAACTGCTATCCAACATATGCTTTACAAAGCATATCCCATAATGTAAACTTATTTGAATAAGGTGGAACTAAAAGCCATGCCATTAAGCTAATGCTATTAACATAAATCTCTGTCTCTATAGATGTGTGTGTGAGAGTAGCCATACTGGTATGGTAAGGACATATGTGAAATCCAGCTCAGTGCTGTCAGCAACCAAACTCCCTGGAGTTCCATAATTCTACAGAACATCATCTCACATACCATAAGCAGATTTTCAGGTGTTCTAGCTGAGATTTGGCATCTAAAATTCATGTGTAACTTCAAAAGTCCTTGCTTTGCTTTGAAAATTTGTGTCTATGTAGTCAACTACATGGATAAGTTGCCACATGCAACCGCAGGTTGCTATCAAATTATTGCTTATTAGCTGAAAATAATGGTATGCGCACATTTGTACAAGCTTCATTTATGAACATGTTTTCCCAATACACACACTTGTGGTTGCAAACTTATTATCCCATCTGACAATTCAGTCCTCATGCCTGTTATTTATGCCCTAAAAAAACCTCACCCAACAAACAAGTAAAAATTATTTCCCTGAACTTCCCCTGGAGCAATACCCAAAATATACTGTTGGGTTTACCCCTGATGAAATCCCAAAATCATAGAATGATTTGGGTTGGAAGGGACCTTAAAGATCATCTAGTTCTAACTCTCCTGTCATAGGCAGGGACACCTCCCACCAGACCAGGTTGCTCACTGCCTCATCCAGCCTCGCCCTAAACACCTCCAGGGAGGGGGCATCCACAATCTCTCTGGGCAGAGACAATAAATAAACCAAATGAACCACTCAGATGAACTCTCCAGGCCTGAGCAGATTTAGTTTGATTCGCCACAGCCATTTCTGGGACTGCTGTTCCTGGGAAAAGCAGCAGGTCTTGATCTTGGGCTCTAACAGATGGCCCCAACTCTGTGACAGTAATATCATCTGACATGTGTTGTTCCAATGATCTCCCTAACTCTTGGAGAAGTATGCAAGCATCACATGCCTTGTGCTGCTTCAGATTGTTATTTTTGGCATGATTCTGCTGGCATATGTTACGATAAACCACTCACAGCATCTTACATTTCCATCGTAAAACAGAGGGGAAAGAAGAGAGTCAGGCCTGTCACTTAACCTTGTTCCCAAGTTAGCATTTCCTTTGCCCATGGGTCAGCTCCACGGAAACCAAAACACAAACAGCATTTTGAGGGATAGAGCTGTATCGCAGGGAGTGGAGTCCTGGGGATGGTCGAGAGACAGGTTGATGGAAATATTTATGGCCCAGCTCTCAGAGCCTTTCACAATGACACGTAATCAGAGTTTTCCACAATGTGCATTAAATGGTGGCAGTCTACAATCTGAATGGCACCTGGTGATTAGGGAGCTCTAAGGAGGGAAATCGGAAGGGAACTGAGTGCCCCATCGAGGTGGAGACTTCCTGCTAATTGCAGGGGTAATGGAACACGTGCCCTTTCAAGCCCAGAGGATTTTTTTAAGGATTTTTCGATTTTACTCACTGCCAGGTTTAACAAAACAGGATTTCAAGCAGTGAATTGCTTTCAACTGCAAGCAGCAAAATCTAAGCAAGAGGAGAAACATCAATGATTTTCACTGAGTGCAAGTCATTGAAATGTCTTAGCATCATAAACTACTCTTGATTGTTTTGTTGTTTTTTTGCTTTTGGGTTTTGGTTTTTTTTTCACAAAAGAGATGCTGCCAAATAGAGAGGACAGACAGCAAGAGGGAAACCCATCTCAGCTGTTTTCCTCTTCAAATTGCAGCTACACCCCCTACCATTTTTTCTGCTTAAAAGCTTATCTAGCCCCTCATAAAATTATTTATTGTTATTGCTATATGGGTTGCTCTTTCAGTAGATGAAGGACAGTCTTTGGCAGCCCTCCTTCCTCCATCCCTCCAAGCCCCTACTTCCCCTTGACTTCAGCTCCTGTGGCCCCAGCTGCCCTTCTCAGTCCTGTGCCTTTTAAACCACCTCTTCTCCGAAGAGACAAGGGCTCCTTGTCTTTGGAGACTTGAAGGCACCCTTTGGCACTTGAAGGGTCTCTTGAGCAGAGAGGTGTGAAAATGTTACAATGCAGAGAGAACGGTGAAAAAAAAAAATCATGGGCTTTTGGTTGTTAGATTTAAAAGATGAAAGCCAAGCATTTTGCAGCATAGCCTTGAATTTTTCGCAATGTGAAGAGGAGCATTATATGCTTTTGTTATGAAAGTACCAAGCTTGAGCACACAAAGATATACCATTCACACCAGAAGCATTAGAGATGTTTCTGGAGTCATAGCCTGTTAAAAGTGGCTTAGAGAAAATGGAAACAAAAAGAGAGTCCCATTGAAGTAACATGGAAAAGATCATCTGACTGTAGTGTATTGAAAAGGCAAGGGGGAAAGGAGGGATGAGAGGGGAAGGAGAGCTCTTCTGCAGAAACATCTGAGGAGGGAAGGATGGAGATGAGGCCCAAAGTAGATTAGTGCTCTTTGGATACAAGGGAGGCAGAATACTTGAGATTCCATAGGGTGTCAACATCTCAAGCCAACATCTCAAGCTAATGCTGCACAAACTTACACCAGTCTCCATGATGGCTGGGATTACTACTGCAGAAAGGGTAAGACAAGGCAGAAGAACAAATGGACCAGACTGCTTTGCAGGAGGGACAGTTTCAGCTAGCTCTGGGGAAAGATTTCTACCTTTTTCAGCAGTGCAACACCTGAAGAAGCTGCCCTCAGAGGAGGTTGCAACAAGGTGGCCAGAGTTCTGCATCACCAGAGGGACTCCGTCCATAACCCACACACAGAGGATGGCAGATGCCTTCTTCCTTGCTCTTACTCTTCTTCTCCATGCTTTTCCTTTCCTGCCTGTCCCAGCATGCCCTCTCCAAACCTTCAGATAAATCACTTGTCAATAAAGCTAGTGGTACTGATAATGAGTGAAACCAAGGAGTGTGAAGCTGGCACTTCATGGAGACGACTGGGGTGGAAAGGTTCACACTTTTCTGGTAAGGCTGTCTGCAGACTCAGACAGGCAACATTATTTTAATTGGATTGTGGGATGATTTTCTTGGCAAACAAAGAGGTTAGAACTTCACTTGCTCTAAGAGAAGCTCAGATTTAGTGCTCTATGACGCAGTCTTGTAAACTCATCAAATAGCCAAGTCTTGGACACAAAGAAGCTGTTTTATATGCAATTGAAGAGAAAACCTGTAATTTCCTCCAAAACAAAAGGAACTTCTCCAGACAGCTCCAATCCATGTGCTTGTCTTTAGAACTCTGTACTCATTCAAGAGCAGTTCTAGTCTGAGGATTGTATTTGCAGAAAACAGCACAGACTCCCTGTTTACAAATTTTCCAAGGACTTCCAGATCACCCACCTTATTAAAAGTAGAAAGAGTATCTTGGGGAATTTCTCCTGCTACTTGTGTTGCAAATTCAACCTGAAACCTAAAATTCATAAAAGAAAATTGTAGCTTTGGTTTTCCACTACCTCAGGACTCATTTGGTAATAAGGACCTAAAACTTAGTTGGGAGTTTTAACCATCTTAATCAGTGCTGGTGCCACCAGGCTATGCAGGAAGACTCAAGCAGTCCGTATGTCCTTTCTGCATGGTTGCAAGTGCACACATGTGGTCCTCCTGTTCTTGCACTTGCCAGCTGCCACTCCACTTTGGTACCATGAAGCTGGCTGGGCTGACTGCCAGGCATTTTTCCCCTAATCCTCAAAATAAAGGGTTAGCCCTTCCTCCTTCATTCCTAGCTGATCACAGTTCCATGAAATAACACATAGAATTAATCTTTTTTTCTAATCAGGATGAGATAGTTCTCATGCTAACTCAAATCCTCCCTACCTCTGTGAGAAATACTATAAGCAGTGGTAGCCAAGCAAAAGAAAAATAAGTAAAACATAGTTCCTGATGGCACAGAGCCAGACATCTGCATTTGGGATGTCCAGTGCAGATGAGGGGATGCTGGAGTCTCTTCTTTCAGGAGGAAAACCACTTATATCTTTGGTCATTTCAGCTCTCAGCTGTCTACTCTGTTTTAGAGGAGGAGGGGTGAGATTTTCCTTGCTCAGGTTTTAAAAGGGAAAGATCAGTAGGTTCTAATTTTATGAAATTAGTCCTCCTGATTTCAATCGACTGGTTCATGACTTTCAGGAGATTTGCTTCGGGGAAATCCAGATTGGGAATCTGAATTTGATTTAGGCAGTTGCCTAGTCCTGACAATGCCACTTCTGGGTCCTTCCACAGATGTCGGCACTAGGAAATGCCAGAGTCAGGCCTTGTGGCACTTAAGGAATTCAAATACCTCTCAGGTGCAAGCAGAAAAGGAGCTGACATTTTCCACACTTTTCAACTTAGGTGTCTACTTTGTCTGAACTACACTCTTACATCCTCTGTTTTGGCACAGATGCCTATATCCAGGAAAAGACTTGTTGAAGACCCAGATATTTTCCTGCAACTTCCACATGAATGGAAAACTGACAGCCTGATGACAATGCTGGTGACATTAAGGTTGACAGTCAGTATCTCCCCATTTCATAATGAGACCGATGCTGTATTCAGTACTGGCTGAAAGCTAGAGAACAGCCAAAATTAGGCCAGTGAAAGATGAAATTGTTACTGGGAGAAGCAATCAAGGAACATTATAAACAACCTTTGGAGAGAAGGAGCATTACTTTGGCTTGCAATCGAAAGGCCTGGTGAGATGCCCAGCCAGCACCTGACAATCATGAAGCAGCACTAGCTGGCATGGGGTCTCTCAACTCCAGCTGGTCGGGAGCTTGTAAAACTACTGTCTATGACATTTATTATCTCCTGATTATTCTGTTTACAGCATGCTTTCCCCAGGGAGTCCCCTGCAGCCCCCTGGATTAGCTGCTGCAGCCTCACCAAATGCACCAAATGTGGAGGCTCCTACAGTAAGCACATGCCCTGGGCACTCAATAACATGCGCTGGCAAGCCGTTAGTTTCCACCTATAATTACCAAAATGGCTGGGGACCTGCCTGCCTGCGAGACACTTCTCTCCCCAGGTGAGCAGACTGTCACTGTGGCACTTGGGATGCGCTCAAGCTGTCACCTCACCAATTGAAGAAAGAGTGGGACCTGTTTGTGCTGATTTTCCTGAAGAGGGCTTTGAACTTTGAGATACTTTCCCTTGGCTTGAACAGCAAAAGTAAGATTCCCAGGAATCTCTTAATTTTTTATAAATACCCCATAAAACCTAAAAAAAAATTTGATAGCAGTGGTAAGGAGGGGCATGCAATCAGTATTTATCAATTGGATATATTATTATCTACTACTCTGCACTTAGTCTGTAAATAAAAAGGACATCACTGGATAATGCATCCAATTCGGCAAGAATGAAGAACTGTATTGTTCTGGAAAACTTAAGGCAGAGCCAGGGAGGAAGGGATCACAGGGTACTGACAGAAATAAATCAAATGAAAGTTAAGATTTGCACTGTAAAAGAAAATTTCCATTTCAGAATGGGACACAAGAGCCCTCCATGTTTTCACTAACACAGTATCTCATGACCTACTGTTTCCAAACAATCCACAGATCAAACAACCAAACTATCAACACTGGGAGAACAAGAAATAGAGCTTGACTTAATATTTTTCCCATTGTAAAAGCACCACACTTTTCTGCCTTTCTGCCTCTAACCCTCTACCTGATTCACATTCACATGCCAATATACCTGCTATCAAATTTGCTCACACCATTTCCTTGTAGACCACAAGAGCTGAGCACAGAAGATTAATGTTGGTAGTTTAATACCTTGAGAGGGAGAAATAGAAACTGTTCTCCTGGCACCAAATTAACCCCAACTTGTTTGAATATAAATTATATAGAAAGGATCAAGCCCCTTGATCTTTATCAGATGGGTGAAATGTGCCCACATGTAGAGAAAGTGAGATTAGTATGAATTTACATAAAACAATATAGACCTGAGTGGAAGAGTAGACTGTATGAGGGAATACAAGCATATACACACCACCCACAGGCAATCACTACTCAGTAGGAAGGGTCAAGTTTGTTCCATGTGATGAATGAACAGCAGAAAACTGACTATGTTTGGACACCTGTTTTGGAATAGATCCTTGAAATTAGTTGAAGTCTACATAAGGAGATCACAGAGATTGAGGATGTGAACTTACTGACTCCAGACAATAGTTTTCTCCATTTTTTCCCATCCATAAAGCCTTGGTGTATGTCCTACCTCACCTCACCACCTCCGATAGTTCAGGATAATGAGACCCATCCATGGGTCTCTGGAATCTCCAAGAGATTTCCAGCAGCCTTGGAGCAGGGCAGTGACCTGGCCTTTAAACTTTGGGCTTTGATAACCAAGGCACTAAGAAAATTCTTCTGATCTTAGTCCACAGTGGGGGGATCTATGCAGGAATGTTTTGCTAAGCTGTAGGGACCATTAGAATCTGAACTCAAAGCTGCAGCTCACTCTCAAGAATAAGCCAATATCAGGCTTACAGTCTCAGTGAGTTACAGGTTGCTGCTTTCTTTTGCAACATAGTGCATTCCACCAGGCAAAAGTTTTACTTTTCTTTATACCACATACATGAGATCAGAAGAGACCTTACTGTGTCAGGAACAGAGCTTACTCATTAATAATCAGTGACTAATATAGTAAGAAAAAGCATGGAAGATGGTCATAGACTAAAAAACAAGACATCATCTGCAACACTATCCACATTTGGCTTAAGAGATGGTGGAGCTTCTGTTGGCACCATTTGTACATTACAATGTACGAGCACCATTTGTGAAATGTCCTAGTCACAGTGTCTCAGCATGGTTGAGGCTGGAACACCTGGAGATTTTTCAGTCTGTCCCCCCAGCCCAGAGCAGGATCTGCCACAGCAAGTTGCTCATGGCTGAGTCAAGTTCTGATTGCCTCTGAGGACACAGACTTCACAGCCTCTCAGGACTTCATGTGCAAGTGTTTGATTACCCTCACAGTAAAAATGCTTTACCTCTATTCAAGTTCCATCTCCCATACAACACTTTGTTCCCATTTTTGTCACTGGGCACTCCTGAGATCAGTCTCTGCATCTTCCATCTCTCATCAAGCATGCACACTATCGATAAATTTCCCTGGAGCCTTCTTTTCTCAAGCTCTCCTGTCCCCTCCTCAGACAATAGGTACTCCAACACATCACTGTGTCCCTACCCCATGTGGGACCTCTCCACTCCCTGAGATGGCATTTCTTGTTCTTTCACTCTCTAAGACCAGCCAGAAAAGCAGGGCTGTGGCCTTGACAAGGTTGGTGAGTGCTGGGAGACGCTCTATGCTGGAGGCTGAGGGTGTCCAAATGAGAGTGAGGAGAGGAGAAGGAAGTCCTGATGCCACTCTGAGCTATGGCACCCACCATGGTTATAAAATCCAGCCTCTCCTTCTCCCTCCTGCCTGACAGAGGGAGCAGGCAGGAGCAGGAACCAAAACACCACCAACCCTTGCACAGGAATGGCTGTGTTTGATGGTTTCATGACACCAAAAAACAGTGTGTGACTCTGCCTCCTCACGCTCCTGCACATGCCTCAACCCTGAGATGTACCTGAGGCAAATCTCCTGGTATTGCCCCAAGCTAGCACCTGATCTCCAGGGACTCCCAATGAAAGAGGTGTCTGCATGCAGCAGTCTAGCTACCCACCTCCCCCCTCCCCTCCCCTCACCACACACCAGCCATAATTTTTGGGGGATTATATAAACAATGCCTGTCTCCTTATCTACTGAAGTTCCAGTCCAGCTCCTCATTGCTATGCTTTCTGGGCTGCAATTATAATATTATTAATGGTTATCCATACTCTGTGAAGTAAAGTAATCTTGACTACACCAGTTAATCAATACTTGGACAAATGAACTGAGCTTTCCCCTGGGCTAGGACAAGTAATTGTAATTATGAGATGTGATCGGCTGGTGGAATGCGGTTACTAACACATGCAGCTGGCAGAGAAGTGACATTTTAAGTATCTATCAAAATGCTCTGGTTTCACAGAGAGAGTACCACTTTAAGTCCAGTTAAGCACTTGTCAGAAGCCATTAGCTTTAGCTAATCAGTTATCATCCTTCTGAGGAATGACAAGTGAGAGTTTAGTGGACTGACTATAGAGGTCCCTTGCTGGAACCACTGTCCATCTGTCTGTGCAAGCGCTGAGCAGAAGGCACCGCATTCACAGCAAGGTCACAGGGCATCAGAGGGAAATGCAATAGAAGGCAGAGTGGATACAGTCCACAGAAAATAGTAATTTTCTGCAAGTCTTGAACACTTTGAGGCATCTGGTAGTCAGTACGGGTTAGTTACATCACGTTTGCTCTGCTTTCTGCACATGCACCTTCACAGAACCCTGGGCAGCAATTACATCACAGGAGACCATACAAAAATCTGCTCAGAAAATAATGTGGCCTCTTTTTAATTTGTGTGTACATGCACATACTCACTGAAAAACAGAAGCACAACTTTATTGCCTAACTGAGGAGTCACACACAAGATTAATTAGGGCAAATCGCAATTTAAACACAAAAGGGAAGGAGGGCAATATAATTTCACTTTGCTTGTTTGTTTTACTCTTCTGGAAAGATTACAACAGGTTGTTAGGTTTTACAGATTCCAGTACTGGGAGATGTCCAAGAGTGAAGGATGTGTGCAGGCTACAAGCACTTAGGCAAATGCATGAAAGACAACATACTGCCAGTCCTCTCACCATAAACAATTTTTTTTCAGGAATCCGCAAGAAATAAAGGTCCTTTCTGCAGTACCAAAGACAAAGACATGTCCCCCTTTGAAAGGGGGACATCTTCAACCTCTCACTGTGCTGCAGTGCTCCAAGCAACTGGACATAAGGTTGCAAAAGGGAAATGCGGGGAACAAATGCAAAAGCTTTCGGGTGAGAATGCCTGGGAGGACAGGAGTGAAGTAGTCTCTCTCTCCAGAGCTTGGTGGTGGACAGAGAAGGTTTCTGTTTGCACCACTTCCTCACCAACACAAAGAAAACACAGTTATTTCTGGTTTCTTTCTCTTATGCCCAGTAGAAAGCAGAAACTTGGGAATCCAAGGGAATCCAAAGAAATCAGATGTAGATCCATAGTCATGGCAATTATTGCTACTGAGTTCTTTAATTTGTTTATATTTTAGCAGCATAATTTGAAATTACTCCTAAATCCTCAACTATGCAGCCTGCCACCCTTATTAATAGATTTCACAGCCATTACCTTTTTTCACCCAACCCACTGACTATAACTTGACTGTAAAAGCCCTTTTACAATGTGTTTGTCCAGAATCTCCTCTCAAATAGCCCTGATAAGCACTACTTCGTTCAAACACTCAGTGAATCCATGAGAAAGAAATACATATTGTCCCAGCCAGCTCACAAACATTTCCAGAACAGAAAGTGAAACTCTTCTTAGTCCAAGTGACTTCTATTCTCAACAAAAGTGCGGTGAAAGGCAGACAAATGTCATCCTGTCTGGTACAAACACCTCTGGGAGAAGGATTTTCTTTTCACCAGAGCTTTACATGGCCAATTCAGCTGTATCAGTTCTGGCTTATTTTCCTATCGACAATTTGATAAGTGGACTCAAACAGGAAATGTGATCTCCTTTCACAAACCTGGATGGGGAAAACATAAACTAGAAATTGAAAACCAAGTTCCATTGTATTTTTTCTTCTGAACCTATTTTCCCAGGGAATTTAACCTAATTTTTAGAACAGTGTTCCAATAGACTGCTGGAAAGACAACACTTGTTTCATTTCTCTTCCCTCCAGCCTTAAACAACCAGGATTTATACAGTTATTTTTATTCTTTTCAGCTTCCACAGTCGTGCCTGTTTACAGAATGTAAGATGTAGACAGATAATTGTACTATTTCACTAGCAAACAGGGGAGCTGAATATGAAACAGAGCTGAGAATGGAAAACCTTGTCTGAGTGTTGGTGAATCACCATATGAAACAAATCGTTCACTTTCTCTTCAGTCCATTAGCCACAAGGATGGGAAGAATTGCTTTCACAATGCATAATGTTGCAATTTCCTATGTTCACTTAGCACTTTCACTTCTGCAAATCAGAGGCATTACGCTTCAGATTTAATTTGCTTCATCCAACCACATTTTCACCCGCAGCTCTGACAAACCCAGCTACTGCCCAGTGGAAATGCAACAGTTTTCACCTGCCATTCACAAATGCAGAGTTATTCCTCTCCTTTGGAAATAAGGTAATGGCAGGAAAACAGAGAATTATACAAAGGGTCCTGTGCCTTTCCAGCTGTAAAGAGCCCCGCTTATATTCTCCTGAGAGTTTTGAGAGATGGCCTATCAAAACTGAATTCATATGAAGCTTATCCTGTCTGTAGGCCAGGTTTTGCACTAACACTGTGATGAGAAAATCAAAACTTGCCTACAGGTGCCACACGGTTGCCCATGCCCTTTCCTTACATTCCTAACTCCAGGGAAATCTGTTGACATTTGTCATAGTCCCCAAGTGTTTAGGCCACCTGAGCAAGCTATTTAAAGCAATTCTACCTCTGAAATGGAGCAAGGTAGATTGTATTGGTACAATTCCCCCGAGCCTTGAACATTCCAGAGAGCTTCACTCCAGCAGGAAGGCTGGGCTTCCCATACCATGTGTGCTACCACACTCTGAACATCCTTAGACCTGCACTCTTCTGCATGGCAATGTCCACAAAGAAAGAAAATAGAATATTCAAAAGGAGTAGCTATGAAATAAAATTCTGGGCACTTTTCAACCTCTTTACTACTACCTTTCCTGCCCATACAACAAGCGTACATTGATTGATCCCACCACACTGACAACTGCAAACAAAGCCTGAAGAATTGCTTTGGAAAAGCACATCACAGAAGACAAATAGTGGTAATCTGAGGCCACAAGAGCAACTAAGAGAGGGAACACTTCTCTGGGATTCAGGCTTCATAACTCCTGCCCCCATTAATTTGCACGGGCCAAGAGTCTTCCCCGATTAGCATGAACTATGCAAGACTGAGAGGAAGCAATGATATCTCAAAAAAGGTCACATCTCATTGCCTCTCCACCTTCTCTACATTGCATTTTTAATTTGTAAGTAACATGGCAAAAAAGGCCTTTAAATGAGATAGGCCAATGAGAAACAGGACTCGCATGCCTGAGCTCTAGCTCGTGCACCAGTGGACACAGATTTGTCTCAGCAAGGAGTGGCTGGATTGAAACCCAAAAGCAAAATGTATCCTTTCAGCCCAGCAACTACAAAATCTGCTCAAAGCTACTTCTAATTGATCTGACTGGCACTAAAATAGGTCTTGTGACGTGCTGGTTTTGCAGGAGTTGAGATTATGAAACCCCAGTTCCCACCTGACGTGAAGCACTTGTTTTCTCTAAACTTTGACTGCAAGTGGTCTATCAGAAATACCCATCAGAAGGGAATTCAACTAAACTGATCCTCCAGACAAATTCTGCTCAAGTGACAATCTGTGCACATAACTTCAAACTCATTTACCATTGACTGGCCTTATTTGCATCTCTAAGATGAGCAGCTTATTACAAGGAGGGATGTTGAGAGAGGGCAGCATTTCAGTTGTTAAGTCCCAGGAAATGACAGTATCACATGTGAAGCATCACTCTACTGCCACATTAAGCAGCATGACTGGGTATGGAGTTTGGTGGCACCGAGAAAAGCCTGAAGAAACAATTGCTAAGAACATCAACCATTTAATAATGAAGTAACATGGACCAAATTCCATCTCCTGCTGCTTTGCAAACTCAACTCTTTTCCTCCAGAGGTGGAGTGTAGTAAAAACAGTTTTTTCTCCATTATTTTTCCTGTACATTTGAAATTTCTGACTGGATTAAAGAAAACTCCACCACCTGCATTTAAGAAACATCCATCACCACCTGCATTTAAAAGTACTTGTCCTTGTAGCCCATTTCACACTTACTCACTCCAGGCCAGATCTAAAGTAGATGCCAGCACTTACTTTTAGTCTTAACATATTAGCTATTGGAAAAGAAAAATGAATTATTACTGTAAAGTGTTTGGCCTTTTAAAAATAAATACGTTTGTAGCAAAATCACTGAATTAATTTGTTGTATCACTGAAATCCAATTATTTAGCATTTACTTACCTTTTCTCTACAACCAGATACAAAATGAAACAGAGGTTTCACAGAGTATTTCAGCTTAGGACAACATTATTTAGCCTCAACACTCAAGCAAGCTATGGGAATTTGCCAATAATAACACCAAGGACATTTCTACAGCCATCAACACGAAGAACTCATTACTAATGAACACTTGCTAGTATAATCAGAATCTCTCTCAGAATCACAGAAGACCCGGGTTGGAAGGGACCCCAAGGATCATGTAACTCCAACCCCCCTGCCTAGCAGGGCCACCTAACAAACACATCTACTAGATGAGGTTGCCCAGGGCCCCGTCCAGCCTGGTCTTGAACACCTCCAAGGACGGGGCATCCACAACCTCCCTCGGCAGCCTGTTCCAGGACCTAACCACTCTCCTAGTAAAGAACTTCCCCTAAATCTTCCCTCCTTCAACTTGCATCCATTACCCCTAGTCCTGCTATTGTCAGCCCTTTCAAAGAGTTTACTTCCTTCCTGGGTGTAGGTTCCCTTCAGGTATTGAAAGGCTGCAATGAGGTCACCCCGCAGCCTTCTCTTCTCAAGGCTGAACAAGCCCAACTCCCTCAGCCTGTC
>VZTY01004021.1:60679-76115 GCA_013400935.1 Turnix velox
TCCCTCATCCATGTTATTAATAAAGATGTTAAAAAGCACCGGTCCCAAGACAGACCCTTGGGGGACACCGCTCGTTACCAGCCTCCAGCTGGACATGGAGCCATTGACCACCACCCTCTGTCTGCGACCTTTCAACCAATTACTTATCCATCTAGTTGTCCACCCATCAAATCCACTTCCCTCCAATTTGGAGATAAGGATGTGGTGGGGGACCATGTCAAAGGCCTTGCTCAGGTCCAGGTATATGACATCAGTCGCCTTCCCTTCATCCACCATCACGGTCACTCCATCATAGAAGGCCACAAGATTAGTTAAGCATGACCTTCCCCTGGTGAAGCCGTGCTGGCTGTCTCGGATCACATGCTCATTCTTTATGTGATCAAGCATGTTGTCCAGAAGGATCTGTTCCATTCCAGAAGGATCTGTTCTCAGTTCTACTTTGAAGCCCAGGTATCGCTATTCTTCATTAAGAAAGCAAGAATTTATCTGTGAAAAATCTCCAGGAGTCTCTCAAATAGCCTATGAACTTGAAGTAGAGTCAGAACTTAAGGGTACACTCCAACTATGGATCTTACTCCTTCCCTAAGGGAAGATGGAAAATTTACCCCTTAGGGTAGGCCAAAGAGTGAAGGAGGAGGCAGAGCTGAAGGTGACAAAAACTCCGCAGTGGTGGCTGCTGACCATTACAGATTTTGTGAGGTATCTGGAGCCCTTTCATGAGCCTTTTTCATGCAGTTACTGTAAGGGATTTCAAGATGCTGCATAGCCTCTTCCCTAGTGTCAAGGCAGGGCCAACTGTGCTAACATCACTCCTGATGGATAGCAGCCTAACATGTTCTCTTCAAAAACTGATTTAGACTCTGCTGTCTGCTCAGACAATCTATCCTCCAATGTTTCCCCGTAACATAAGTTGCAGAGGAGAAGAATTAAGTTAAGTCCATTAGTTCTTGAGGCTGAAAATGAGTTTGTCCCTTCCATTTTTCAGCTATTTCTATGTGTTTGAATCTCCTCTTGGTCTCTCTACTCCAAACGAAGCAATCCCAGCATCCTAGTTCATCTTACAGAAGCCAGGCTTCTGCTGGCTGGTGATAGCTTTCAGTATGTGCTGACTGGGTTGGACTTGCACCAGCAGCTTCAGCTCTTTCAGGTGAAAACCTTCAGCAGCTTTAGCTCTCTGAGACAGGCTATCCTTTCAAACATGAGAAACCTTCTGTAACCCATTACAGCACAACAGTAAATACACATTAGAGTACAGTAAATTTCTGGAATTTTCTCAATTTCTTTAGGACATCATCACAAGAAGAAAGGAAAAGGCATCCTTTTCAACAAAAGTGTACTGAAGAGCTAAAACAAGCTTCTGAACAGGTCTCAAAGAGCAGAGAGGGAAAAGGCAATACATTGCATTAACACCATCCCCACTCCATCCTCTCTGCCAAACAAATGAAACTAAATGCATGAGCCACATCTTGGTTTGCAAATGAAACTTCCTATTTGTATTTGCTGAAGTATCTCAGAGTGTTGTTTCTCATTTTAGACTTTGGATGGTAGTAAACACTCTACATTCATTAAGCTTGGGCCCATTTACTCTGTGCAAAGCAAGTGCATATATCTCAGACCCATAAAGCATCAGTTCAGAATTACACAGGAAATAAATGAGTGTAAGCCAAAAGTCCAATTTCCATAGTCCAGCTCACTAAAGCTAAACAACCACCTTAGATAAATATGGCCTGTTTTAAATGAAATGTTGGTGTAATTTGATAACTGTCAATAATTCCCTCATTATACCTAAATGAGCTTGTCATCCAAGGAGATTGCTGCATGGCTGATCTTAATTTGCTAGTAAAAACTGCACAAAAGAATTTCAGCTAAGCCAGGACTATTTGATTCATAAGAGTGCAACAGTGCACTTTTTAAAGCCTCCCTTCCCAGTCCTAGCTCCTGACTGGCTGAAGCCAAAAGCCGGTTTGCTATGCAGCCTATAAGAAGGCAACTTTGCTATGTAAGAACAATGAGCAATTGTCTCTAAATCACTATTATTCCTTAGCCCATTATATTTAATTTATTTTTAATCATGTTGTATAATAGAAATAAAATCATTGGATTAAGCATATATCTACCAGCAGGAGCCCATTATCCTTTGACAATGTTCCATTTCATTGACATTATATCTTCATTGTAGACAGTTTCCTTGCCATCATTAGTCTTAAAATGCCTATTGAATTTCAAGGGTTTTTCCCTAATCCATAATAAGATTTACTTGCCAACAACACAGAACAAAACAAAGATATGTTTCCATTGTTTTACTACCATGGAATTCTTACTTTAAGCTATTCAGAAAAGCCAAGAATAAACCCAGATATTGTGAGTATTTAAAGTTCTCCTGCCTAATTCTGATTCCAGCGAAAGCCTCTGTAACTTTGTAAGTTTTTTATCTTTGTTATACATTGTGGCTTTGTCTCACTTCAGCAAGCAGGAGAACTCTCAGTTCTTGAACTGAGTAACACCTACTATTCATTGGGCAATGATTTTTTCAACAGCAGTTAAAGCAAATCTTACTATGGTCCATTTTCAAGAGGAAGGGCTAAGAAGGATAGATATCAGGTTCCATAGAAAGAAAGAGGGAGAAACAGATATGCAAAGATTGCCAGCCTCCCTTCTGTGACAAGTGCTAGCTAACAGAGTCAGCACTAATATCAGGAATTTAAAAAAATCCTCCAGCACACTGATCCCCATGGGATAATTCAACAGCTCTTCATTTGTACCAGCAGCAGTCACAGTTAAATCGAAAACTAGATTCTTCCACAGTCTATTAACAGCAGCATTAGAATGCAGCAGGGATCATACAGAGAAAAAGAGAGTTTTCTGTTATCTTACAGTTCTCTTTGAGAAGCTGGCAGGTTTCCCTGTGAAAATTATCCTCATAGATTGCCTCTTATTTAAGAATATGCTGCTACTATCAAGAGGTGCTCCTTCTATGCTGAAATTGCTAGTGACACTTAGGAGTGTCTGTATGACTCTCAGCTGGGAGAGCAGCTTCAATAGGCACCTGTTTTCCATATACGTAGACAGGCTGAGACTCTTCCACTCATGCTGACAAGATGTGCATAAGCCATGGGGTTTCTCTTAAGAAGGGTCCATAGAATGCAATCAACTCTCCATTATCTTTGCTAATAGGAGAATAGAATAACCCAGATAAAGGAAAGACATGAATAATTATTGCTTCCAGATAAGAGCTGGCTCAAATATTTCTGCACTGTGCTCCCTAGACAGAGCTTGTACCTCTGACAGAGCTTTCTAGCTTGGAGCTCATTAACAAAGGCATTACCTGCATCCATCTGGCACAAGTTAGGCAGCTTTACTAACTGATAATTGTCTTGCCCATAATTAAATAACAGCCTCCATATTCACCCTTTTCTATGTGCTGATACTGATGCAGCACTAACCCAGTCAAGCATGGCCATATCAAGGTTGAATGTGACATAACAAGGAAAGGCAAATTATGCATTAAATTCAAGATGAGTACATTCAAAAGACAAGGGAACTCGGAAGACAGACAACGATGCAGAAGGGCTTTGCATCCCCATCTAACAACCCAGAATTAACACAAGCAATTCCTCTATTATTCCCAGATATCCCTCACAGAGGAAAGATGCTCAGGACTGTCACAGGTAACACATGCATGAACTACAACTACCTTTCCACGTGAATTGTCAGAGGGTTTTTTATTATTATTATTTTGTTGCAATTACTCAGCCACATTGAACATTTGTCAGTTGTGAGTTCTCATAATTTTTAATCTCTACAGACCTTTTAGTACTGATACATAGCCTTTCTGATCTCAGCACTGGTATATAAATTGTATTGTTCAGTCACAAGAGACACTCAGTTCTGTTACAGATAGATGGGTAAAACACTGTCTTCACACTGTTGAAAGAAATACAGATTCTCTTACAAAGAAAATTAAAGTGTTGCAAATAACTTTCTGGATTCTTATGGGAGGAAAGGGATTATAAAAGAATAGACTCAAACTTCATGAAATCAGCAACAACATTTCTCATACAGTCAAGTGAATCATCTTGTGGAAACCAAACCATCGCTAGGCAAGTTTTTAATGGTGTACTTATATATGACATTGAGTCAAGGAATTGATGATGATTATATTCTGCCACATTCCACGTTGCATTTACAAATTAGCATTGCCTTGGTTTGTCTGCACATTACAATCAGATGGAGCTACACAATGATACAAACCACAGGCCAAGCTGTGAAGGGAAAACTGATGCGTTTGAGAAGTCAGCCACATCATGTGATGTCAACAGACTAACTACAGAAAAAGCAGTTGATGGCAAATCATAGTGCCATTCATATCAAATTCCCAGATATCTGTTCATTTTGCTTAAAGCATCACATACAGTGTTTAGATCACTGCGGAGGTCTTGGATGACATTCTCTATACTCCTGGTATCCTTCAGAATCTCAATGCTTTGTGTATATGGATTGAAATACACAGAGAAGGGACGATTGATTGATTTAGCAAAGTCCCTGAAAGAAAAAAAGAAAATTAGTGACTCTTTTTTGACCACTAAAGAAATTAGATTTTTCAGTCAAGGGAAATAGCCTACCTCATCTTTTCTTTAGCTTCTTCAAAACTTTCTGAAACAAAGTAAGCTTCCTGGAATGTAGTGATGAGGCATTCTTGCAAACAGGTTGTCTTTGGATCGAAGATTTTCACATTGGCCTTGTCAGAGAGGGCATGCTGCAAAACACACAACAGCATTGTTAAACCATACTTTGATACTGCTGTGTATCTATGCAACTCTTCACCTATACAGCTTTTTATCACTGTGCTCTATGTCTCCATAGCCTCTCTTATTTTACATGCAGCCTTTTTCAGTGTAGATAGAATAAATAGTTTCTTACTTTAAAAAGCTCCTTCCATAATATTTTTTCCAGTAATCAATTGTTGAAATAATAAAGAGAATAGAAATGCCATGCCATTAGAAATGCCCAGTTGCCACGCAGGCGTACAGTTTTAAATCTTCGGTGGGAAAGGGGAATGTCATCAAATAACCATTCCCAAAAAATAACCTGGACAACTACAAATATAGCTCAGTTGGGAGAGCATCAGACTCCCAGTCTGAGGGTCAGGGGTTCAAGTCCCCATCCAGGTATGAGGCTTGTCAGAGTTGGGCTGATGGTTGGACTGGATGATCTGAAAGGTCCCTTCCAACCTTGATTATGAAACTATGAAACTATGTCCCCAAAATGTCACTTAACTGACAGAATTGATCATTGTCTTGGTGGGTGAACCGAGTCTAACAAAATCATTCAAAAAAATCTATGCTTTACATTTTCAGGCTTAAGTCATTTTCCTGACAGGGAGTTTAAGAGGGAAATTATATCTCTGGAAATCCATTAAATAATACACACTTATTGTGTACTGATGAAAAACATTACCCTTATGCCATGCACACCTGAGCAATAGTAGCACTTGTAGTACTGGAAGGAAAAAATAACTGAATAAACAGGCATAGGTAAGTATAAAGCAGACATGGAGATGAGGCATCAAATGCTGCTACCAGATATTTACAAATAACCTTACTTTTTATGTTACTGGCACAAGCCACCACACAAAGGACACAGGACACCAACACAATCTTTTTTTAGCTCCTCTTTCGTCTTGAATACTTTTGTTATCTTTCAGATCTACCTTAGCTCTTAGACCACATGCATTTTCATTCTCACTGCTCTGCACAGAAGCACAATATAAGGAAGGAGAGCACTTTTAGGTCAACTTTCAACTTCTTTAGTTCCCCAATATCTACCCATAGTGAAGATAGGCATGTAAAGTAAAGAGAAGTGACAGGGAGGGAGCAGATCCCTGTGGTCCAAAGGTCCTTCTTATTTTTTTACTTACTTCCTGTGGGGACATTCTTTATAGCACATTAAGGTATTCCTTCCACACCTTTTATCTGAGCTCTTGCTTATGTTTATTCCTAAATCCTTGTAGGAGGCTCTGAAAATATCAGACTACTCTCTACCTGCAACCTTCAAAAAACCAGGACATTAAGCTGGAATAAGATACTTTTCTACTACTTTTTCTCTCTCTCTCCAAAAATAAGAACATGAAAAATTAATGCATGGGATCTCCAAGTGTCAGCAAATTACCTTTCTATTACCTTTCTTCAGTACATGTATCTTCCTTTTCACAAGGTTTGCTGTTTCTAGCCAGGCATCAGTTAAACAGCTTTGAAAACAAAAAAAAATAAAACAAAAAAACCCAAAAAAAAAAAAAGGGCCTGCCTTCACCAGCATCCTCTTCTAAATGGACTGCAGGAACAGGCTCATTTTATTTGGTCCCTGTCTATATTCCAGTTGTCAGTTCGTCCTTGCAAAGCCATGATGTGGTTGAGTGCCTCTAAATTTAGGCATTTACCTCCTTCTATCCAAGTGGAGTTTGTTTTTCTTCACTGCATGTTATAATAGGCTCCTTGGGAAGTTAACTACAGATAAAAAACTTCATCTTTCATGGTGCCTTTGTACTCGCAGGTGAGACTCGATGCCTCAAGTGGCTGAAGTTCAAAGTTTTAAAACTCTGAGTGGATCGAGTGAAGCCCAATGCAGTGAACCAGGAGAGTGACACAGGCCACATTTTCTTAGAATCTGGATTAGCGGATGACCAATTCTATCTCTCAGATTCTTTCTTGTACTAGCTTCAACAGAAATGGTGAGAGCACAGTCCTCTACTCTTCTCATCCATGCATTAATGTCCTCTGTTGGGACAGGTCTACTCCTTGAGACGAGGCCATCAGAGACAAGACTTCAGCCCATAGACTACTATATCATGGACAACTGCTATAATCACTGAGCCCTAATTTTATACAAGGGGTGAATTTAAAGCAAAGCAAAAGCTAATTTTTTATCACAGTAGATGTCCTCTAAAAAATTCTGTCTAGTTATTTTCAGATTATATGAATTGATTCCTACTTTCTGGATAGAAGTTTAGGTTATGCATGAGCAGAGCTGCTGCTACACATTGCAAAAATTTCTTCCTTAAATCTAGCCTAAATCTTCTCTTAGTTTAAAACCATTACCCCTCATCCCATCACAGCAGGACCTACTAAAAAGTTTATCCCCATCTTTCTCAGAAGCATCCTTTAAGTACTGGAAGGCCACAGTAAGGGTCTCCATCCCTCTGATCACTCTTGTGATCCTCCTCTGGGCCACTCCAACAGGTTTGTGTCTTTCCCGTGACAAGGACTCCAGAGCTGGATGCAGTACCCCAGGTGGGGTCTCACCAAGACAGAGGAGAAAAATCAGCTCTCTTGATCTGCTGTCCACACTTCTTTTGATGTGGCACAGGGTATGGTTGACCTTCTGGACCGAGAACTCACAACACTGGCTCCCATTCAGCTTTTTATCCACCATTACTCTCAAGTCCATTTCAGCAGGGCTGCTCTCAATCCCTTTGTCCCAGAGCCTGTACTGACACTGGGGAATGTCTCAAACCAGGTGCAGGATTTCTCTCTTGGCCTTATCAAATCTCGTAAGGTTCATATATGCCCATTTCTCAAGTGTGTCCAGATCCTCCTGGGTAATGTCCAGTCCCTTAGGTAACAGGTGACATCAGCAAATTTGCTGAGGGTGCTCCTCAGATGGCAACCAGGCACTTAAACTGAGCAACCATGAATTATTTTCATCATTTTCATTCATTATTACCATCATTTCTGACACATGATAAGAGCTACATTTTGCAATTTCTTCGAGAATAAAAAATAAATTGTAATGAGAATTTTAAAAATGGAGTGCAGTAATACAACTTGGAGGTTTTCAAATGAAAAAAAAAAATGTTAAAAGCCAAATCTTCAGTTAGCAAAGGGAAAACTTGAGATGAGCTATGAATACTGCACTGTTCAGGAGGGCAGAATAAGAAAACAGGTGAGAAGTGGCCTGTGTGCCAGCACATATTTTATAGTCCTGTTATTCTCTTGGATAAAGTCTAAGAAAAAAAGCTCTTCAGTGTTTTTCTGTTTATCTTTAACATGGGACACTTTTCGATTTGTGATCTGATTTTACCATAAATGTTTTTTATGCTATGAGTAAAATTTTCTATAATAGAAAAGTCTATTAAAAAAAAAAAAAACCCAAAACATAACATTGAGTAAAATGAGTATTCAGGATTCAGATGTTTTCTCCATCCTCTTCATAAAACATAACCAAAACTCCTATTGGAATAATTTTGGTCAGAAAAGCAAACATTGCCTTTTAATACATGTAAGAGGTAATGTTTGTCTTTCTATCCAAAACTATCATTAAAACAAAACATGACTGGAAATCTTATTTTACTTTAAAAATCTATACAGAAAGACTTTAAATCTACCTGTTATATATAGAAGCAGGGATAATAGACTTGATCTACAGCCAACTGAAGGTGATACTAGACTCCTTTAATGAAACAGTTCAAGAGAACACCATAGAATGGAAATGGATTAAAGTTTCTGAAGACATTTGGATTGCCTTTTAGAAATAGTTTTAACAATTGAAATGTACATTATTTGTGTGTTATGTCTAAGCCCCAAATATATACTGTGTAAAAGAGTTAGCTAGAGTTAACCTGACTATATTAGGCAGAACATTTTATAACTACTTACTGCATTATTCTTTGACCCCCAGGCTTAATTTTAAATTTTCTCTTTCTCCTTATTTTGTTGTATTTTTCTTTTTTTGCTTGATGTTTCTTCAGCACATACATCAGGGATTTCATTTTTCAGTAATCAAAATACAAAGTCTAAATACTGAGTGGGAAGAAAAAACTTGAGGGGAATCCTGTGTCAATAGGCTGGTGCTGACTTTTTTCTTGCTTTTAGAGCTCTTTTTTTGCTAAAGCTGTTGTTAGATTTGCAGAATGGAGCAGTGTAATATAGAAACAGGGATGAGAGAACAAGGCATCCACTCATCTGAAAGGCCCAAATACTGCTGTCCACTACCACCCTGCAAACAGTGGGAGTGGAAATTTTACATAAATTTGGCCACCATTTGGTTTTCTGTGAACAATGTTGCACTGGAAAAGGAGCTGATAGGGTGGGCAGCTGGAGAAAGGCTTTGCTTCTTGCTGACAAAAGCATTTTAATATCAAATGCCTGTAATTTAAAAGCAGAAAAACTACCACTGAAACAAGGCCTACTTTTCTAGTGATGAGGATAGTTAAGTATTTGAAATTCTTTATAGAGAGGACTATGGGCTCACAATAGCTGCTGTCTTAAGAACAGCACCATCTACTTCTGAAAGGGCTTCTTCACTCTGATTGCCATGAGGAGCATGGGAGTCACACACACAAGGGACAGACTTCGTGGCTGCAGTCTGAGTCTCCTGCTCATGCCCGATCACCACAGAAATAGCCAGTGGTGGTCTCACAATATTCAGAGCAATTGCTGTTATCCATTAACATTTCAGTTGCAATCAGGATATTGATATCAGAATCTCAACTATCATCTATTATAGCAGCATTATCTTTAAGACACTTTCAGGTCAAGGAAGAAATTTTCTCTTCAACAGATGCTAGGAGACAAGTCAAAGATCAGAAAATATGACATATTGGCAATGAGGTTGATGTAAGACACCAATGATAAAGGTGCCCATTTTTGTTGTTGACAAGAATCACCCTGTCAGGTTTCTGGTCAAGAGAGAGCTTCTCCCATGGTCAAATAAGCAGAAAAATTAAGGGTATTTTCCCCTCCCCCTACCTCCACCCCTTACTTTTAGTTTTTTCTATCCTGGAGCAGTTGTACAAAGACTTGCCAGACATTTTTCAGATTGTCAGTTCCTTCATGGAAACCATGGCTATCAGAGGCATGGTTTTGTTCTGTGCCTGCAGTACACACATGCTTAGTCTATCAACAACTGAAATGTCTAACTTAAGTACCCATACTTTGTATATGCAAGATCCAATGAAATTTAATAGCTTATGATACACCAGAGGATCCAACAGCTCCTTCTAACTTCACATCTATGAAATATATATGTAGTGTAATAGGAAACTGTATAACATAATTGACTTATGGCAAAATTATAATGTTCTATGGCCATACCTTTGAAGCAGATCAGTTTAGTCCAATAATGTGCACGTTATTTAATTTTTATTGTTTCTTTTCAAAAGGATTGTTCTTTGCACTAATATTCCATGATTACTGCTGAGTGAAGAACACTGATTTGGCATCACAAATGTGTAGTAACAAAATATAACCACTTGACAAGAATAATGCATTTGTTTATGACAATGATGGCACGAGATTTATTATGTTTCTATTAATTTCCTCACTTTCACACCCCTAGATTTTGTAAATGATGTGATAAGTATTTTCAGGGTCATCACCTAATGACTGTAACTGTTAGCTTCAATAAATCTAAGGCCCGCTTTTCTGTGGAAATCTACACATAGTTAGAGGCTCAGCACTGAACAATGTCAGGCCAGATGAAAACAAGTGGGACATGTCCATCTTTTTGCATTTAAACTCTTTTTGCATTGTGGGAACATAATATTGCCAGTGTCATGCAGAACACTTCTGTGACTGAAGTACACAGTAAACTTAGAAGAACTGTAATGCAATCAAACAAAAAATATTGGAGGAAGTAATTTTATTTGACCTTTTTCTGTTAATGAAAGAATAGCAACTTGACTAATGAGCTTCATCGTGATGTTTCTCTGCAAAAAGACTGAGATACTTCTATTAAACTGAAAGGTAGTTCACTGAAAGAAAGCCCAGGAGGGTAGGAAGATGTTTAAACAGAAATGGAGATGTATTACAAACCAGTTTGTAAATACTATTCTGCATACACTTTCCAAAAACCAAATGTTCACCTAAAAAGCCACCAGGAGTTCACTCAGGTTGCAGAACATAGTACTCCTCCCCCTCCTTCTCAACTTGCTAAATGAGATGTATTTTGTCTCAAAATACTACACCTGTCACAAAGTATCTTTCTCTTGTTCCTATGTTTTCTTTGCATAAAAATAGGCAATATATGATCCACTGCAACTACCAACATTGTGAAAAGTTAAACCCTTCACCTTCATAAGGACAGGGCTCTATCTTCTATCACATAGGGATGTACTTCAAAACTAGCATTCAAACAGGAGCAAGTTTTGCACTTCACAGCTGTTTTAGTACTTCAGTCCTTACAAATCCATTTCATGCTTCAAGTGCCAGCTGATATCTCACATAAAGCCTTTAGTTCAGTATCAAATTTTTAAATTAAGCTTTTTATCTAGACAACTTTCGCTGTTATTTACAAGTCAACATATTTACATCCACATATTACTTTAAGATTAAAGGAAAGTTGATTCTGCTTTAAGGGCACATACCTTTAATTCACCAATAGAAGACAGAAGTCCTGCCCCATAAGCACGTAGTTGTCCTTCTTGCTTGCAAAGGCCGAATTCAATGGTAAAAAAGTAGCACTGTAAAATATACAGATATAAAGACACATAGTGTAGTTGCAAATGGGTGCTCAGCCATGACAACTGGTACCATATCCATTTGATAGCCCCACTTCTAAAGTATTTCATGTCCTCAATATAAATTCATATAAAGTATATTACTGCTAAGTACTTTAAATGTCATGTTCTACAATAAGGAAGCTTTGAAGAAAAAAAAAAGTGAGATTCTGCTCTTTTTCCAGCAGCCCAAAACTTCAGAAATAGCCAGTTAGAAACAGACAAGACTGTACATATAGGTATCAAAGGCACCAACAGTGATCTTTTTTTTTTTAACTTTCTGAAATAAATGGGGAGCCTTAAAATAAAATCGTACAAAGTAGTTTGTCTGCCTGTCCAGGAATCTCTGAAAGTGAGCAAGATCTATTTCAGAGCACAAAGCTGTAAGCTCAAGCTGATGCAATTTTGAAGTCTGGCAGGTATTTAAGTGCTGACTTGAGTTAGAATGAACTTACTTGCATGCATGTGCTAGAAAGCCTCCTCAAGGCAAGGTCTCAGTCTTCACTTTATTTTATTCTGTCATAAATGAAGAACCAATATGCCACTTGGCTTCTTAAATTACAGAAACAAAATTACAGTCAGTCAAATGAGCTCACTTGAACAATCCATTACAGTTGTTCTTTAGGTCTATGTTCAATCAAGTAATATATCAAAGCTGTAAAACTGATGAGAAACTGCAAAAGAGATGTGCTATATCAGCATAACAGCACTATATCTTACTTTGCTGCATCTACCCAATGAAGTTATATGTTAATTATATGTTTGCTGATAACACCAGGTACAGATAGCCAACCTACTGTCCACTAAATGCAAAAGATGAGTCTCTTCTGCTATGGGATTTATGGCTCAGTTTTGTTATGACACATCAAGATTGCTTTTTGATGTTACTTTAAACACATGAGATTAAGCTAGTAACTGCATCCACATATGAAGGTTTATGCAAAAATACTGCATACATGCATATACACACATACGTATGTATATGTATATAGTTATTACATTATCTGACAATTTGCAAAGGGATGTCATTCAGCTGAACCTAACAGATTTACATGTCTTTGCAGAAAACACTAATTTAGGATAAGAAACAGTTCATTATTTGGTAGCAACCTATAAGCTTCTTTGAACTTAAATTCTTTGAAAATGGTTCCTAACACAATGGGAGTCTTTTTTCTTAGTTTCCTCCTTAAAAAACCCACTCTTCCAAGCTGAGGATCATGCTAAATGCAAAAGAGCAGAAATTAATAGCTCTTGTAAGTTCAACAAATGTTTAGAAATTGAGACATGATTCATTTCTCTGCCTCTCATAAGAGGTCCTGGAGGGCTAGTGATTCATGCAGCACGGCACTACATAAAAGAATGTAATAAAAAAGAATAAAAACATGAGCCCTGTGCCTGATCCAAGCCTCCTATGTCAGCTGGGAACAAGGGAAGGTTGCAGTGACTTCAAATATCTTGAGTCAGATTCCATTGCAGCTGTCAGAGGCACAGACATCCACATGAGAAAGGGAAACACCACATTGACAAACAAAAGTCTCACCTTTGGCTTTGCTATTGACTTCCATAAGCCAAGCTGGCATGTAATTTTTCATTAGATGAAAGAAGTTGATTAAAAGGAAAGGCAAAGACAATGGGTTTCCAAGACACATCTCAAGAACAAATAATCAGAAACAAAAAAATTATAAAGGCATCACTGTAGGAATGCCGAGTGAAGCTGGACACCAACCACCAAGAAGAATAGAAACTTAGCTTCCCCTGTGTAACTATCTTAGCAGAGAAACCTTCCGGAGACTACAGTTGTGGTTCTGTCCCTGCCGACAGTGAACCACTTTACATTTAAATCTACTAACATGTTAATTCCTCCCACCTCCCCAAATCTCAAATAAGAATGCATATGATAATGGCTTTTAAGGTCTTGAACATGAACATCCTGACAGACACAGCAGGGCTGGGCTCCTGAAAAAAATAAAAAAACCAAACCCACGCTGATCAGACTAATCTTAATTCTTAAAACAAACATCAGCTACAAAAGCGGAGTCTGCTGTTTACCTCTCATAGAGCTACAAGAACAGCCATGACTCAGTCCCTCTATGTGGGATACTCCTACTGCACACCATCCTCAAGCTGTGGATTAAAAGGAATGCTATCTCCAAGAGAATGCCCACTCGGCCATCTGTAAGGTTAGTGGAAGAAGGATAAATGCTCTCTGCTTTCCTGAGGATGTGCAGCCACAGGGAAGGAAGGGGCAAAAGGAAGAGCTGACAGTGGCAGAGGAGACAGCAATACCTGCTGCCCAGAGATAGTGTTCACAAGGCTGAGAGAGACCTCAATTTCACTTCCTACCTGATGGACAGACAGCATATAGAGGCTGCCTTTTTTTTAACTTTTTCAAAATTTATTAGTAGTATCGAAGGAAGCCATATTTATGAGCCAGCACTTGCAGATGATAGCCTGTCTTCAGTATTGATAAGGCATGCACTCTGTATAACTAGCTCAAATAAAATGTATCTAAAATGACCAGATGATATAGAATGCTGTCCTACTATTAATTTGTAGTATTAAGTTATAGCAATAATAAAAGCCCCTCAAATGAAAAGATGATCGTTTGATAAATTTGCCATATGCAACAGCTACAGTTTCTGTATTTAAGAGCACTTTGTTTAGCAAAGAAGATGAGAAAGCTCACCCAATGCTGCCATCTTCAGATAATTATTTCAGCAACACACTATTCCCTCCTGCTCACAGATAGATGCACAGAGGCAGCTTCATGCCTTATGAAACTCCAAACTTTGGCAATCTGTGCTCTCAAATCTATCAGCATCAGGGCATAGTGATAAGGAGGTTAAATATTAACTTAATAGAGCCATCTTTTACAGACCAGACACAAATACCTACTATATGCCTCTCCTTGCACAGTAGACACTGACTGAAGTACTCTATGTTATAGGCAGGAAAATTGCATTGGAGTGGGAATGACTGAACAAAGCAAAATGTTGAGATGAAAAAATTCTTTAAATTCTCACCTGAAGGCAGTCAGCTGATTTTTACATTGTTGTTACATGCAGGGTGATGATGCAAGTACAAATGGGACCATGCAGGCTCTTACGTTCCATTTGCAAAACTTGGACCTGCCTCTGACATAGTCCACAGCCTGCAACCACAGACACATACCTTCTCTACAAGCTATACCAATATAGTTTTAGTTTCAGTTCCATCTCATCTTCAAGGTGAAATGTGGCCCTGCTACAACCTATAGGTAGGCTTTTCAAGTAGGAAAAGGTCTCTAAAGTTCTCGAAGAGCCTTCTGCTAAAATAGTATTCTATTAGCCAAATCAGTAATGTAAAGAATCAAAGTGAAAAAATGCAGGATTTTTATGCCAAGAGATACTAATGTAATGATCGAGACTGTGCCAGAAGCACAAAACAGTGAATTTTAATCTATCTTGCTTAGTTAACCAAAGTATGAGTGATACTTCACAATCATGGTCGTGAAACACTGTCAACATAACCTAAAAATTTACTAAAAAGACCCATTAAAGAAAGGGCTATTAAATAGTAATATAGTAGATCTCTTCCTTGAGAATCCCTGAATCAAAAGTCACTGGCAACTAAAGCAGAATACCAGGGAAATACCACCATTGTATGGCTTTAGATCCACACTGTCCTACGGACATCCTCAATTTGCCAGTGTCAGAGACAAGATACTGGGTCAACTGTTCTGGCCAAGCATGTGTGCGACAGTAAGACTCCTATCAGTTGTCCTAACATGTCCTACAATTGATAGGAAAGATCAAGTCTTACATAACTACAAGCCTGGTCTCCATGGTAAACAAAATGTCTACTCTTCATGTTCAGGACTAAAATTCAGTGAGGATACTCTCCTCCATTGTACACTGGACTACCAAAAAAAAGTGACAGCTATGACAACACAGGAAGGACATTGAG
>VZTY01004022.1:0-17062 GCA_013400935.1 Turnix velox
ATTCTATGATACTATTCTATGTGGTGGAGTCCCAATCCCTGGGGACATCAAAGTCCGGGCTGGCTGAGGCTCTGAGAAGCTGATCTAGTGCAGGATGTCCCTGCTCACTGCAGGGGGTTGGACTAGATGGCCCTGGAAAGTCTCTCCCAACTCACCACATTCTATGATTCTATAAAAAATAACATCATTATTCAGCTTCAGGAGAGTGTGGCAGAATATATATCAGCCAAGCCCTACACCAAAAAGCAGCCGTGTGAGACTCTTTAAAAANAAAAGCAGCCGTGTGAGACTCTTTAAAAAAGAAACCTTAAAAAAAAAAGCCCTTTCTCCAGTTCCTGCTGCCTACCTTGTCCTGTCCTACTGCTCAGCCTGCTCATTTTCCTTGCAGAGAGCACTCCAGTAGAGGGGGCTCTGAAACTGTCTTCGGTTAGAAAGCAGGAGACGTTCTGCTGGTGGAGACAGTAAAAACTAAAGAGAAGGTGGAGGAGGAAGGCTATTAAAAATACAATATACTCTTAGAACATCAATTGTCAGGGGGTGAGAAACTCAACATGAGCCGGCAGTGTGTACTTGCAGCCCAGAAGCCAACCCAGACATGGGCTGCATCAAGAGAAGTGTGGCCAGAAGGTCAAGAGAGGTGATTTTGCCCCTCTACTGGGCTCTGGTGAGACACCAACTGGAGTTACTGTGTCCAGTTCTGGAGCCCTCAACAGGAGAACTTCATTGAGCTGTTGGAGCAGGTCCAAAGGAGGCCACTCAGGTGATGAGAGGGCTGGAGCACCCGCCTTCTGAGGACAAGCTGAAGGAGTTGGGGTTTGTTGAGCCTGGAGAAGAGAAGGCTCAGGGGGGACCTCAGAGGAGCTTCTCAATAATTGAAGGGGTCTACAGAAAGGCTGGGGTAGAACTTTTTAATAGGGTATGGGGTGGAGGGACTAGAGATAATAGATGTAAATTGGAAGAGAGGAGATTTAGGCTGGAGAGAAGAAAGAAATTTACTGTGAGGGTGGTGAGACACTGGAAGAGGTTGTCCAGAGAGGTTGTGGATGCCCCCTCAATCCCTGGAGGTGTTTAAGGCCAGGCTGGATGAAGCACTTAACAACCTGGTGTAGTGGGAAATGTCCCTGCCCATGGCAGAAGGGTTGGAACTAGATGATCTTTAAGGCCTTCTTCAACCCAAGCTACGTGACTCTGTGATTACTTGCTCCTAAGCTGGCAGTCCAGACTGTTCATAGAGCTGCAGCCACGAAACAGGAGAAGATGAAAAGCTTGTTACTGTGTCAGGGTTTCAGATCATCCCATAGATCACTTCTGCTCTGCACCTGTGGGGAGTGTGCTCTGGCACCACGGGAAGCTTCTTTATAATTTTCAAGCATTTTACAGCCACTTACTGATCAGTGATTAATTACGTGCTTTCCACTTACAACTGGTGTCAAAGAAAAGACTTTCCTGGGATCAGTGAGTCAACCAGCCCTTTCATTTATTAATATAAAAGGTAGCAAAGCTCATCTTATCTCTTTTTTCTCCCCATATTCCTCTACAGGACATGAAGGCACTTGTTCTGCCACACAGACAGGCTGAATTTGTTTTTTGAATCATCTTCCAGTTCCTCCAGTTCCTGACTTTCTGCACCAGCAGCTCCAGTTTGCAGCATTTGCTTTCTTCCACCACAGCAGAAGCTGAGAACATTTTTCAGGAGTGTTATAAAGCATAAATCCAAGGGAAAAAAGAAAAAAAAAAAAGCCTAGGAGGATGTAAATACATTTCTAGGGTAAAAGAGTAACAATTATCCAAAGAAAAGCATCTTTCCCAAACAGGGATTACTAGAAGAAAGTCCATATATAGCTTAAAAACCCTGTAGCATCTTTATAGGCAACTCTTTCCACCGTGGTCACGAAGCTTAAGCTTTTCTTTCAAAGCCAGTACACAAGGAATTAGAAAGGAATCCTGTGTTGTCAAACAACAGTTCAGCTGAACTAGAATTAATCTAAATACTGAAGTCATCAGTCCTGCTCACCAAGGTCTAAGGTAAAAATAAATTCTAAGTTCTGCTGCTCTTTCCCCTCTCAAGTTCAGCAACTACACCAGTGACTGAGCTGCTAAAGAAAACACCCTTTAACAAAGGGCAACCATACACAGGAGAGAACTCAAGACAAAGAGCTGCCTAATTGCTTTGTCTTCAATTTGCATATGTTCAAAAACACTTAGAGATCAATTATTTGAATTAAAAACTCACATAAATCCCCCCTTGCTCTCATCTTACAAAAACATGCAGATAATTAGCGTTTTGTTGCGTCTCTAATGATGGAAATCTTTGGAGTTAACTTGAAATTTCCAGAATTAGCAAGGTTGGTTGAGTATGAGCAGGATGAAAGACCAAAAGACTTTAAGATAAAGCCATCACCTTCCTTTTTACAGTAATAAACTCCCCACACGAAGCCCATTTGAAGTAATCCCCTGCTCCTCCCCTCCCACCAGTTTTTAAACTCACCACACATCCAACTGCAGTCGATCTACAAATGTTCCATTTTTATTACAAAGTATGAAAGGCAGAAAATACTGTACCCTAATACACAGGAGGCTGAAACTTAGAAAGAAGGTTAAAAAATCGGAATAAAACTACATAGGAAGCAGGGGAAACAGCATAAAAGGATGCAACATTTCACTTCTCAAGCCATTTCAGAAAATCGCCTTGAAATTTACAGAGTTTCAACAACAGGGTTCCACAACTCAGGTGTTTAAAATTCATTGTAACAAAACCTTTTGTGTTTTCTCCATAAAAATAAGGGAAACTGCAGTTATCCATGTCAATAACCTATGTCAGTTGAATAGCAGGATACTAGGATTCCTCTAGGAGCAAAGTTGCAAATCTCAGTAGGGAAGGTGGAGAAGAGGGAGAGGAGGAAAACTACTATTGCTTTTTAACATATTTTAGTGAGAACAAGGAGTCAGGAATCTCATATGGGATGTTTGTACAATCATGCTACAAAGATCACACCTTCAGGAAATCACCATGACAGAGTGGGAAGAGCAGAAGGGGAAAAAACACAGAAAAGTAAACATCTACTTGACTATTTTGTAACAGAAAAAAATGCCTCGGCACAACAGATTTAAATTACATCTTACACTGCTAGCAACCCAAGGGTTTTTTATCAAAAAAAGTTATTTCATAATTCATATTTACCAGGTTGGCAAAAAGAAAAGCAATGCCTTACTTCACAGCTGTACCAGGACTCTTTCCTTCATTTCTGCCTTTGTTCAGACTCCACAGAAGGACCCTGGTCTCCAACAGAAGAAATGTAAGTCATACATCTTGCAAACAGCAATGCAAACTCCAAGGGGTGGCAGCTGGAGGAATATGGGTTCCCAGTTACTCATGGATACTAGATTTTATTTCTTTTTTATTTTATTTTAGGAATAGCTTATTCCTTCCCCTTGTTTAATTTTCTGGAAAGGTATAACCTTGATTGGAAGCCACCTGATTTTTAAAAAAATTTTTTCTGACCATGGAAATTTTAGCTTGAGGCCACTGAGATACTTGGCCAAGCTGTCATCTGAGATGCCAGTGTCACCAGTGCCTTCACCTCTGGAGTCTGCCATGAATCCCTAGATGAGTATTCAGTGACAGGGATTTAGTTGCATTTTGAATTACTGAGTTTTAGTGCTGGTGAAAGGTGCTGCTTGGAAGTTCTGGAGATCTCATCCTAAAAATACAAGTCAGAAACACACTCCAAACCTCTCAGTATCCTTGGGAATGAAACATTTCTCACTCTAAGCAAGGGGAAACACAGCTGAATCTCTACCTAAGCATGACAAAGTGCTCTTTAAGTGCCACGTACAATTAATTCCCTGGATTCTCTGCAAAGACAGGGAGAAACAGGACTTGACAGTACCTTGCCCATTCTAGGGCTGATTTTGGAGTCCCTCCTTCTAATATCTGCTGTGTAATATATGTCTGCTCAGGAAATCCTGGTCTGACAGAGCAGAAAATAAGTAGAGAGAACTTATAAATGCAAGGATAACACAGCACAAACATGAAGGGGAGGGCCATTCTGCTACCCAGCAGTGGGGAGAATAAACCCTTCAGTACTTCGATAGAAGCAGAACTGCACAACCTACTGAGCCCCTCCTGCTCTTCACCCTTTTCACGACCTCCTGAAAAAGTTAAATCACCACTAAGTGACAAGATCCAGAATTTGGGTTATTTACAGGCAGCAGCTGCAATTTTTAGCTATAATAAAAAAGTTATTCAAAGAATCGTGATATATCTTTAAAACAACCAACCTGCCACTACTGCCATCATGTTGAGAGCATAAAAAAAAGAGGATTCCCAAAAACTATGAAGATCTTAAAGTAAAAGGGACTCTCGGGGTGACAGGATGCACCACATTACTGAGGCTGGCCTTGGAGGATTGTGTCAGTCTCAAAACAGTTTAAAATTAACAGCACTAAGTGCTCACATTTTTGGTGTTCAGAAAAAACAGACGAGGGTGCACTAGATCCTGACAACCACCACAGCCAATTTAGGATCTCAGTGACTGTTGTATTTCACATTTTATACAAAACACATACAAACGCCTACCATAAAAGGGCTGAGGAAAAGATGACTCTCCCTTACTCTTACCAAAAATATACTTGTTAAAGTGCCATCTGCGAGAGAACAAAAGAGACACACTCAGCTTTCTTCATTTACATTTAAAACAAGCTCGAGAGCATCTGTGAATTCTAATACACGGGACTCCTCCTCCCCTCACCTGGCAGGCAGTCATCTCCAGTTGAGACTGATGCAGCTTTCACGTTGCCACACCGTGCAAAAATAGACCTTTTTACTATTATCCAGAACATTCAGGAGAGTAATTACAGCTAAGTTTTGAAAGGATCATTAAGTTTGACTGATGAGAGGCAATGCCTCCCCCGTTAAGTACATCTCAAGGTTCCACAAGGAACAACCTGTATTATCAGTCCACTTTCGCATCACTCTTTAAAACCACGGGGTTTTCTTTCTAAATAGATTGTCAAAGCACTCAAAACCTTGCCATTTAAACCCTTGAAAACACAAGTACAAATCCCATCGATGCAACCTATCATTTCTTTCAGACAATTAACAGACTTGGCATAAAACTCACACTAATTTGACCTCCCAACTGGTTTCCTGGAGCTTTTCACCTCAAGAACTCTTGTGGTTGAGAGCCAATATACAAGCAACAGGCTGTCCACGTCAAAAGATTTCCATGGAAAGCTTGCTTTAAACAGAGCCTAACAATCAAACCACAGCTTAGGATCTTGAATTAATGAACCAGAGAAATGATACAGGACTGCTTGAGTCACAGAAAAGTATTTCTGCCCCAGAATCACCCTTGCCTGTAGCAACAGTAGCATGTGATTTTCTGCTTTGCTAACCACAGTGAGGCTTTTCCTTTAATATTACTCTGTACTCGAGGGATACAAGGCATTTGGAAGTAGCTTCTCTGCATCCTCCTGCTTGTGCTGTAAGCACAAAGTAACTGAGAGGAAAGATCAAAGTATTCATTTTCATAAACTTTGGAAAAAATTAATCCTTCCGAGGGCTTTACAGCCAAGAGAATTGAATGTGAAGTGGGTGAAATATGATAAATGATATCCTGGTTTGCAGGCCACAGCAGCAATTCTCAGGGTTTTCATTTAATCTCTGAAATAAATTCAAACCAGCAATTAGACAGTTCTGTCTCTGCCACTGTGTCAGCAGGCTCTGGCAAAAGGGCAACCAAGCCTCCTCTACCTGGTAGTGCCATTTGCACTACAGAACATCTCACCCAGGAGGATTTTCATGTCTTTTCAGTCATTAACCTTTCAAGTGACTTCTTTTGAGAAGGAGCTATTTTAAGGAGCATTTCCCTGTTCCCAAACAGCCTCTAGCCATTGCAAAAGTAATTTCATATGAAAAATGACAATGGATTGTGCCCAACACAGTATGTTACAGACCTAGGAAGTAGCCCCACTGGCTGAACAAACAGGATACAGGCTTTATTTAGAATCCACTGGAGCCTACACCATTCCTTCACTTGCCTGTGATAACTGGAATGAGCATCCAGCTCCATAAAAGATCTTTACAGTTTCATGGACTGACACTGGATCCTTTCCAGGTTCATAACAGGACTGATTTCCAACAGTTGCAAAAGCTATTTAGATTATCAGCCCTTGTATATGTGCTGTCTTCTAAACATCTTAAGAGTAACAGATTGTATTCCTCTAGGAATAAACCACATCTGCCTTTTAGCAGTTCTTTAGTCTTGTGTCTTTTTTAAAGCACAATTCTATGGTTGCAAAAGATACATTTTTAAGCCAAGAAACGAATGCATTCATCCTTTTCTCTTGCCATCTACACAAAAATGAGACATAGAAGCATCAAGGGGACTACACAAAGTACTAATATCACAGGTAGTTCCCTTCTCAGTCACACAGCACATTAAGCAGCACACAATAAGTCTGTGTACTTATTTTTAGGGGCGTATCTAAAGCTGTGAATGCCATCATATGCTTCTGCAAAGAAAATCTTGATGTTCATTCTGCAGCAGAAGTAGTTTCCAGTTTAGGCCAATGTGCTGTAAAAAGTGATAACCCAATTAATTGTTTGGCTAATGCTGCTCTGACATCTAGATCAAACTTGTCTGTGGAACACCCTGCTCTCAGCACTGCTGCTAATAAGAAAAACTGACCTTCAAAGCAAATTGAGCTTTCTGTCAAAGGCCCCATGACTGAGCACAGAATGCCACTGACAAAACACGAGACTAAACTGTGCTAGACTCTCTGATATTAGAAAGGGTGATGGAAGAAAGCTGTCCCTAATGAATTCCTATCAAATTTCACAAGGCAAGGCTTTTCTGATCTCCATGCTGAGGAGCAGCCTGTGGAAAAGTGTTTCCTTATGTCCAGAATGACAAAGCTTTTCAAAATCTGACAGCGCTTTCAGTGTCAGCTTCACTGCTCTACAGCAATCACTTCTCTCAACTTGCCTTCCCTGAACAAACTGACAAGATTCAAGTTTGCCAGCATCCTATTTCCAACTGCAGGTGAATAATCATTAGGTGGAAAGACAACCTTGATGGTTTCTGACAGGTACATCAAGCCTCAGGTGGTAAAACATTTACAGCCCAGCTATACTTGTCATGTCTTCATCAGGCAAGCACTGCTGAGCATTCAGCCCATAGCTCTGTTAAAGATTCTTATCTTGCCTAATCCACTCAACTTTGATTGAGAAGTAGGACTGCAGAACCATGCACTATTCAAAACAGCAACCCTTGGGCACATTCCCAAAAGATATGAGGATGACAAGTGCTAAACCTCAGCCTCCACTGTTTCTCTTCTTTCAAGCCCATTTCTTTCAGAGAAACAGCTTTCATTTGGACACTGGACCAGCCCTTCCAACTCATCTCACCTATTCAAGAAGACTCAGAAGTACAAAGCAAACATTTCAGAACAAAGATTGCTTGTCAATCCTTTCAAAAATTCCCAGGAACACAGTCCAAATGCAAAGAAGCTCCAAGGTACAAGCTAGCCATAAAATCTTGCTCATTATTTGCCAACCAAACAAGCTAAAGACTGTGAAACCATTTTATTTCGGTTTAGATATTAAGTACTGTGAGGGGGAAATAATTTGGTTGGAAGTGTTAATCCCAAGTCCATTACAGATCATATTTTTCCAGGAGCTGTTTACCTCCTGGGAGCTCAAGTCATGCACAGTATCTTCTTTCTGAAACCCATTACTGTTCTGTTAGCTCATACAACTGCAGGATATGCAAATTCAGCTGTAATTTAAAAATAAGGCCTACCACAGTAACAACTGCCTCTAGCATCAGAAAAGTGTAAAGAAATTGTGCAACAAGTACTTGTACTTCAGAGCACCAGAAAATTCTGCCCAGGTAACAGGTGTAGAGAGCCAAGGCAACAGTTAATTCTGGCAGGCCTTTAGTGCCAGGGAACCTGCAGTGTTGTTGTATCAATGAACAAATCCTGTTTTGGGCACGTGGAAGTGGATTCACATATCAAAAGTAAGAATCTGGGAGGAAAAAAAACTAACCTTACTCAATAGAAAGTTAGCCCAATATATAAAAACCATACAAATGTTTAAACAGGTTAGAGGCAGCAACAACAGGAATGATAAAAGATTCCTGCCAAGGTGGCTGTTAGGATTGATGTCTTTTTTTTTTTTTTTCCCCACCTTATTTTGCACTTGCATCTCTTAAAACTAGTTGGGGTGTGCTGCCTCAGCTGGCTAACCAACACATGGACATACACAGCAACATAAGCATCTGCAAGCTTATTACAGTCAAACAAATATACAGAACTTTAACAGAGAAAAAAAAAAAAAACAACGCAAAACAAAACAAGAACATCACAACCCAAAAGGTCCCAAGAGGCTCAGCACGTCTCTGCATTTTAAGAGTCTTGATGAGACAGGAGAAACCTGCCTTTGATTCTCTCAAGAGTTTCTTGTAACAGTAGATGCAAAGCAACAACAGATACTGGCCACTTGTCTTGTTCTTACTTTAGAGAGGAGGGGAAATTATACAGCCCTGCCTCACTGTGGCATGAAGCAGTTAATGTTAGACTCTCAAAATCTCCAGGCAGTTGTTGTAGCAGATAGCTATCCAGTCTGGCTGAGTTGATGCCCATTGTACATTGTTAATTTCTCCCTCAGCTGTATAGGCCAGGATAGGGTCCTCAATGGCACGAGGCATTTGCTGGATGTCCCAGATGAGAGCCTGATGGTCATCCGCTGCAAAAGGAAGGAGAAAACAAAAAAAAAAATCATAAATAGAATCAAGGCATAACAAGGCAGAGAAATATACAAGCTTATGGAGAAAAAGGATTTTTGCAAATGCAATGAAAGACTCCCAAAGATTCACCAGCACAGATGGATGTGATGGATCACACCTACCTGCTGTACAGATGTGGCAGGAGGAATGAGGTGCCCAAGCAATTCCATTTACACACGCCCTGTGGTTGTTTAACCTGGCAACAGGAGTGCAGGGAACTCTGACATCTAGAATCACAACCTGCATAAACAAAATCCAACCAAATGAATAAATCACATTTTTAATTTACTCTTCAGAAAAGCAAATAATTCGAACCAAAGCTATAAATATAAACCTCTTCCTAAAAGATGTGTTTGGGCAAGCACATCCTTCTTCTCAAAGGAAAGCTTGTTGCTGCTCGGTGTTTCTAAAAAGGAGCCAGACCTCATAGGGAGGGCTTGTGAGCTGTGCAGCAAGGGCTACCAAGTTACACTCCCCTGGAGCAGCACAGGTAACAAGCTAAAATACACTGCCTTGTGTGCTGAAACAAGGAAAACAAGGCGACTCAAACACCTGCAGTTAAGATTGTCTATAAAAACTACTGCCCAGTTGGCTCACAGACCCTTCTTGAAAACCAAATTTAATACATTTAAGTCAGAGATGCTCAAGTTTATAATGCCAGGGTTACTCCTTTAAATCCTACTAAAGTTAGTGGAATAAGAAATGGTCCATAACCATTCTTCAGGTAAGGGACTCTGTCCCTTAGGTCTACCAAGCCACCTCCAAAACTAACTCCTCCTAAAGTTAGTGTACTAAGAAATTGTGCTTAATCATACTTCAGGTCACATTCTGACACTACCCTTTAGGTCTACCAAGCCACATCCCAAACTAACTCCTCCTCAAGTTAGTGCACTAAGAAATGCTCCTTAACCATCCTTCAGGTCACATTCTGACACTACCCCTTAGGTCTACCTCCCAAAAAACCACAGCCACCAGCACCTCCAGGAGACGAGCTGCTGGCCCCTTACCTCCATGCCATCCATGGCCATCGTAGCAAGATAGTTGGGATCCTGCTTATTCCAGCAGAGACGAAGCAATGGGTGGTGCTGTGGGTCCTCATAAATGATGGTGCTGTGTTCCAGGTGACGGAGATCAAACATCCTCACTGAGCCATCTGCACCAACTGAGGCAAACATGTCTCTCCCACCTCCAGCACGGCTGAAAGCTATGTCATACACCTGCAGAGTAACAGGACAGAGAGCAATATAACCTTAGAATGAGCCCACCAATCTGTGGTAAAACAGATTTTATATATATATAGATAACAAATCTATAGTGTATTTTTAATTTGATACATGAAAAAGTAAACCTTAATCATAGATAAATTAGTTTTTCAGATAATTAGATTTTTTTCAAGAGAAAGTGAGAAACCAGAAAAGCTGTTTCTAATGCTTAAAAAGATACACAGTGTAGTCAGCCAAAAAAAAAACACAAAAACCATCACCTCTTTATCATGAGCAATAAGCTGGGTCTTCACATGGCCAGAGACCAGATTTACTCTTCCCAGGACCTGTCCTGTTTCCAGACCCCAAATAGTGCAGGTTGTGTCAATACTAGAGGTACCTGAAATGAAATACTTGTTAGTAAAATTAATATTCTCACTAATTATTTGCTGTTTGGTTTGATGCAACATCCTCAGACAGCTACAGATCAAAATAGCTCCAAGAAGAGCAGACAATTCAGACAATTCAAATCAAGAATGGCAAACAGCTTAGAGTCTACCATGCATTTAAATGACCCAAACCTTTTAGCTGCAGAAATAGTCTTCCACACAGGAATAAAGTGTAAATAGCTCATGTCTGCTTCAATCTATTCAGAAGCCTTATGCAACAATGAGATCCTTTCTTATCACAGGCACATCAAAACCAAAATTCAGTTGCAGTGTTGCAGGAGCACATTATGATTAATTGATTGTTTCTGTGGACTGAAGGTGGGGCTGGCAGTAAAGCTCTTAAGGGATGAGAGATGCAACAGACAAAAAATAAATCATGTAAATAATTACTAAGACATATTATCACTGTTAATCTCTAGATAAATCCCCCCTGATATAAATGGCTGTACTCTTTTGGGAAAGAAACCTCTGCTGGATCAGTCATCTTGGATTCACAATTTGTCCTACAGGCTATAATTAAACCTTAAGAATTCAGCCCTTTCCTCCAACTGAATTAAGGGATCCTGGCTTTACTCCTGCTGTTGAAATGACTTCACAAAAGAAAAAGCTTGGTACATAGTTTTCCATCCACTCCAGAACACTCAGAAATAAGCAGAGTTCACTTCCATCATCACTTAGCACTACAATAGTTTTGCAGCCCTAAAGCCTTTGACTGCAAATAAGGAACACCCCAAATCTAACCTAAGGGACATATTCTTAGGGCACCTTTCAACATAAAAGTCTCCAAGAGTTGCTAATTTTTTTTTTTTTAATTTTAACCAATTTCTTTAATGTAGATGGTTGTCCACTGGTTAGTTAACACAATGAGATGCAATGACACAGCAGTAGGAGCCTGGAGCTCAGCAGATGAAATTCAAAAGTGTCTCCATGCAGTAGTGTCAGTCTCACCTAGAAGGTAAGGATCCACTTCATTCCAGTCAAATGATGTTAGTGGAGCACAGAAATCAGAGTTCTTGTTATTGTTCAGCAAACACTCCAGTCGAGTCTCTGTTTCACCCACCTTTAGAAAAAGTGAAACATCTGACTTAAATAGGAGAAAGGTGTTAAATCCTGGGTTTCTTTCCTCTCAGCTTTACATCTTAAACACAATCACCACCTCCATCCTCAATAACTTGACTGAAACAGCAACTACCATCATAATTCTTTTTGCTATAGTCTTCTTAATTAGGTCATACTGCTGTTGTTAAGAAAACAGGGTATCGAGTGCTCTGACTTCATTTTAGGTCTTAAATTTCCACACTGTAGCAAAGGAGAGACACTCAGAAGTGAAAATAAGACCAATATGCAACACAATTAGTATCATGTTTGGTCTTTTCCCAGAGAGGCACCACAATTAGTATCACATTTGATCCTGGGGAGGATTTACTCACTCTCCACACGCGAAGATAGTCACCACTGGTAGCTAACAGGTCTGGATAAACTCCCTTGGTGTCTGGGATCCACATAAGCTTTGTGGTAGGGTAAGGGTGATCAAAGGTGTTCCTGCAAATGAATTCTGAGCTCTCTTCATCCAAACCAACAAGCTGCACCTGTAAGGAACCATATTTAAAAGAAAGCATTTTACAAAAACACTCATTTAGGATTAAAGCTGAGGGCATTTCAGCAAGACACCTTTTGTAACCTCAAGGACAACATGAAAGGACCACCATGTCAATGGAATGAGAGATCCTTAAAGCTTTGCTCCCTAACTGGGGCATGTAAGCAAAGGGAAGTATAAATAATCACCACAGTGCTTTGAAGAGATGATCTCTAATGAATTGAAACCCAATCCTGAAGGATTAAAGACCACCCTTCTCTTTTCTCCACTGCAAAGCTTTGCTTAAAGCAGACTTAAACTGCATAAACATAATTCCTAGTCATCTTTAACTGAATTGATGCTGACAATATTGTCTCCAGAGAGCAGGCCAAACTGTGATTCGCGCAACAACCACCCACAACTAAAGCCTGTATCATGGAGTTCTTGGCCATAACTCTGTAGATTGTGACAGATCATATCAACCAGATATTGAGGTTTGCAACCTCAAATGTTCTGTCCCAACTGCACAAAATTAAGGTATAGAGTAATCACATCACAGAGTCAGAAAGATAAAATTCAAACTTGAATTGAGAAGCTAAAATATTCATATAATTATTCAAATATTTTGTGTGGAAATAAAGAAAATCTGCTCAAAGATTCGAGGTAACTAAATTCCAAGTTAGGTTTATTACACGGTGATGTGACTTGCCCTGCTGTGAAAGCAAAGCAAGATAAGAAACTATCTCTATGTAGTGTGGTGAAGAGAACACCTGATGTAGTTCTTGAAGTCCCAGACATTATGTTACTAGAAAAATATTGACATGTCAGAAAGTATTCACAGAACAATATGATGCTGGGAGGATGTGTTTAATCTAGCAGTGATTACAGACCTAAACAGGATGAAAGCCCCACTGTGTTAAATGCTGTTCAAACACAAACATTATGGGGACAACACACTACAATTACTTTGTGAGTTGCTCACAGCAAGAACTTCCTAGTACTTTCCACACAGAAGCTTCCTCCTGGAAACAGTGGCTTAATGGACTTTTTCCAAGATGCTTATCTGGAAAAACCCTAAAAATTCTGGGTTAATAAACTGCACATTTAAACTAAAACAGAAGCCTATCATATTTTTTCCCTTACATAACAGAAAACCAACAAACGTTTCAGTTATAAGCCCATTTAGAAATGCTCCCAACAAATGCAAACCTTGCCGTGTGGCATGAGAAGATCGATCATTTTCACTCCTTAAGAAATCCTAAAAGGTATGTCCAAGTACACTTCTCAAAACTCTGTATTTATCTGCCTTGCAGTCTTTATTACAGCTGCTCATTACACTTCACACCAGCGTAAATCAATCAAGAATCTCCCCCATCTTTTGAAGTGACTGACAAATAGCTTTCTAACTCCTTTAGGGATCAGAAATACTAAGCGGATTTTGCAAAGGAAGCAAGTTGTCCTTGGTGATAGAAAGTCTCCTAGCAAGGTCAGGATCAGAAGACAAACGACCTCTAATCACTTCCTCTCCTTTGCTTATGCCGTTTTCATCTCAATATAAATGTGTTCAGCCTCCACAAAGCAATCAACATACCCATAACCAAGAGCAAATCTCAAACAGCAAAGGACATTCTTTCCCTGGTGTGAATTTATATACTCCTGCACTGCATATTTGTGCTGGAGAAATGACTGCAGCAAGCCAGTATCTTGGCCATCTTTGTCATTTTTAGGTGCAGACCAGGTTAGAGAACAAAAATTACATTAGCAACACCAGAGCAAAGTGCTGAAGATGCTGAGTGTCAGACCTGGCAGCAGCAGCCTGTGATATCTCTGAGCAGGAGGCTCTGGCTGCCCAGAAAATACTGCTCAAGAAGCTCTATTCTTTCCTAGCTCAGCACATTCAGAGCCCTGACTCCTCTCTTTGAGCTTGATCACATCCAGTGATTACAACATCCCTCTATTCATCCTCTTGTGCAGGCTGAACACAAGGAGATGGAATTATTTTCAGGATGCTGATTATATTAGTGCCTTGTCTCTCCCTCCTGTGAGTGAGGAAAGATTTACTGGTGCCAGCTACTGCATGAAAGAGTGCCTGAAGTCCAGCCAGCTAAGACTGGGGTGATGCTATCAGGAATTGTGACTATCTGGACACAGTTTGAGCAATTCCACATCTAACTGTAGGAAATGGGATTAGTGTGTTCAGCCTCCATTAGTTGTGGAATTCTGCTACAACAGCAGCAAGGAGTGTTAAACAATTATTGTTTTTACAATACATGAAGATATAGTAAAATTTGATGTGTGTTTTCCTATCATAATCCAAGCCTTTTATTAACTTAAGGTTCAACTGCAATGATGGTCTTGAGTCAAAGAAGTGCCTTCAATAAGTATTTCTTAACTTGTAAAAAAACTGCATCTCCCCAACACAATCCAAAAGAGACAGAAATAAACAACACAATTTGCAACAGCTTGTTTCTTTTTCTTTCATGGTTTGAGGAACAATGAAGTATGCTCACAGTTCTTTCAAAAAAAATCCACTATATTCCCTTAATCTAATTAGTAACTACTAAGAATGACATTTCACAATTATTTTAGGGTCACGTACAATCAAAAAGATCTCACAGCACGAATTAATTTTCAACATGCAATCAATTTTTCTTTGCAACTCAAAACCTTTCAGGAAAAAAAATAAAAACCACCCTCTGGTAAAATGAGGGTCCTGAAAGCTCTCTGATTTGAGGCACAACCTTAGAGAAGGAAGCAGCCAGGGAAGCACATGGTCTTAACACACCAGAGCTGCTATTCCAGAGTATTTTTCTAAAGCATGTTAAGGGTAAGGAAGAAATTCAGCTATTTGGAACAAACCATTGCAACATCACAACAGTAATGTTGTCTGGAGCTTGTAAGAAACCTCTGAAGACTAGGAACACAGAGAATGTTGAAATGAAAATGAGTTTTCATTATCTTTTTAATTAGTGCCAATGGTATCTGTAAGTATTTTGATGTCAGAAGCTGGCAATACAAACCATCTCAACTGTGAAAGACAAATTATTGCAGAGGACAAAGCTTTCACAAATGCCCCATAAAAATCTTGCATTTCTGCTTGTCCCAGAATTCAGGTCATAAAAACAACTGCTCCAGACCCTTTGGAACACAATGTTATGGACTACCTAAACTGGGTAACTTTACTTCTTTACCTTTGTTCCTTTAGTTAGGCCATTTATACAGAAGTTGGAAGTGTTTACAACTAGTGTGTACCTAGTACAAGCACACAGCATTGTCTGTGAGATCCCTGTCTGGAGTCTGAAGCTATTACTCAAAAGTTTCAGTATCCTCCAAAACATTCAGCAAAGTCACCATAAGACACTGCAAATGAAATGCCTCTCCAGAACTTGTTTTGGTCCCCAAAGTAAAGAGGAAAACATCAATACCCCAGAACAGCTCACCATTAACTATCTTCCTACAGTGGAAGGCTGTACTGAAAGCACTATAAAAACAAGTAAACAAGAAAGCCACAAAAAAACCCCTCCACCACCCTTTGAAATGTCAGAGACAGCAAAACCTGCCAGCAAAGTGAACCTACATTTATCACACAAGTTTAATTTTTAATCATACAGCTTTTTCTATAGCAGCAGCATCCAGACTGGCATCTTATCCTCTTAAAATTAGTTTCCAGCTCTTTGGATCACACAGATCTCATTTCTTGTGGTGTTTACATTGACCAAAGTCATCAGAATAGTTGCTCCTGAAGCTCCAAGGTCAGGAGAAGCTCTGGGGAGTATTTACAGGCAGCAGTGATTCACAGAGTCCTGCACAAGTTCTGTCAGCAACAATGAAAGTGTTAAGGTAGAAAGGGTTGACTCAACCACTCCATAGGTGAAACCTGAAGAGAAAAGCAGACCTGCTCATACTTCAACCAAGAGCAATCCCAGGGAAAGGTCCAAACTTCAGGAGTTGAAAGCAATATAAATGCATACACCCTTATTGATCAACTCAACCACTTCTGAACAAAAAAACTGCTCACAACTTTGGGTTTTAGCTTCTCAGAGTACATACCACAGAAGCATTTCCAACTTGGTCATTAAACAAATGAAAAGTTTTCAAGCTCAGGGACCTGCCTTTCCCCAGCAGCACTCCTGGAACCACAGCAGTGCTCAGCATAAGGATACCACTCATACACAGCCAACTCATACTGGCTGAACAACAAAGTGCTCATGGGAAATTATCATGTTTAGGATCACTGCAACCACAGTAGTTTAACCACTGTAAAGGATGCCACCCCTGCACAAAGCCCAATTCCCAACACCACTTTTCTGACATTTTGCACAGCACTACACAGCATGACAAAGTTATGAAGTCTATGCTATAGACACACAAAACAATAATTGGAAAATCTTAGTTCCACACAAATTTCAGGATGCTCTGTAGCCATGTTCCCATCCTTCTAACTTTTCCACTCACAGGACATCATTAGATCAGACCAGAACATTCACGTCTGTTCAGAAATTAAGACTGGAGAAGTGAACATGTAGCTTCTACTACCCATGTAAGATTCTTAGGGAAATACAGAAGATATAATCTCATGCCTCATTACCCCCTTCCTCTCAGGGAAAAGTAAAGGGACTGAGGAATTGGTGGAAGTGGTTTATATACTTAGGAAAAAAGTCAGCACACAGCAAGAAAATTTAACAAGAATGGCACACTTCTAACCCACGTGTATGTGCAAACTTTAGTCCTGACCATAAGTTTTCCTTTGTACTGGAAAAAAAAGCCAGATACACTCAAGCAATGGGACTTTTCTGGCTGAGAAGCAGCCAGCAGCAGCACTCATGGCTCCTACCACCCCCACCTCCTTTAGAGCCCCATCATCAGCACCCATGCCTCTTCCCACCCCAGCCTCCTCAGAGTCCCAGCAACAGCATCCATGGCTCTTCCCACCTCCAATCCCTTCAAGAGTCCCAGCAGCAGCATCCTTGGCACTTCACATCCCCAGCCCCTCAGAGTCCCAGCAACAGCCCCCATTGCTCTTAGAATCACAGAATAGATTGG
>VZTY01004025.1:672-11604 GCA_013400935.1 Turnix velox
GGCAGGTGACCCAAAATTGACCAACAGGAGTATTCCATCCCATCTGCCCCATGCTCAGTATAAAAGCTGAGGGATCGAAGGGTCAGGTCTCTTTCTTCAATGGCCGACATCTAGGAAAGACTCTGCTTTTGACCCCGATCCGAGCACTCCTGAATCCAGATCCAGCATCCTGCTCCTGACTGAACTGGCCCCAGCCTGGGACTCTCCCTGCATCTGCTGGGGATGTGATCATCATCCCGGGAGCTTGGTATGGTTTTGTAAACATTGTATACCTTTTTATCTTTTCCTTTTAATTTTACCTATTATTTCATTATCTATTAAAGTAGTTTGGAATTCTTCTAAACTCACAAATCTCCTCATTCCTTCCTCTCCTTTCTTCTCAGAGAGGAGGAGGGGCCATGTGTCATTTGGGGCAGCCTTTTGGGCCTAAACCAGGACAGGACACATTAATGTTCAACTATTTTCACTCCCTAGTAATTTTGAATTTAATTCTGGGGCACCTGACTCATCCTATGCACTGTAAGGAGGGTTCAGATTTTACAGATTGTTACAGATTTTACTTTGGTTGAGAGGACCTGAAAAATTTAGGTGTCATGGAACCTGTGCTAAAGGTGTGTAGATCATTCCTTGAACCTGATATGAATTTCTTTTAATCATGCTGAAATTACTGATGTGACAACAGCTGTTACATAGCAATATCTTGCAAAGCATAGCTGAGCAAGGATTTATTAAACAAAAGAATTCCACTAAAATCTTTGAAACATGCTGATAGGTTATGCTGAGATAATGTCCTTTTTCTGTTTAGAAAATATTGCTAAGCTGAAGGGGTATTTCCTACTTCTGATACTTTTTTCTCTCATTGGTCTTATTTATAAGAAGGAGGCTATTGTATCACTTCATGGGCCTCAAATAGGGTGAAATACTGCAGCAGGGACAATAAATCAAATCTATACATGACTTGTCTCCTTCATTTCTTCTGTTGGCTGACAGTTCAGTGAAACACTGATTATGAGTTACTCTGTGTCAAACTTCCTTCAAGTCTTTTACCTGAAGATGAGCGGATGCAGTGGCACAGCTTGTTTTAACTATAGAGAGTTTCTGGGACCCACTAGCATCCCCTTGTGTTTTAGAGCAGTTGTTTTCTTATTTAACAGAGATTTTGAGAAACTTGAATCAGATATTAATGTGTTACAGTGGTAATGCTTTGAAAAATTTGTCCAGTTTCAACACTTTTTTGATCCCTGTGTTTCAGTTTATCATCAGTAGATACTCTCACTATTTCTCTTTAGTGTTTCTTGACATTTCTGAGATTCCTGTGGTGGAGTAGAAGTGCTTCCCAGTTCTCTTTGAGTGCCATTACTCCAGAAATGGAATAGTAGAAGTGAATGTGAGTGGAAATTTTTTGCCAGTTCTTTTAAACTGCTGGCATAGCATGTTTTTGTCTTAACTAGTCTGCATTTCCACAGGTAGTTCAGGAGTTGAGGCAATCCAGGGACCATCCCTATCCATTTGCACATGCTTGTTCTTCACTGAAAGCTTGGAGAGTTTTGATAGTATGCACATAGGATTATATGACAGCTGGCCCAAAGTCAGAAGCCAGTTGTGGACAGCTTTTATTTAACTGTGTTTTTAACAGGTCAATTGGATGTCAAAAATAATTCAGCAGATTGAACTCTGTGGCATATTTTAATGTTTTTAAGTTTTAATGTTTGAAAATTTTCTGAGTACTGCTGAAAGCCAAATCTCTGAGTTGAAGTAAGATATAATGTATTGTAAAAAAGTATATACAGCTTGAGAAACTCAAGGAGTTTTTATTAGTGGATCTCCATTAAAAAAAAAAAAAAGCCCCAAAGTTCACAAGAATTACCTGAGAGAATACAAGGTAAAGTGAGTCATGTAGCACATAGCATAATGCCATGCTACCCACATCTTTCAGCCAAACTTTTGACTTGGGGCAAATGAATAGTTCTTTTTCATTGGTTGTGTTCAGGTGTCTGTGGCTTTCAGTGTTCTGTTGGCAGATATCTACTAGGAGCAAATAGATCAGCAATTCAGAAATTCCTTTAAACCTGGCATACCTTCTGAGTGCCTGGCATTCCATGTTTTAAAGCAGGACTCACTAGGAAACAGCTACAGAAGCTAACCTAAGAAATTATAGCATTGAAACAACTGCAGCACAAATTTAAGATTTCTATGCATTTGTCTTTCTTACCACAGAATCTTTTAATGTCACCTACCTTCTGTGTCATAGAGTTTTATAGTCTAGTCATTTGCTGCTGTTCATTAACATGGAATTTGTTGCCTTTTACTAAAGGAAATACTCATAATGGGAATGGAGGGGTCTGTCTATATCAACTTTTGGTGATCTTGAAATACTTCACATAGCACTGTGATGTTCACTGGGATATGAGTGTGAACCCCATTATGTGTTATTCCTTTTTCTCTGCAGTGCAAGAGTGTGTAGCTGCTACTGTGATGAGCTCAATTGCTTGCAAAGTAGGATTTTGAAAACAGTGGATTGAAAGTCAGCTAGGATCTTAAATTAATCCAGAAATATGTGAGAACCATGGATGAATAAGCTACTGTGATATGTCCTGCAGAGTGAAGAAAATTAATAAAAAGCAATGTAATTAACATTGGTCAGAATGGCAGGGGACATACCCTGTTTTGGAACTTCATTTCAATTTATTTCCATGCATCTGTTCAAAGTACTTGAATAGATTATTATTATCCTGGATAAATAAAACTAAATAAAATTAATATATTGTAAGAAAGCTAGTTGTCAGTCATCAGGCCATTTAAAACACTCTGCTCACAGGAAGTTGACTAAAAGAAGGAAGATTGAATACTAACCCAAAACAGTTTTGTCAGTACTGTGATTAGCTCAGCTTCAATGAACTCATTTGAACTATGCCCATTTGCTGCAACTTGGGATCTTGTCCTTAATATCTATTATGAAACTAAGACAGAAATCAATTATGTTATCAAATCATAATTTGACTGGAGAATTAGCCTTGTGATCTGGAACAGAAAATATCTGAAAAAGAGGGCTAGGGGGAACAAACGGTGAGCTAGCTTCAATAAAGAATTTAATTATGTCACCAAGCATTCAGTAAAATTAATTTCAGATTTTTAAAAGTAGATACAACATTCATTGAAGTAGCACTTACCTGTCCAAGTAACTTTCACTTAGTAAAGCTTTCAGGAAGGTGGATCTTTTTGAAAAAAATTCTTTAGTTTCAAATTCTTTAATTTGCTTTCACTTTTTCATCTAACTAATAAAAATGCTAGACTAGGAAGGCTATGAGACCCTTTTGAAATGACTATTGCTATTTTCCCAGAGTGTGTTTCAAGTGTTTGAGTGAACAGTGCTGTCAGGTAGCATGAATATGACTACTCTTTTCTGATCTGATAATTGACAATTTAGGCATTTGCAGTTAATTTCCTTCTGCAGTCAGTTCTTTCCTATTTTAATTTTTTTTCTTTTTTACTTTTATATACCAACATAGAATGTAAAGCATGAAACAATCAGGAAAATGATGTTGTACAGCAAGTTCACAAAGACACTGTAACATTTCCTGCTATTTTACACCATGCTGATTGTGCTAGTGACTGGACCTTTGTAATTTTCAGCCAGATGTTTTTCAGAATTACACCTGAAAAAGAAGAGGAAAGTTCTGTATATTAGGTGATTTATCCACATGCATGTTAAAAATAGCACCTCAGAAGACACTTTGTAAGGTATTTAGTACTTAGCATCTAGCTATCCTTGACTGCAATCAGTACCTTTGCCATGTTATAATATAGTAAAATGCAGCTGGAAAGAGCTACAGATCTGATTTAAACTGTCTAAGTATGTTCTGGAGTTCTGGGAACTGAACAGCAAGTGAATGATTTTCCCAGTATTTTATTCATAGTCCAATATGTTTCTGCATCATTTGATTGTTGAATGCTCATGGAAAAGCTCACAGGCTGAGAATTTTCCTGATAAACTGAAGCAAATACTTCTTGTACTATGCAGATAAGCCTGTTTCAGCTTGCATTAAATCGCATACCATTCATCAATGCAAGACTTGTGTAAGGCCTTGGAAATGCTTTATTTGAAAGAGTGTGAAAAGCAGCAATGAAGGTCAATATCAGCTGCTAACTTCCTTTGCCTATGGATGAATTCTGACCTTAGATATACACGGTTGAAAACTCTTTCAGTCTCACATACTAAAAATTTTCATCCTAAGCTAACTGAAGCACCCTAAATGTTTGAAGTCTAAATACAAACGACCCTTTACATTAATATTTAGATAAATGCTTTCCCTTAGATAAATGTCTATAAACGTATCCATGGAGATTACAAGAAAACCAGAAATGCCCCCACCTGGCAGTGAGTGCACCGACAGCAAGTACAGACCTTGCAACACAGTGATGTGTAAACGTGTTACGCATGTAACTCAAGTTCTTCAAAATTTTTTTACATTCTTGTCACATTGTAACTCTTTTATTTAGCTCACAGAGCGACAAAATATAAGGAAAACTTCTGTGAAAGGTCAGACGAACTTTTTAGGTTTTTTATTTTTTATGATACCGGTGTTTGTAAAATATAGCTTTGTCTTTTTTTACCTTCACTTCCGTATCCCATACAATTATTGCTTCTCAGATGGAATGAAAGGAAAGACAAATTAATAGCACAGCACATTTTGTAAGGGATTCTGCTTTCAAATGGTCTTCTTTAAGATAATTATACTTTAGTCAGTGAGTCTACTTAATACTGGGGAACAAATTCAGTCTTGATACATGAGACTTCAGCCTCATTTATTTTGATTTCAGTAAGAGATCTGCTGTCCGTCTATTTATCCAGAAAGACCATAGGGACAACTTACTGTCTGTTCAACAAATTAACCTAGTATTTTTGTATATTGACAAAATGGTATCTCTTTCCATTTCATTTGCACTTCCCTCCCAGAATTAAAGGTAAATATAAATATTCAGGCTTGTATGAATTATAATTCTTCATTTTCTGTTAAAGGGAAAAACTTAAATGTTTAGCAGAAGGAATGATGAATTGCATGTGGCAAGTTAATGAAAGTTTTCCTGCTTTCCTACTTGAACCATGAGCCAGTGTTCCCAGAAAGCCCTAGTTTCTGGTGTTCAAGAATGACTGGTAGGTAAATAAGGATTCAGAGTCTTCAGAAATTGTGATGAGGATTTGTGTCTGACTTTTTGCATTGAACCAGTTCCAGATTAGGCAAGATTACTGTGGGCAAAATCTGACTATTAATAACTAGCAAACACAAGAAAAAATATAGGCATATACTTGGAATGTAGCTATTGGATTAGAAAATTAAAATTAACTTTTTTCCAATACATTAGAAATAATGTACAAATAAATTAATAATAAATCAGCATATTCCAATTTACTAGCTTAAGTACAATTCACTTTCTGTAAAATCTTATCTCTGTCTTGTTTTAGAGCATGACTTCTCATCAGAGCATACTAGCTATATATTTTGTCCTGTATATTAGTTTATACAGCATTCTTCTTTGTTCTGTTGTCAAGGAATTACACATGTACATCAAAGCCCACAAACAGCATGGAGAGCAACTGGAAAATACTCCTATAAAATTAGATCTGCTTATTTATTGGCCACCTTTTGAGAATGCAGTCACATTATTAAATACAGCAATGCCTTCATAAAAAAATGAAAAAAAAGATTTGAGAAATGTAGATGGATACATATGCTTGAGATGACTCGCTATGGTGTTCTGTGGTGTTTCATCTGTGGTTTGCATCTGTCATCTGCACATACGTCATTCGTGTCTCTATTTTGTGATACCTCTAAAAAACCCCAGAAACTCTAAAGCTCTCTTTTCTCACTCTCTCATTCTATTGTTCACTTTTTTAAATGCTCTTTCATGTTGTCACTTTGCCTCTCTATCCTCTCTTCATCATCCTTCATGCTCACTTGATCTCTCTCCCTATTTTTCTCTCTGTCTTTTCTAAAAAGGCCCTGAACACATCCACAGACAAGTACTTCTCCGCCTGAATATTCCAGCACACTCACTGCTTGTGCTGCTATCACCTTTAGAATTTTATGATATTGCGAATTGAGTTCCTAGACTGCATCAACCACTGAAAATAACAGCATGACTGGGATTCAGGAGTGTAGCTTGCCCTTTGTGAAGTAAAATTAGCAGTGGAATTTCTCTAGAGTCAAAATAAGGATGTAAAGAGAAGGGATGCAAATAATGCATTAAAATGTAAAGTGAATCCTGTGATCTCACGGTAGGCTGAAAAATGATACTTTACCTTTGATTTAATTTCTTAATCAGTAATGTTACATTGTGAAGATTCAAATATAGATGCTTTGGTAATACAAATTTTGTCTCTGTATGTAGTTGGTCAGTATTTAGTATTTTCTAAATAAGGTAGGTAGGGCCAGCTGTCATGTGTTTAATAATGAGGTAGACATCATTAATCTCATATGTATATTGGTTATTTTGTCACATCAGTGAAACTTTACTCCATTTCTTGGTTTCTGGTTTGGCACACCAAGCCTGTAAAATATAAGCTGAGAAAGATAAAAGAGTTCTACACATTTCTGCTGACTGTGGTATTGCTGGTCTTCAGAGAAATATCTTGCTTGAATTTTGACAATATACGGACAATATGAAGTATTTTTATTAATTTTTTTTTCCCCCTGAAACTGAGCATTGAATGACAGTTCCTGAATATAGGATTTCAAGTAGATTTGAGTAGTTTCCCATTGCCTAAAATGGCTATGCAGATGAGATTCAGTACATTGCTTGGCTTAGCAGTGCATCCTGTGCAGCATGACACATATTCTAAATGAATCCTGAATGGCACATATTCTAAATAAGTAAGTGTCTACAGTAGGAGAGTGACAAATGTATTATAATTGGAAAGTTTCACTTTTTGAGAATACAGTGTTAGCACATTAATAAAACTTGGATAGCCCTCCACTGGCAGATTTGATATGCACACATAATCAGTTACTTATATACAAATCACAAGATGGGTACTACAACATGAGCAGGGGCAGATGCTATTCATATAGCTGTCAGTGGCTGTTACTGCCTAATGAAAATGAAAGAGTAGTTACCGGAAGAAGATAACTTGACAAATCAGCAAGCTATTCAGGCAAGGATGACCCATATAGCAGTAAGAAATTAGAAACCCAAACATTTGAGAATCAGAATAATTAGTATAGTAGAAGAGTGGTTCTCAGGGGGTCAGAGAATGGAAGGCAATAATCTGCAAAAGCAATAAAAATGGAATCTCTATGAGAGCCAGTTTTGTCCATGAAAGTCAAGAGAGAAGCATTGTACTAACCTATCAGAAGCTTACATAATGATGAAATGATCCATAACATTACTTATTTAACAGTGATAGGATTTTAAAGTCTGTTATGGAAATGCATACTGACAGACTGCCAACATGATGGCCTGGACATTTGTATTTGTTTGAATAAAAACTTAATTATTCTGAGTGGGATTTTTGTTTTGTTTTGTTTTTTTCTTTTTTTAAACTTCTGCCTAGTCATAAAATGAATGAACTTTTATTTCACTGTTTTTGTTTTTTTTTTTTCACTCTTACAGCTACCAGGAAAATTACTATCATTAATTACTATCATTATGTATGGGTGGAAAATGTGAAAAAGTAATTTTGGGACACATCTTCCTGTTAAATAAAGACTTATGAATTATGTTTTAATTTTTAATGTACTGGTTAATTTCCAACATATGGGCTACTAGCATTAATGAAGTAGTGCTGAAATGTTTATCTAACTTTTTTATGCCTACAATAAAGACTTGCTGCTTTGCTGAAAAAAGAATATATAATGTAGGATACTGAGAATAAATGAGAACGTGGCAACCTCTACTGTCCACCACAAGAATTTGCAAGTAAAAATGTGCTATATTTACAATCCTATGAATTATAAGGAACATTGAGTTTTGGTTTCTGTATTATACCTGCTTTAGAAATGGAGGTTTATTAATAAAACAGTTAAAATTTAGGGATACATTCGTCATATCAAGAATCTGTGAAATTGGCTTTTCGAGCAAAACCAGAAATGTAACCTCAATACTCCTTTGAGGGTTTTCATTGCTCTAAAGGACCTATTCATTGCTCTAAAGAGACAGTCTGTATATGAATTAATGATTTATGCTACCTGCTGTAAAGCTTTCTTAAAATATATTCCTCTAACTTATTAGTCTAAGAGTAAAAATAAGTTGGTTTTAGATACTGCTCTCTCCTGTACAAAAATAGTAATTAATAACTCTCTTGATGTTGGAGACTTAAGCTGTTTTTGTGGGTTTTTCAGGATTATAATGCCAACTAATTATGTAATTGTTGCTTTACTGGGGCCACCTAGTGTGTTTGGCTTTCATGCATTGCAATCTACAATGCTTGTTTTCAGAACAGCAAAGTAATGGCAGTTATGATAACAATTATCATATCAGCAATCATACCCTGATTGCAATAGGAAGCCTTTTGTGTCATTTTTTCCAGAAAAAAACACATAAAGAAAGTCAACAAGATACTTAACACAGTATCTAGAAGAGTGGAACAATCTACATGCAAAAATACATTAACCTGAATGGACTTTTATCATTAGGCAATGTATACAGCATTTTCCCTTTCAATATTACTCACATGTTTATACAAAACCACTAGGTGTGGAATGTGTGTATTGGAGAGTTATAATATAGGACTGTTAGTCCTATATTGAACATTGAAGACTATGTAGCAAATTCCTGCATACTGCAGCATCATTGAATTCATGCTTCTTGTACACAGTAAAAATGTCTTCTTTCATTATATATGGTCTTTTGTTTATTTTGTCACATTTCCTAGGAGGGATTTGGAAAATGAAGAGAATCTACAGTTGGGTAGTCGTCCTTGGTAAAAAAAAGATATTTTTACATTGAAAGTTTAAGGCCTCTAGTTAGATCTAGGCCGAGAGGAACGCGCATGGGAAGACCCATATGACCATCTCAAAGATTTACTTAGCTTTACTAGCAGTTCTAGGCATATAGAAGTTATTTGTACTTTATCAATACTTTTAGTCACATAAATGTTACTGAGTCCTGAGTAATGTCATTCATCACTGGTTGCCACTTGGACACTGAGCCATTGATGAAACCCTTTGAGTGTGGTCATCCAGCCAGTTAACCTTCCACCATTCATCAAATCCATGTCCCTCCAAATCAAAGACAAAGATATCATGGGGGACAGTGTCAAACACTCTGTATAAATCCAGGTGGATGATGTCAGTTGCTCTCCCTGTATCCACTAATGCTGCAACTCCATTGTAGAAGGTCACCAATCTAGTCAAGCATAACTTGCCCTTGGTGATGTCATGTTCACTGTCATCAATCACTTCCTTATTTTACATCTACCTCAGCAGTTTCCAGGAGCATCAGTTCCATGGTCTTTCCAGGCACAGAGGTAAGACTGACTGGCCTGTAATTCCCAGGTCTGCCTTTTTTCTCTTTTGAAAATGAGAGGTATGTTTACCCTTTTGCAGTCACTGGGAACTTCACCATTATGTCACAACTTTTTAAATAGTAACTTCTATGCCAGTTTCCTTAGGACTGGGGTGTGGATTTCATCAGGTTCTTAGACCTGTGTAACTTCAAAGTCCTTGGATGGTCTTAAGCCTGATCTTCTATAGTGGGCAGTTCTTTATTCTCACTTTTTCTTGTTTTTCTTGTTGCCCTTGATATCCCTGGTCAGATTTAATTCTGCCTTGGCTGTAGGTTTCCTAATCCAGTCTCTGGTGGCTTGGACAATTTTTCTGTATTCCTCCTAGGATACCTGTCCCTGCATCCATTCTCTGTAAGCTTCCTTTTTGCTTTTTAGTGTGTCCAGGCATTACTTCTGAAACCATGAAGGCCTTATGGCCTTCTTGCCTGACACATAGTATTTATAGTAGCATCTCAGGGTGATGCGGGTCTGTTGATGTTTTAATACAGAAATTTAAATTTCTATAATTGATATTTTCGGTATTTTCCCATGTCTGGCCATGTAGCATATGTAGTCAATCATTTTATATCCCCTTCTCTATTCAGAGCCTCTTTTCCTGATTCTCAAGTGTCAGATGTTCCTCTTAGCTCCATGGCTAGTTCAACAATAGCCATATTGCTAAGGAAGGCAAAGAAGCAGAAAAGAGAGCTCTGCACATTCATACATTCTGGGCAGAATGTATGGGCTGGGCAGATTCAGAAATCTGGAAGTTTACATGAAGTATGCATCAGAAAAAGCTGAGCTACTCTTGATACAAATAGTTGAGTGATTCATATGTGAGGCAGTGATAACAGCAGGTAGCTGAACTTGTGTTAATCAAAACAGGGTACCTGTGGTCTGAGTTGCATTAGCCACAGAGAGAACAGGAGTTATGTGTGGGTACAGAGCAGGGAATTGCAGATAAGTCCTTCTGAGTACACTGCCATATGCGTGCACTTGAAGGCAGCCTAGTAATAATGGTCAGAGACAGAAAGCATGCTTAGAAGAGATAATTTACCAGATAGATAGTGCATGCAGAATGCATAATAGAGAGAAGGCTGATACCTAATGAACCATAATGTGGTATAGAAAACAACAAATGCATATAAGGAAAAAGTGGATTTAAATGTGATGCAGTTAAATAGTATACAAGCAAGAGTGATCACACATTTTATTTTCAATTTATGAGAATTCTTCTTGCTGTATGTCATTCTCCCTTATGAAAATACCTAAGTGACTAATCCAATAGTGGGGCTAAGCATATCTGTTGAATAAAGTCGCATGGAAGTTTGAGAACAGAAGCATATTTTGGAGTAATTAAAAGTGATTATTGTTCACACACTGTCATAATTGTAGCTCCGTAAGCAGTAGCTAATGAATTAATGAAAAGCATTTCACACTGTCCCACA
>VZTY01004032.1:9084-31264 GCA_013400935.1 Turnix velox
CGCGCAGGGGCCGCCGGGACGCGCGGTGCCGGGGATGCGGGGGGTGCGGACGCCTGCGCAGTGAGGCCGCTGGGCCCAACTGGAGGCAGGGACCCTCACAGAGACGGGGACGGGGCGGCAGAGACCGGATGCAACCCCCCCGTCGGACCCTCCGCTCCCAGGAGCGAGAAGACGGAGCAGCACCGGTTCTTTTCCCCTCCACTCCCCTTATCCCCTCCAGCCCCCGCCCCAGAGAGCAGCAGGCGCAGGCGGCTCCGTTCTACAGCCTTTATTAGATGGCGAGCTGGACAAATCACACAAAATGGAGACCACACGAGCAGAAGCAGCGGAGCCGGGGCTGTCAGGACACGAAGAAAAAGTGTATATTGGAGGGGGGTAAAGTCGGTGCAGTCGGAGGTGAACGCCGCACCGTCACCCCATAGTGTCCCCCTCAGACACACACCGGGAGTCTAAACCTGCCTCCTTTCCCGTCACAGCATCCCCGCGGCAGCGCCCGACCGAGGGCTTTGCAAGGAATAGAGGGTGGGGAAACCACCGACCCCCGGCCGGGCCCGCACTCAGCAACATCTACCACAACAGCAATAGCTAGTACAGAAGCCAGGGTAACTTCAGCTCAGATTTGTCCAGCCTAGGTTTAGGTCTATTCTACGAGTACATATGCACAAGAACTTCAAAAATACTAGGGTATATGATGCAAGTAGTGAGACACCAACAGAAGAGGAGTTTAATGGTGGACGTTCCCTAGAAAGATCAGGAGGGGAAGGGAGTTAGACGAGCCCTTGCCCACCCTGGGACAGGGAATGGGAGCTGACACCTCCCCCCGTGCACGACAGGGGTTCTCAACTTCATCTGCAGCCCAGGTGGAAGGTGGGCACAGGCGAGTCTGCTCCCAAGGTGAGCTGCAGGGGCTTCTGATCCACAACAAGGGCCAGGCCAACGTTTTCTCTGAACATAGTTGAAGACCGGGGAGAGGCAGAGGATGGCTTGGAGAAGAGGGTGCCCGCCAGCCTGCTGGGGCTAGCATCTGGTCTCATAGATCCCGCTGCGGCCAATGTACCTCACCCATTTTATCACATCGTGGTCACTGTAGTTCAGCTTTGGCTCAAAGACTTTCAGGTAGCGCACCTTCAGCCCAGAGGGGGCAAATGGGACCTAGTGAGAGACAAAGGCAGAGAAGAACATTAGAACAGATATAAAATGGTCTCTGGCTACAAGACTGAGAGAAGCCCAGGGCTACACCCATTTAGAACTACTGTTCTAGAACACACATCACAGCCACTGTTCCCTTCCCTACTCTCTGCAAGTGTGATGACAGACTTCAGTGGCTTTAAGGACCATTTTCTCCCATTAGCTTTGTCACCTGGCTGGCCTCACATCAAGAAGTGACACACAGCAGCCCACGATAGAGAGCACCCAAACCTGTGCAGCTCCCCAAGGGCAGGAGGGACTGGACTGATAAAGGTGGAAGTTAGATAAGGCTCACCTCAAAGTTCATGGAGATTGGGGGCCGAGCCCACTTCTTCTTGTCATTGGTGGGCAGCAGCTCAATCTCTGCACTGATCTGCGATTCCTTCATTCCAGCCATGCGTTTTATCCTACCAGAGAAAGCCCAGAAGTGAGGAGGTGCCCAAGTTTATTCTCTTCACACCAAGAGCACTGAACACTCTCCCATGCCCTGCAGCACCCCAGACCAGCACCCCACTTACTTCCAGACAATGGCATTCTCACTGGCCTTGTACTTTGCCTTCCCTTTCATACAGATGACCTGCACTCCGCTGGTGTTGAGGGGTGTTGGGATCCGGACCTGGAAGGCAGAGCTGGGTGAGCAGGGGTATGGAAACAGTCTCAGACCACACTCACAGGAGAAAGCCATCTGTCCTCGGCCTTCCAGCCTGCCCTCTCCCATCTCAGGGCCCAGAGACCAGCAGCTACCATGAGGCATCCTAGGTCAGCTCTCCACACTCCTGCTTTGAAGTAAATGTTCAAACATCAATTTTCAGAACCCACAGCAGTCAGTGAGGAAGAGAGCAGAGTTCTGCAGTTCAGGCTGCAGAGACATGGCTTGTGCAGGGCAGAGGAGCTCCATCAGGAAGCCAGGCTGCCCGGGGAGGTCTGGCTGCTCCAGGCTCTGCACTGGCTTCACAACACTACACCTTTCCCAGAAGGGGACTAAGGTGCAGACCTACCCTCGGCTTGTCTCACACAGCTCACAGCCTGTCAGACCTTACAGGCAGAATAACATCAACTTTTCATAGTGGCCAAGATACCAAGAGAACAGCTGCTGCAGGAAGGCCACTAGAAAGGTAGTGTAGAACTGAAAACAACTTCCACCTCCCTCCCCTGCAGCAGATTCTTTCCTCAGTATGGAAGCACCATGCTTCTGTCAGGCAAAACATTCACTCAGTGCTGTACAACCTTGAGAACTCATCTGCAAGGACTCCACAGCAGCAACAAAATAGAGGCACAATTCCCAGGCACAAGAGGCCATGTTCTTTTTAATTAGCTTACCTCTATCTTCTGGGCTAGTAAGGAAGGCTTGAAATTAGATTTGATCACCACCTTCACTTCCAGCTTGGTCCGACCCACCTCTCGCACTAGTGGGATCACACGGAAGGGAAGGATAATGTCCTTAGTGGTTCGGTATCTGCCAGGATGCAAGCAACAGTGAGCTCTGAGGAGTTCACTCCCTTATGGTCACAGATTATATCACTTTCCTAAAGAGACAATCCCTGCACGCAGGGAACAGCACAGAAATATCAGCCAGAAAAGGAGCCATCCCAGAAGGAAGCAGCAGCAAGATCTACGCTTCCTAGGGCACTGATGACTTCCTTCATCCCAAATGTTTTACCTGGATCCTGCCAATGGTCCTCTTCAAGGAGACCAGTTTTAAGCACTACCAACCCAGACACAGCAAGCTGAAGAGTAAGGAAAGCCCCACCCAACACTATGGTATTGACAAAAGACAAAAAACTTCATGCAGCTGCTATCACAGCCACGACAGAAGGATTTGGGGGACACCCTATAGAGCCCACTCTGAAAAGAAAGGCAGCAAGTGCCTATTTGTTAGATGCTCAGGGCTTCAAACCTGCCCGAGAGCAGCAGCAAGCAGATGCCAACACCAGCCTGGTCACCCCAACACCTCACCTCATGAGCTCAAACTCTCCATCAGGTGGAATGAAACTGATGCTCCTCTCAGAATCAAATTTGCTGAGCCTCACACACTGGTGGAAGGTGCAGTCGTCGATGGCAATTGACTGTTTGCCACTAAAAAGAGAAGACAGTTACACAAGGGCAAGCTGCAGCCATGGCATCTCAGCGCACAAACTACTCTACAGCGTGTGCTGCCATTGCTTCAGGAAACAGAGAGGCAGGGACAGGAGGCTCCTGGCTCAGACTTTTCTTGTTTCACCACCACAAAGATCACACTTCAGGAAGCTTGTTTAAGAGAATTCTCTCCACAGAGAGGAGAGATGAGGGCAGCACACACTTGCCACAGCCAGCAGCACAGTACTCAGGTCTGCAGCCAGCAGCATCTTGGCACTGCTGGGGCAAGTCCTTTCAGCACGCTCCTGAGGAGAGAATACACTTTCCTATCCACAAAGCTATCCCACTGCCACACAGCCATGGGTGACATGTTTGGGGTCTCCGTCTTTAGAAGGGAGCACCCGCCTGTCCCCATACGAGGGGCACCAGCCCAACCTGCTGGCACTTGCTTGGCCAAGCCCTAATCACTGAGAACACCTTCCTCACTACAGGCCCTGAAGCCACCCGAGAACCCCTCTTGGCTACTGAGAGGAACAAGGAAAGGAGAAGGCAGCAGCAACAGAAAAGGCCGCAATAGAGTTGTGAAATCTAGGCTACCTCAGCTGCTGAAAGCACAGGAGACCTCCACACCAGTGTGTGAGATGGTCTATGGAGCATGGGAGGGTTCAGCTGTCCTGGGAACCACCACCACCAGTTGCACCAGTGGGGAAGAGGACTGAGCAGTTACACAACCCAGGGCAATGGTTCATGCTGCATAAGGAGTCAGTTACTCCTTATTTACTGCCCACCACTGCTCCAGGCCTTGCTTCAGGTAGCATTACTCTGAGTTTGCCACTGCCACATCATAGATGCCACAAAGCAGTGAGCAGCAGCTGTCCCTTTTGGTCACCTCAGAACTAAATGCTTCTGGAGAGTGACAGCTTCAATCTCTTGCCCACCAGCAGAGCCCCTGTCCATCTTGCTTCTGCAGCTCAAGAAAACAATACATTTATAGGCAAAGGCACTAAGGACTCAGTAGCTTTGTGACAGTGGTCCCGATTCTTCAAAGGCCAACTCGGGTGACATTCTCACTAAGACATATCCCCATGGGCTCATCATTCATGAGCTAAACTCAGGTATGGGAAAGGTGGCTTAAAGGTGACAGTGAAGTGATAGCTCTTGGTTTGGTTCTGTGAGAAAAGGCAAAGAGCAACTCAGCTCCATTTACAGGAACCATCATGGAAAGTGTCTCAGATCTACAGTACATGCACAAGTCACATGAAGCAAGAGACAAAGGGGGACAGCAGAGTGCACACATGGCTGAAGCAGGTTATCTACCTTCCCAAATCACTGGGGGTCAGCAAGAACAAACCAAAAAGAAAAACAATCAAGAGAAACACAGTTGAGTTGCAAATGGTTAGTGAGAGAAAAAAAAGCAGTTGCCTCCCAGGGAGGCTGGAAGACCGTGAGACCCATTTTCAGCCTCAGTGTGGGTGAGAGCAAGAGGGAAGAGCCTCCTCCGTGCCTCAAGAGGGGCTCACCCACCAAGGTGTCACCTCCCATTTTGGGGAATGGTCCTGGAAGAGCAGGCTGCAGTCAGAGGGCTTCTCTTAGCACCTTCTGGGTGCATCCTACAAGTTAGGAGTCTCTGTGCTGACTGAACTGCTAGAGACACAAGTTTCTGAGGAAAAACACCATGGAGAAGTGTTTCCAGCTGCAAGAACTCCCCACTTAGTACTGGGAGAGCAGCAGAGAAGCCCTCTGCACTGAGCCCCTCCCTCAGGCTGGCAGCTCGCAGGAGCTTGGGCTCTCCAGAGAAAAGGCAGCAGTAACATCTAAAGGGAAAAAAGTTCAGCCTCACCCCTCAGATCTCAAAAGCTACCAAGTGCTGCCCTTTCGTAAAAGCCCCTGGTGACAAGTGGCTTTATCAGCCTGATGCCTCTCACCTTTTCCCAGTTTCATCCGCAGTCCCTTTGCCCTGTTTTTCAATGACAATCTTGTCGTTCATGCCAAACTTGCACTCTGGCATTCCACTCAGGTAACTCTTCATCACCACTCTGCCGGAAACGTGGGCACTCAAAACCTGACCTGAAGTAGACAAACATGGAGTTCAAAACATGCCTAAGCCTCAAAGGGGAGAAGGATGCCAGCTCTGCAACTTCTACTCACCCTGGGGGGACATCAAGAGATTCACACTCTCCAGCACATCAAGGAACAGCTCATTGCGACGGTATTTGATCCCTTCACGTCTCCAGCCAATCTGCCCAGTCACCTGGCTGGTGATCTGGGACTGCTCTTCCTTGGTCTGAAAAGATGACATGACATCTTAGGCCTCCAGATAAACTTAAGGACTAAGAAATCCAACTCTAAGTCTAAGAGCAAGTGCTTGTGACTAACAACACACAAATGCTTTTGACACTCAGACATGGGTAGTGTCATGTCTTACATGACTTGGTCATTCTCTCCTTAGTACAGCAAACCCTACACCTAACCAAAGGTTGGTCCTAACGACACAAGAAAGGTTCTTACGCTTTGTTAGCGGGTCTACCATGTACATCTAGGTGCAGGGAGCACCACCAATGCTGTCACAGCAGTCCACATCATACAGAGAAGCAATAACTGCACAGTTCACCCCCTCATCCAACATGAAACCCTCAGGCCAGAAGAGAGCTGGTCCCCAAAGACTGATTCTTAGTAAGGCCAAATGTTAGAGCCACACACCAGCACAACCCAACAGGCATCTAAGTGACAGTGGCATAATAAGGTTCTGATTCAGAGCAGCACCTGTGGCAAACTGAGGCATAGACCCCAGAGTCCTTGTTTGGACACCATTTGATGGTGGAAACACGGCTGATATACTCAAGGACGGTAAAGAGCTTCTTTACTGAACTACAGTGCAATTTATTTAGCAGCTTATTAGCAAGCAGTAATTTTCCATCCTAGAGCCTACTATTATACATATCCACTATCTACACAAATACAAGGTGTCCTCCTCCTGGTTTGTTAGATCTTGTTCCCACTGCTCTTCATCACTCCTATGGCTTCATTCCAACAACTACCAACGTATCTTTCTCCCAAGGTCAAGCCTTGCCTCCAGAGCTTATCAACCCTGCCCTCTGTATGCCCACATCCAGGCTTTCATCCTCCCAAGAGCACCAAGGATGACATCAAGAGGCACTGGGAGGTTCCTACCTGATGCTACAGGCGGGGTCCAGTCACACGCAGAAAGTCAAGAAGTAGACACACAGCAGCAAGCGTGGCACACGCAGGGTTAACAGGCAAGCAGGTCAATAGCAGAGAAGGGAGGAAGGGAGAGAGAGGCAGGTTAGGCTTCAGGCTACCTCAGGACAGTAATAAAGCAGGACAACTCATCATTAATTAGGCAGCTAATTAGCACAAACAGGATAAGGGGGGGCTTTACTTTTAGGTCCCCAGCACTCTAAGAAGTAAAATGGCTTTTCAGACCTAACCCATTATCATCATCCAAATACAAGGCAGAAAGTGACAAGAGAGGCCAAACATGGCTCCCAGCAGCACTCCTGGGCAAAGCAGGCTCCTCATGGTGCTCTTCTCAGAGCAAGTCCTGGACACCAACTGTAGCACAGATGTCCAGAGGCACTCAGGACAACAGGCAGCTTATGTCTGGGTCCTATATAAAAAGTTACAGTCTTGCTAATTCTGCCTCTTCCCTCCCAGCAACTGCAGAAGGTCCCTGCTGCAGCAGCCTTGCAAGAGGTCCACATAACAACTGGCAGAAGGTGACCTCAGCTTTACACCAGCAATGACTCAATTTCTCACACATTCTTGCCACAGATGTGGTCACTCTTTGAGCAGAGTCATTATCAAAACATCTAAGAGGCAGAGAGTTTTATAATGTATATAGATATAATCCCCAGGTCCCTGGCCACATACTGATGTCCCATCTCCTGCAGTAGCATCAGTGCCATGAACCTTCACTAGTGGCTACAGTAAGCAGGTAGGTGGATCCAGGAGCAGATAATTGGATCACTCAGCAGCATGAGGATTCCCTCAGACACAAGGACTAGGGCCTCCCCTGAGGATAAATCGGCTATAAGGGGACAAGGACACACACCTTGTCGCACTGCTGCCAGCACATTGGTTAGGTTAAAATCAGACATCTCTGGCAGCTGGTGGCAGCCCTCTCCTCACCTTTAAGAGGTACTGGCAGCTTTTCAGCACTATAGTATGTCTAAGATTTGGGGTAACTAAAAGTGGACATCCCACTCCCAAAAATCACTTGGACAGAAAGAGAAAGTACAATATTCAGCCAGTTAATAAAGTGCGGGGAGAGGCAGACAGAGTCTGAAAAGTGAGAATGGTACAAAGCTACAACTCCACCTCCAGCTGCAAGAGCCTAACAACAGGGAATAGAAGTGAGATCGTGGTGCACACCAGCACCTCCTAAAGCCTGTGCCCTATACCAACCCATTCCCAGAGCACAGTGAGGCTCAGCATCTGCTATTCCAAGATCACCAGCCTCAGAAAAGTCACTGTAACTACATAAGGTGAGCATTCAGAAGGCAGAAGCTCAGTGAGCTCAGACCTTCCATAACAAAGTTAAAAAGTTGAGCATGGAAAGTCCAACACAGCCAAGGACTTTGCTCCTTCTGTTCAGCAGGACATAGCCCAAGGAAAGCATCATGAACGAACAGGGAACACAGGGCACCCTGTCTCGGACTTTGGCCAGAGACACTTGACAGAAGCTGGCCCTAAGCAAAGGAGGAGCTGGAGGCCAGACGCACCAGATGAAACGAGGACATACACAAGAACCATTTCAATCACTGCCCCACTATACTGTGTCCAGAAAGGGTTATTTCTGCTTTTTGAACTGGGCTGCAGGAATTTCGAACACAGAGTAAATGCTTGCTTATGAAAAGCATGACCCAAAATTGCTTACAAGGGGAGGAATAAGACTGTTCTTGGAAGCAGCAGATGCTGTGCAGTGGTTTGCATGAAACAGCAGAGAAATTTGTTAAAATAGACAAGAGCAAAATTGAAAGCCAGGGAAGGAAGTGAGAGTAGGGGTTAGTTCTGTATTTCCTAGGAAGAGGTGCTGACTCAGCTCACGGAGTGCTGACTGCCCACAACTGACACTGGGCTCAGGATGGAGACTCCAGTTTATCACTGAGACCTGTGCCCTCTTGCAAGGGACTTTGCTGCTCTGGCCGGAAATGTGTTGCTCAGAGGCAGCTCTGCTCTCAGCTCTTAGAGATGCAGCCAGTCTTGCTCCTACAGGATTACTACAAGTTGAAAGAGTCAATGCTGATGAACGGAGCTGCAACAGCCTCCAGAGACTCTGACCTCTGCTTATCCTTAACAGGGACATTCTCCAGGCAAGCTCTTGCTCAGCATTCCATTTCTGTTTGTACCATGGGACTAGAGTTTCATCCAGATCCCAGCTGCAGCTTCAGTACTACCTGATTCCTACCGTTTTTCCTGACTCTCCTTCTACAGAGGGGAGAGGATGAGTTTTAGGCTCATTATGCCTTGCACAGCATCTAAATGGACACAGTGAGCATGATTCCTTGGGAATGTTTACAGCTTCTGTTTCAGAGACTGAGCATGAGCTGTCCAAGATGGGAAGCCACAAACAGTCCAATGTCAGTGACACCTTCCCCAGGTGCCTTTTATCTTCTCCCTCCACTTAGACTTTGTTGGGAGAATCAGTCCTGTGCCAAGCACACAGCAGAGATTCCCATCTCCAGCACAAGGAAACTCAGACTGCAGCAGTGCTGACCTGCAATGGCCTTACAGGCAGCAACAGAAGAACATAAGCTTCCTGACTGACAGCAAGGTGAACAAGGATGAAGAGGTCTCACACACAAAAGAGCCATTTCTGGTTCAGCGGGCAAATTTGTTTATCCTCTGTCAGGAGCTCACGTAGAGCAGAGACCTGAGGACAGCAATCATTACTCCAGCTCAGGGCCCTTCCTCCCACACTTCGTCATGCACCAGGGAACAGGAGGTCCCTACATGCAGACACGCAGAAGATGCCACTGAACTACATCCCTGCCAGGCTGTTATCAATCTGCCCAGGCTCCTCACTATATGCAGGTCAATGATTACTTAGGATTTATGACTAATTTACAGGCTTCCAGAAAATTAAGTAATGCTGCACCCCACACTCCCCTGGTTACCTGACTCTTGATGCCTTGTTGAGTGATGAAGGTCTTCAGGGCCCCTGTTTCAGAGTTCTGGGGATAGCCAAAGTCCAGGATTTCTATAGAAAGGTAGAATGTTAGTTGAGAACTGCAAGGTACAAACATGCTGATCAGCTCCTAGGAGGAGAAAGTCAACATTTGCAGACACTGCTCAAGCCTTATATTTCTAGATGAGCTGCTGAAGCGTTCCTTACCAAGAGGAATGAAAGAGCCTTGTTAGATTTACTTCCCTGGGCAGTATTTTGGAGGAGAGGTGATGGAAGACTGTTCAACCAAGTAATTCACTGGTTTTGAAATATGACTGCACTTCAGGACTAAGTATTAATGAGAATGAGCTCAGCCATGGGCACAGGGTGCACTAAAGGGTTTTTCCAAAAACAGACAAAGGACAGTTAAGAGGATATATCCAACAGCAGAACAATCTGCCTCCACAGAATCCCCCTTGAATTTTGAAGGTTTAATAAAAATCAAAGCCTAAAAAAAACCCCAACAGCAGAGCAGTGGCACTGGGGAACTATCAACTTGTACAGCCAGCTGCTGCATTGAACACCCACACCCACCACAGAAGATGGAAACAGCCAAGAAGGGGTCTAGAAGGGGGAGAAGGTCACTAACAAATGTTCAGTAACCCCACACAGGCAAGTTCTGCTCCCCATGTGCCTATAAGAGGATGGCAGTAAATGAACACAGCAGAGCCACAGTAGCTTCTCGATCTGTCCAGAGTGAAAAGAGAAGCCATTGGTCACCAGGCCCCTGGGCTAAGTGTCCTAGGACACACACATACGGTGCCTTGTCTGGAAAACAAGCTGCAGCAGAACCCACACAAAGTGCTTGTGTTATGCAAACAGGGACAGCTCAAGGGCAATCTCCACAGGCAAGCTGATATCACCAGCAGATAAAGTGACACTGTATTTATCATTCAATGGTGAAGTCTGGAGCTGTATCACTAGGGGAGGGACAGATGAGAGTCGGTTTTATCCATTTCCCACTATCTCAGAACTGCCCCCAAGAGGCACCCCAAGAACAGCTGGCTGCAGGCTAAGATGATGCCACCTGGGCACTGGGTGGGACAGCTGGCCTCAGAGGGGATAATAACAGCCCTCTTCATCTATCTCAGTATAAGATAGTCCTACACCCACATATCACCTACTCAGAAGTTCCCAGCACTGCTGCCAAGCGGGACACAATCAAGAGCTGGGGATGGGCTTGAGATGTTATCTACTGTTCCAGGCATTAGAAAGCAGAATAAGTCACATACACTAAGAACACTTCAAGGATTATTATTACATCAAACTAAGCAAAGAGTTTTAGAACAAACAAATGCAACATCACATAAGAGACTAGAGAAATATCTCACCATCCAGCAGCTCATAGATCAGCACAAAGTTGTTCTTGATGTTCTCCTCACTGATCTTCCCAAAGTAGGCAGTCATCACGTCACACATCTTGTACAGGAACTCAAACACCATGGCAGCATTGACATTTTGCTTGGTGACAGCAGCCAACCAGATGTTGGAACGCTTGACATGGAAGAAGCTTGTGCGGGCGATGTTGGTGACAGGCGAGCGCACCTGCTGCCGTGCGTGGATGACATTGACGCGGAAGGCGTCAACGGCGTTCCGCCTGCGAGACCATCATCAGAGATGAGTTAGCACATGAAAACCAGGGGCTGCGCAGCTCTGCTCGTGTGACTACAGTCAGACACTGAACTACGCACACCAAGCTCACTTAGGAAGGGTGTCTGGGGACATAGTCAAAGAGACAAGTGAAGGCTGCAAGCAGAGGTAGACGTTAAATGCTGCACAGACTAAAGGAGAGACAGAAGGCTATTGGTCTCTAAGGAACTTTGGACTATCAGGTAACAGCAGTCAGGAGAAGCTAACCTCCCTTGGGAGTCCCATGGCAAAGGAACCTTCCTCTCAATTGATTTTGCTGTTGCTCACAACCAATTGACACAGGTGAACACATGCAGCAGTAGCTACAGCTCAAAGAGGAGGCCAGGTTTGACTGAACACCCAGTGACTGCCCAGTCTGTGTGCCCAGACCTTCACACTCTGCCCCAAAGCAAGCTGTAGTCTCCCAAGATGTCTGCCAATGGTAGTTCCAACTGGACATACACACACCATCGAGGAAAACACTAGCAAAGCCAGCCCAGGTCCTGAGCAAGGTCAGTACCTGGGTACAGTGCAAAAAGGAGCTTGAGTTCTCAGCCCCACCTCAGCCCTGCTCCCCAGGCCCCAGGAAGGGCAGGCCCCAAGCAACAAGCAGGATTAGGAGCATTTTTGGCTTCCCAGCTACACATGTATCTCTCTCAGGTCTGTCAGGCTTCAGAACAGGACTTACAGTCCTACAGCACAAGACACTGGCAGCACTGTAGTACATGCATGGGATGCTTCGATGCTGTTCACAGGACAGAGGTGCTGTGCCAGCTTCCCCCAGCCACTGCCACCTTTAACCCAAGCTGTATGTACACTGGTGAAAGGAAACAAACCCCTCCTGGGGGAACAGGGCTGTTCAAGCAGCATTCTGGATGCCAGCTCTTCCATACTGGAGTGCCCTTACCCTGCAGCTGCAAGTCAGAATGCATTTCCCAAATTAAAGTGAAGTCCCCCGAGGCCACAGGAAGGAAGTCTGAGTGCTTTATAGGACAAGACTGAGGCTTAAAGCAATGGTCTACACTCTAACCCAAGACCCCTCTGGTTGTACTTTATTACTCTTGGGCACTGTCTGGAGCAGGGGCTCTCACTGCATTATTAAGACCATGGTGCTGCCAACACGGAACAATGCTTGAGAGCAGACAGAAGTAACGTCCTTGAATGGGCACACAATGGCTCACAGGCACTGAGGGGTGTCAACAATCCAGCAGAGTTCCACTTTTGAAAACATTTTGAAAACAAGGGATATTCAAAGGAACATATGCTACCACAAGACGCGTTTGGTCCTTGAAGGTCTAAGGACACATGAAGAAGCTCCATCAGTAAACAAACTCCCCCATAAGCAAAATTCTGGCCTTCAAATGCTTCTCAGGTTTTATCACTCCAGAAGGTTTAAATTAGTATTTCACTTCTGCTCTACTTTTTCCCCTAAGAAAGCAGCTGAATCTCCATAAAGTAACAGCATCTAAGCCCCATTCCTCCCCTCTAGTGATCCCTGCAGGTGAAGCTCAGCCTTTTCTGGAGCATCAGCCCTCCCAGCCTCAAGCTCTAACCCATCAGGACTAGCAGCGAGCCAGCAGCCAGGTTGGCAGAGCTCCTCCAGCACCCATCGCCCGCTCTGCAGTGCCAGTTGTGGCCTACACGCGTCTCTTACCTATTGCTACAGCGGCCAATGAGATGGGATGGACAGAAATGGCGCCAGCGGAGAAAGGAGGAGTGACAGCAACAAGAGAAAGGGTTAGAAACACACACACAAGGAACAGTGAGAGACCAAACAGCACCCCCTCCCCCTGCCCCTGGCCACAGAGGCATCAGGTGGGCAGTAACAAGCTGTGGCAGCAGCCCTCACTAGGTACAAAATGTTCACATGTGGTCAGGCTGCCAGCATGAACTGACTTGTGTCTGCCTGTAGTTTAGGGCTAGCTGGGCATTTAGTCCAGAGGAGTTGCATCTGTATCACATCAGTGACACCCACTCTGCTCTACTATAGACACTGCAGGTCTCAGAAGGGAGAAATCTCAAGCCTCAATTTGAGGCATTGCCCAGGCACCATGAAGTGCCACCATCTCCCTCCCAGACTGCTGAGAACAGGGCTGCCAGTCTGTGGGCACTGCTGTGAGATCACTTCTCATCTGAGGTTGCCTGGGTTGATGTTGTCTGGCTTGGCCCAGCCAAGGGGAAACAGCAAGGTGGATAGAACTGGACTCCATCAGGAGACACCAGCTCCAGACTCAGATGCTGCTCTACCCAGCTTACACCTCCTCCTTGAGAATCAAGGGCCATGAAGCCAGTGACATGTTACAAGCTCAGAAACCAAATGTCTGTTAGGTTTGAAGTGCATGCAGCTTGACCTGTAAGCTGCTCAGTTTCAAATAAATTATTTTTATTAAATAGATACATTCTCAAATGCAGGAAGATTCTCCTGTGTCACTGAAGAACAAGACACCTGCCAGTGAGTGAAGCCCTCCATGGTACCTTGAATTAATGCATGATGTTTTGCTGCCTTGTTTCTTTAGAGGCCATTTACACATGCAGCTCTAGCTGCTGTCTGGGCAGAGGCACTACATGCACTGAAGCCATTCTAAATTGCAAGCAAAGAAAAGTTCAAGTTTTGTGGCTCTTCTGCCTTTACTAAAGTCAAGGGTTCCTTTATTAACTGTGATGTGACTCATGACATCTGATGTTTATTTAGATCCTTAAACTGTGTAAGGGGAAGGGTCCTCATAACCACAGCTAACCTTTAATCTGTCCCAGCACACAGGCTGAGGTTTCACAATTCCAAGGGTAAGTGCCAAGACCAATGACTCCTAAAGGTCTTGGATCCCACATGAAAACAGGAAGCAGCTCCTTCCCCATTCCACCCACCTCCCAACATGCTGGATTCACACCAAACCTTCAGAAATTTACAGTGCACCATTCTAGAAATTTCTCATCAAGTTGAGTTGTTAGAGACAGAGCTCCTACAGAGCCCAGCAAAAGCTGTGGTATCACGGCTATTCCCTTCTCTGCCTCCCTCTGCAGGTCAGGATGGATGCCGGCAGATACCAAACTCCACCAGCTTGCACAGAACTGAAGACTCAATCACTTGATTATACCACAAGATGAGACACAGCCATTTAAAGGTTACTTGTTTTATAAGGTTGCACATCTAAAAAATCCCAAACCAGGTGCAAAGGTCTGTTCCAGAAAGAACCCAGCATCTGGGGGAAAAGCTTGGTTAATAGCCAGCACCAGCCCCACATCAGTCACATCCCTGACAATTCACAGGAATGAACTGAGGATCTGACTCAAGGGAACGCCAACTCCTCAGGCCTAGAGGAAACACTTCAATCTTTTTGGCACCTTTGGCCAAATGAAAAAGTCATGGGATCAGAAAGGAAATCCCATTCTCTAGTTCTGCCTGGCCAGCTGGCAGGAGTGCTTTAGCACAAGCTGAACACCAGTCACTTGCTTCTCAAGAGCAATGAGCCAAGATCAAAAGCTACCAGAGACTGTTACAGTGAAAATAACTTCTCTCCCCAGTTCACATGTCCTCAGTCAGAATACCCTTTAAAATTACAAGGCCTTCTTGCATAAACACCAATTTGAGTACAATCCCATACAAAAGCTTTACACCATAGGAGGAGATATTTTGTGCCAGAAACTGACCAAAACCCCAGTGTATTTCCCAATCCAGACTGGCTTGGCTCAGACACCACCAAAATTGTTCTTCAGCAGAACATTATCAGGTCAGAGCAGGTATATGAACTGCTCTGAAGAACTTCAGCTTACTAGGACTGAAGGCTAAGAGTATGTGCAGCAGAGAAGAGGCAAAACCCCATACCAGCAGTTCTCTGCTTCACAGCACCCTGCTTCCCTGGCTCAGCTCTGTGAGTCCTACAACAACACAGAATCCTCAGAACAGCTCCTTCACTCTGCCCCCAATGACATAGGACAAGCAAAGAGACCTAAAGCTCATCAGGTGAAACTTTATCACAGATGCTGCATTGACTACTACTCCTGGGCTTGTTGCTAGCTCTATCTTAGTTCTCGACCTCCCTCCAACAATCCTGAAGGCACATGCTCCTCAGATCAGCACGGTGTGAAGGCAGACTGTCTCCACTGCCTTTCTGTAGTTCATGGCAACACTGCAGATCCCACCATTATCTCTTGTGGAGACCTGGTACCAACTGTTTTTTCCTAAGTTGGTCCAGAGCGATCTCTCATTGGACTCTGAATTAACACCTACCACAGCCCTATTTCCAAACCCGTTTGAACTCCTTTAACTTCAACTACTTATTTACACCTAGCGCCTAGCACTAACGAAATCCCACCACTGTGGGACCACCACTGTGTCATCCTCCTTGTAGCACCAGCCACTCCTTTAGGACACCATATTTCACTAAGATCTCTCTGAGAAGGATCAGCCTGAGGACCGTGCAGACTCAGTCCATGTAAGCAGCGAAACACTTAAATGAAGTGCAGGACACTTACAGTCCACTGACAACTTTCAGTACTTCCTGCAACTTTGATTTCCCAGTAAGTGTAAGCTCCTCACATCCCAAGCTGCCATACAGAGCTGAGGGACAGAATATACAGTGGTGGTTACTGTGCCTGCCTGCAGACACAACTTCCCAAGAGCACCGATAGTCTCCTGCTTGACATCAGACACAGGTGTCTGAAGCCAGTTCCTAGCCCTGGTTACAGTGTGCGGGACAGTCCCTGTGTCACTGCTCCCAGTGACCCTGGCACACACCTGCAGGTAAAGCATTTGGAATAACAGCCAGACCTCTGCCAACTAAATGAGAGCCTGCAGGCCCTTCTCTACCACCATCTGCAGGTGACCAGAGTTTAATTTTTGTTTTTTTATTTGAACTCAGCTTAAAGCAGCAGTGGAGTTGCAGCTTTACATGCACACACAGCCAATGCGGAACAAAGCAGCTCCAGGCTGTTGTCTGCACCAGAATGAGACAGAAATGCAGAGACCAGGGATGCAACAGAAGCACTTACCCAATGTCATCCCGGTAGACACGAGAGATTAAAACCTCTCCTTTGTGATTATAGATGAATAAGCCTCCGATCATGATGGAACTTTAGTCCTCTCTTCCCATGTTGCTTAAAGACCTGAAGCAAGAAAGGGCACGAGTCAGTAGGCTGCACAATGACAAGTAGCACAGACAGACAGACTTCTACACCTGCCTGTGAGCAGGCAGGACAGACACCTTTTGTGACAGACACGCTGTAAAAGGGTCCACCATGGCACAACAAGGCCTGCTTTGTGACTAGCCTTGGGGCCATGATGGGGCATCTCTCAGCCCCAGCACTGCAGAGCTGCAGATAACCAACCAAACAGCCACCCCAGATGGGTGAGTTGCCCGTGGTGGAGGTCTGGGTGTGTGGAGGGGACAGGAAACAATAAGCCCAGGGACAGACGCCACCACCAGATAGGTGCTTGCTCAGGAACACAGTAGAAACAGTCAGTGTGACCTTACCCCAGAACAGCTCTAAGGTCAGGAGAGGAAAAAGACCCAAACCTTCCCACAGCAGTGACAGCTACATCAGAAGGATAGAAGGACTCTCAGGGCAAAAGTCTGAAGGAGTAAGAGTAAAGTATCCTCTAGAAGTTGCACTCAAGCAGCTGCCTCTTTGAAGGGGCTCCTGCAGCCCCAAGTTCTGTGATAGAACAGGATTTACAGAGCAGCCTCCACTTGCTACTTTAGAACAAAAAAAACTAACTCTAAACTTCATAAGCCTTTACACTAAGATTTTTAGCTTGCCTAATGGATTCTCACACGTCTCTGCTGTGGGTCATCAGCTGCCTCAACAAGGAATAAGATGGCCAAAGAGACAATCCTCTGGTATTGGGAACAAACCCGTGGAAAGGAGCAACTGGATAGACTCAAGGCTTCTCACACAAAGCAGACATGGCTGGAAGCCACGGTAAACTAACACGTAGGGCCAACACACAACCAAAAAGGTGTTATCTGTTTGAATGCAGTTGGCCCACAAGTTGGGCAGATGCTGAAGCAAAAAAAGTACCACTGTGACATAGTGACAAAGCAACTCAAAAAAACTCTTTGCTCATTATTTTCCTTACAGATAAGGGACAAAGATGTCTCTTCAGAGAGAGTTGGCTTTCACACTGGGATGCAGACTATTGCTTCCAAAGGCAAAGGAGAGTTTCTTCATCCCCTCCGAGACGGAAATCATACAGAATAGGTACCTAGAAGCTTATGCAATGGGCAAAGCTGGGTCACACAAATACCACAAACCTCTTCCAGAAGATTCCTAGAAAGCATATTCCAGTCTTAAAAAAAAGTAATAATCTCCTTCTCAGGTTGTAATACTGCTTAAGTGATTTGTTTCACTATTTTTAGCACTCAGGAAATGTCTGCTTTGATGAGTAACTTCGATCTCAGGGCCTGTCCAGGTAACAGCAAGGACAGGGTAGGACAGTGCTCCCCAGAAGATCATCTATCACCAGTTATTGGCAGGAGCCCCAGTGGATCCCTTTACAGCTTTTGCCCATCTTCCTCACCAATCTCCACATCAGCAGCACCCCGGCACAGTTTATAACCACTGTACAAACACTCTCCTTTTATTTTAAGGCTGCTTGGACTCAAGTAGCTTAAGGGCTCACATCTAATGGCCTCAGGAACCAAAGAGTTCTCTGGTGCACAAGGCATTTAACACAACCACACAGCCATGCACAGGTCTCACTTGCACTGTTTGACTCCTGCAGCCCAGCATCTTGAAGAACTTCCAGTGTCAGCCACGCTGGTAGCACAGAGGCACACACAGAGCTCACAGCCAGCTGGATTGGGTGCAGTGCCTGTCTCCCACAGCCTTCACTGGGTCGGCCTGTGATGCAAGCTCCAGGAACAGAAAATTCCAGCCTTCTCCTCCACCCTTGTCATGCATCCTCCCAGACACAAGATCTGAGTGACAGTACTACAGTTACAGCCATCAGCTAAGGGAGCCTGGCTGGCAACTGGAGAGTAGAAGGACTAGCCCAGAGAGAGATGAACAGATGAAGGACAGTCACACAAAGGGCAGCACAAAAGAAAGTCGCTTAAAACTCAACTCAAGAAGAGCAACTCTTTAAGATGACAATGGCTCTCCTTCAACTGTTGAAGTGACATTAAGTCAGCTTTGTTTTGATCCTCAGTTGTATCTGGGTACAAGTTTCACATATACTTCAGCAATTTCAAGGTTACACTGAACCTGACAGAGGTTTTTTATGATACAGATCTGGCTCGTTGTTATCCACGCATTTTAAAATAATGAATAGCTTTCTTTTCAGATCAGTTTTAGAAATCAGAGAGCCCAGTGCTTGCAATGGTTAAGAACTGCAGGGAACAGGGCTTAAATTAACTGGAGAGTGACACTGGTGACTCATGGCTGCCAGAATCAGAAGAAACCCTCCACAGGAGATGGGCTCATCTGCTCACAGCGCAGAAGCGCCGTGACTCAGAGAGGTCCCAGTGTTTGCTCACTCATCCCCTCAGTGACTCATTCAGCTCCTCTCCACCCTCAGCCTTCCCCAACAAGTTGATCTGCACTGGTTCTGATCTCCTTAGGCTAACAGCTCATTGCAAGACACGGTTCAAGAGCACAACCTATCTCTTCAACTCCTTATCACCAAGTGCCTGCAAACTCAGGCTGACTTGCACTGCAGACTGGGCCCTAATGGTCCATAACTGCATTTTCAGAACTTTGCAGCTCCATCTGTTTCACTGGCTTCAACATATGGCAACACACTCCACACCGTGAGCTGCAGCCCTGCTTTCCACTCACAGTGTGGGTGGATTTATCCCAGTTAAGGTAAAGATACACACATACATAGAATTCACACCAGCTGGTGACTAACCACCTTAATTTAGGAACAACAGTACACTCTGCATTCTTCAAACAGCTCACTCCTAGGGTGGGGGCTCACGCTGTCCCTGACAGTGTCACTACAGTCCCACATAACCCAAGCACCAGCAGCCTCAGCATTCAGGAAGCACAGGCAGCATTCCTGTAGTGCTGAAAGGATGTGTCCATTTCCTCCAGAATTCTACTGAGCAGCTGCTGGTGTCATCACAGAGATACTTCTACAGAAAATAGCCTGGAACTACAGGGAGTGAAAATAATCAGTGTGGTCTGTCAGTTACTTTAAACTCCGCCACAGGGCAGAGCAAGCACTAAGGCTCTATCACCAAGGGGACTCCTGCTTGCCTGCAAAGCCACTCTTCCCACTGTCAGATAAGCTGTTATCTTCACCAAGTTCCCTGTGCCATCAAGCACAGAGTAGGAACTGACACTAGATGGCGAGTGGTGAGCATGGGACCTGGCTGCTTGGAGATATCATCAATACCAAGGGCCAGAAGGCTCCCCCCCAGCACAAACATCACTTATTCCAGTGAAAACAGGAACACTGGTTTCTCTAATCTAAACTGCAGAACACTGGTTTCTCTAATCTAAACGGCACATCTAGGAAAAAGCAGTCGCAAGTCAGTTGATAAGCTGGTGTAAAGCAACCAACCCATTTAGCAGTCTATTAAAAGGAAGTTTGGGTTCTGACTTTACAGTAAGACTCATGTGCATTAATGAGCTTATCTAACTAAGCAGTTCAGGGGACATTAGCTGCCAGAGTTCCCATCCAGGAAGAGAGCAGGAGGGGTGCTGCAGCTCTCACCAGAAGCATGAGGGCAAATCACTCTGTCACCATTTCTGCATTCCAGAAGCCAGGGAGAGCTTGGACAAGAGCTGAAGCAGGAGGGGATTAGTGAGGCTGCTCTGGCAAAGTAGAGTTATTCAGAAAACTAGTCCTTTCAGGCCAACACCGGCCATTATCAAACCAAAAAGCTTAGGGCTTACCCTGCTGGTCATCACCCAGCAGCTAATCCCAGCGTTAAGCTTTGCTCAGAGGGTGCCTTAGCCACCACCCAGGAGGCCATGGCCTGCACTCGGTTTTAAACAGGAGTAGCTGCAGTTGCTTCATCTGGTGAGACGTGCTGCTTAACTTCATTAAGAGGCATCGCACACTAAAGACCTGCTGAGATAAACCCATCAGCTTCAGAGAAACCCTTCCTATTTTAAACACAATCCCATAAATCCCCCGTAACCAGAAGGCAGGGAGAGGAGCATGTCCAACTCCTACATCCCCGCCTGCGTGCCGCACTGCACACACAGCCCCAAGAGCAACAAGGAATAAATACAGGGAACACGAGAAGTTCCCTTAGTCAGGTAAAAACATCACAGGAACACCTTAGAGTCCAACCCTATCTGAACAGACCTAGTAACTTCTTTTGCTTCTACCAGTTCTTCCCAGGCAGTTTTAAATGCAGCCTGAAGCAACTTCTACAGGCTTTTTGGTCTTGAGCTAAAAACCTGAGTAATGACTCTCATCTATTCATCTTCTGACAACACAGGCTGGAGACAGACTGCAGCATCAGTAGCAGCCCATGGTGGCACTCTGGGAGCCCAAATTGACCAGTGTTTGTCTCTCTGCTGTCACTACATAGCACAGAAACAGTCTGTGCTTCAGTTTATGAGCTTTGAGCCTAGCTGCCCATCTCCTGCTAAGATCAGAATAACACCAGGCTCACTTGCAGTCTTCAATCATTGGTCAGTCCTCAATGTGGAGGAGCTGACCCTGATCTACAGCCAGATTATTTTTTGGCACCTCGGACTGTACTTCTGTCCATACTTGAGTTAATCCTAAAAGTAGCCTTTAAATACTCCTATGGTCTTTAGTAGGATAAGTTTAGAAAAAAGGTGCAAGATGTGCTGTGAGAGACAGTCCTGCCTTTGCCATGGGACAAGAAAAGCGCAACTAAGGTCACAGGAAATTTCTTTACAATGTCCATTTTGTTTAGTGACTGTCTCCACTCCATCAAAGAAAGAAACACTATCAAACCAGAGTGCATTTACAGCCATCGGTGCTCAAAAGAACTCAAGATGCAACCTTTCAAATGCCTCCAGACTCAACTCCTTAAAGGCTAGAATGGGTGGGGAGGAAGAAGTCAGCCCTAATCCCCACCAGGAACCTCTCCCGAAACCAAACACAGCCAGTTTGCAGCTCAAAGGACACCAGGTACCTCTGTCACTAGATGTCAGCAATATGGCACTTCCTGCCGAAGAGAAGTGATTTCTCTCTTCTGACAGGGAGAATATGGAAGCAGGCAGCTTGGCAGCATCTCTTCTGATTAGAGATTGTCCCTCTGAGCAAAACTCGTGAGACAAGCACAATTTTTACTATTGGGAAAAAAAAAAATAACAGCTACGGTTCCATTCAAACAAACATTGCCCAACGTGTCACACAAGCCTGTACAGTCAGAAACCTGCAACAGCCCCAGTCCTGATCCGCAGGGGCCATCCCGACTCACCTTTCTGGGAAAGATCCAGGCTGGGATTTTGGCAGCCCGAGGCTAAGGCTTGACAGTGACTCTGTCACACCACAGCAGGCAGAAAACACACCATGGAGCCACTCATCTCACAGGGAGAGGGCTAGATCAAGAGCCCCCGTCATTTCCTAGTGGGGAGAGAAGTCAACTGCACGGGACAATAAGCAGAGGCTGCATTTCCTGCAGCTTTCCTGAATCCAAAAGTCCAGCCCAGGGAAGGATGGGAGTGAGAAGGCATCTAGAAGCGCCGCTGGATAAGAGCCCATTTTAACCCCCGGCACAGGCACAGCTCAGCCTCGGCGGCGCCCCTTCTGCCTCAACAACTTTCCCGGAGGGGAAGCGAGAGAGACCACGACCGAGCCAATTCTCGTTTCCATTCCCAGCGCAGACAGATCCTTTCCGGTGAAGCTCCCGCTCGATCTGACTGCGAGCCCTTTGCCCGGGCTGAGCCGGCCGCGGGGCAGAACCCGCCCGGGCACCCGGTACCACACCGAGTCCCGACGTCCCCGCCCTCGCCCGGTGCGGCACCGCAGGGCCACCACCCCCGGCATTCCAGAATTAACAGAGAAATTTAATAAACCCCCTCAAACGCAAGCAACGAGCGAACCGACGAGCCGGCTTCGGCAGGTCCGGAAACACCCGGTGCACCCTTCGCAGGGGGCTGAGGAAAAGCCCTGCAGAGCCAGCCCCGCTCCGCGCCCGCCCGGTGGCGGGGGCACTCGCGCCTCCC
>VZTY01004047.1:0-17335 GCA_013400935.1 Turnix velox
TGCTCCAATCCCTTCATTATCTGAAAGGGGTGAAAGGCAGGATGTACTGCAGTTGCTTTCTCTAACACTGGCTTGTGGTCACTGGATTCTGTGATTCCTAAAGCTACTGCTCTCCTGTTTGCAGGTGAAGAGGAAGAGGATGGAATAGAAAGGACCTGTGACACCCTGCTCATGTGCATTGTGACTGTACTAAACCAAGGCCTGAGAAATGGGGGTGGTGTGGGAGACGTGCTCAGGAAGCCTTCCAAAGATGTGAGTATTTTGGCTGAAGAAATACATTACTCCCTGCACATCTCATGAATGCCAAAGTCAATTTTTGGAGGTTATAGACAGTATTTGTGTACAGACTTCTATAATGTCTCGTTGTTGATTTATCCATGTAATTGTTACATCCCAGGTGGAATATTTCATGAGAAGAGTTAACCTTGGTGTGATGATGAAGTTTGAAAAAGGAAGTCAAAGTAACTGACTTTCCTTCTCAAAAATGGTAGTGCTTCCAAGCACTACCAAAAAAGTATTGAATCAGTTTTGTATTACACTAGCAAATATAAATTCAAACTTTTGAAAGATATTGATTGGTAAGTATAAGATAAGACTTTACACTGTAATGCACAAGGTGATCTTTTAACTAAAATCCAGCCTGGAATAGGTCCTATTGTTAACTTCTACTCAACCAGTATCAAAGACAAAACATAATTTCTCATACTGTGGTAGATGTCCTCTTCCAGAAATTTTCTCCAAAATTCAATTCATATGAGGGCAGTTCATAATGTTTGGGTGGTTTTATGCATATTTGTTTAAATTTTAAAAAAACATCATAATTATAGGATGTGTAACAGCCCTTTGCTTGGTGAGCCACATGAGGGTGACAGAACAGTGGCACAGGCTGCCCAGAGAGGGTGTGGGGTCTCCTTCTCTGGAGATATTCAAACCCCATCTGGATGTGTTCCTGTGGGACCTGATCTGGGTATTCCTTCTCTGGCAGGGAGATGGAAATAGATGGTATTTTGAGGTGCCTTCTAATCCCTAACATTCTGTGATTAAATACTCTTGCAAGAGTTCAGAGACAAAAAGTAACTCAGATCTGTATCAACTTCTTGTCCAAGTATTAAGAATTGAGATCCTAAGTCATAGACTGGGGGATTCTACAGGATCCAAAGTCCATCTCCATGATGTCTGTAGATTCTTACAGACTTTGAAGGAAACACTTGCCAATTTAATGCTAACTACATTAAAGGACTTCACAAAGTGTAGCACTATTATACCAGTGGATGTGTAGGAAATCAAGAAAATCAGCAACTTCCAAGTCAGTGTCATGGTGAAGAAAAGTCCTTAGTTTTTATGTTCGTCCTTCTTACACTGTTACCTCCTGTTAGACACAGAACAACTTTGCTATTTTTAAAGATGTCTATGGGAGTCCTGTCCAGCCTTTAGAAGGGTGAAAGCAGTTAGGATGTAATAGCAAGAGTGTGGTGAAATGGGGAATATGTGCACTGCTTGTGTGCGTGTATGTTTTTAGTCCTGAAAGACACAAGCTTGGTCTGCCCACCCTGAGACAGCCCACATTGACTGCCTTGGCACAGTGCTGAAACATCAGCACGGCACAGAGCATAGCAGCCTGGCCTTAGCATCACACAAGCATGCTCACCTGCTTTCCAGTAGTTTGGTGTAAAAACTTGGCATTAGTCTGGAATATTCCACAGGGACATTCTGTAAGTATATCCTTGCATCCCCAAAGGCAATATTAAGGAGAGTATTGTTGCTCTCAGTGATTTCTGGAAACTGCACATCCTTGTTTCTTTGCTGGTAAGGTAATTATCTTCAATAGAGCACTACACTAATGCATCTATGGTGCATCTGGTGCACAAGTTAGTCTCTTTTTCATGCTATATGAAACAATTTAAATGATAATAGGACTACCAAAGCAATAAGAGCACAAGTCTTCTTTGCTTACTACCTTCTTGAGTAAGGCTAGCAGAATTTGGCATATGGATAGAAAGAATCATAGCTTTGTGTGAGCTGATGTGAAAATGCTTTTTAATATTTTAGAGGTGTGCTATTTTTATGTCTCATTGCAACCTTATTATTGTTTTAGGAGCCCTTGTTTGCTGCACGAGTTGTTTATGATCTTCTGTTTTACTTCATCGTCATAATTATTGTCCTGAACCTCATCTTTGGAGTCATCATTGATACATTTGCTGATCTCAGGAGTGAAAAGCAGAAAAAAGAGGAAATACTAAAGACAACCTGTTTCATCTGTGGTAGGTGTTACAGAGCTATTGAGACATTTGATGGGGCAAGGAATAAAATGAATTGTTCCTCAATAAATAAAGCATGAATCTCAGGGGTGGTTACCTTCTACAAGGAAAGCCTATTAAAATGTCAGAGATTTGTTCCAAATTAATTCACTAAGATAGGAAAATATTTAGTTTAGGAGTGAAAACCTAGCTTTAATAAGAAGTGGCTTCACAGTCTCCACCCAGGATCTCAGAAGAGCCACATCTCACTCTCACAGCACTACCACTAATGGAGATGGTGCAGCTGCTGACTTTATTTCACAAAATGTAATGCAGATGAAAGTACATCTTGCTATTTCACAGCACAGTGCATTCCAGAAGGGTAGCAACAGCAAAATCTACCTGTCACAGAAGGTGATGTGAACCAGGGAACAAAAGAATTCAATTAAAATCATCCTCAGAAAACCCATGGATTAACCAACTTATTTTAAGGTGCACTCACAAAGAAGGGCAGACCTTCATTCCCCTGGGGGACTTTAGGAATATCTTCTTTTTTGTAGCTTAGATGTTGTTTCCATGGTCATACTGACAAGGATAAATGTGCATAGCGTAATGGCTTAGTGTGTCTGTGGAAGGCTCCACAGCAGATCCAAGGAGGAAAGCTGTAACAACCTAGGGAAACATTTGTGAATCCTGTCTTTCATCAGTGTGATATTCTTCAGGGATTTGATTCATTATGGGGAAAAAAAAATTCTTACGATGTGCTCTGTACACATTGTGTTCAAATGTTCACAGAGTCCAAAGCTGCAGGGACACACACACTGCTGGGTGTACAGGCAGAAACAATCTCACCACAGCTGAAGTGGAACCATGCCTCGTGCTAAAGGTGTGCATAAATTTTTGCAAGATGAGGGCCTAGACTGTACGTTGTGTCCTTACCAGTGAACAGTTAGAAAGAGTCAGAGCCAACACTTGTAAAGCGTTTTATAGCTCTTAGCATAGAAGGGGCTGTAAAACTTTAGCATATTTATTATATTATTATTAAGAAGAAATATCCCAAAAGAGAGTAAATGGTGTGCTGAAAGAATTCTGCCTCAAATGCCTTCTGGCCTGGTATTTCTTGCTGGGCAGTTATTGTATGCAATTATAGCTTTTAAATTAAGATCCTACACGTTTATGATCCTTTAAATTAATTTAGGTGCCTTTCTCTGACATATTTAACAGATTTGGATGGTTTTGTACTGAATTTTGATTGGTTTTCTTTTTTTTGCATTGCCTTTGTCTTTTTGCAGGACTAGAGAGAGATAAATTTGATAACAAGACTGTTTCATTTGAGGAGCATATAAAGTCAGAACACAACATGTGGCATTATTTGTACTTTATAGTCCTTGTCAAAGTTAAAGACCCAACTGAATACACTGGCCCAGAGAGCTACGTGGCACAGATGATTGTGGTAAGTCAATTTGGGCATGTGCTTTATGCAACTGCAAGATGCTCCTTGCAGCTAGACAGGGAATATCTTTCTTTCTCCCCTCTCTCTGAACAATAGGAGGCATTGATCTGTATTTTTAAAGATCTTTTCACGTGTCTTAGACAGCCTGCAACAAAGGATCAGGAAAAAGATGAAGGCACAGGCTACAGCCTGCAGTTTGGCATTGGTGCTCTCATGTTCTGTGGATTCTGCTGCCCCATTAGCTAAACCAGGGGCAGAAGAGCATGCATCATAACATCTGCTGCTGCTCTAGCTTTGTCTGGTGTCTCTGGGCTGCTGTCCAGAAAAATAACTTCTCCTGCTGATCAGTGAAATGTGGGGTCAGTGGTGAGGGCTATTGCTTTTCTCCCATGGCTGCTCTGAACAAGCTATTGAAAAGACTGAGAAGAGCTGCTGCAGGGAATTGAACAGCTAAAGAAACTGCCTGGTGAAGCAGTGAGAGTATGATTTGGATTCAGAGAGGAACATTTGATGACACTGGCTCAGAGAGATGTTAGATTACATTTCATTTCCAGCCTGCTACCAACAAGAGCTTGTTCTGGTGAGACAAGGATGAATTATGGAGGCTGCCTACCTCAAGCCTTCATTTTTGAGTAATTCTTCCTACCTGCTGAGATGTTCTGGTGCAGTTTTTTCTTCCCAGGGACTTCCTGGCAGGTATTACACTACTCAAGGCCAGTGCCAGGGTCTGTGGCTGCAGAGCTGGTGTACGTCTGAATGCCAAAGGAGAATACAACCAAATGCACATCAGGCTTTGCTGTTTATGCATTTCTGGAGCCACATTTCTTAATGAGAATATCTGCTCCATTATAGAATCATAGAACAGTTTGGCTTGGACGGGACCTTGAAGATCACCTAGCTCCAAACCTCCAGCCATAGACAGGGACATCTCCCACTAGACCAGGTTGCTCAGTGCCTCATCCAGCCTGGCCTTAAACACCTCCAGAGAGAGGGCATTTACAATCTCTCTGGGCATTATCTCTCATTTGGCCTCTGATTATACATTCTACCCAATCTCACTAGTGAGATGACAGGCCCTTTTGGTCCTCAGGTTAGCCAAGGGGAAGATTCTCCTTTTACTTCAACTGTCCTCAAGTCAGCCACCTTTTTTAAATCAATCCCAGCTCCCTTCCCTGTCAGTGCAGAAAGCTGGGCTATTTATCCTGCTTTAAGACAGGCATCTAGGACAGCTAAGGTGACTCAGCCTGGCATTGCTTTGTCACTCCATTGAGAACCTAAATGATTAGTTTAGACAACATGCCTAATTTGGAACTGGCTAAAGTTATGGGAGATGACTCCCACCCACTGTGCAGGCTTACAAAGAGCTTATCTTGAGGAACTTGCATTATTGGAATGGCTCATGCTTAGACAGGAGTTCATGCTTGAGAGCTCCCATGAAATGGAGCTTTGGTAAGTGCTATCTCAATGCCCACCTCAGGGCAGTAAGGAATGTACGCTTCTGCAGTGGTCAATAGTAACTTAAACAAATGCTCAACAGTATTGTGTTCCATTCCACGAAGCTGTTCGTAGTGCCAAGTTGTCCTACTCTTACACATGAAAATATTTTAGCTTATCTCAGAAATGCACTTTCATTTGTGGGATCAATGACATATCCAGATTTTGGGTCTTTGTCTATTCCTTCTCTCCTCTCCATGCAATGTTTGTATGATTTTGAACTTTGCATGCTTGCATGTATGTTGTGTTCATTTTTAATTCCAAAGGAGGCATTAAAACTAATAGCAAGTGTATTCATCTTGTGGCAGCAGTGGTTTGAATTTTCTGATGTAATTCATTTATGTGTTTTATGTTTGCATTAATGATGGGAACTCCTGTTTGAATATCTAAAACATCAGAAGATCACAAAAATACATCTGACTTTAAGCTCTGAAAGAATTTCTCAAAGCTCCTGTTCCTCTGGTGGTCAATAGTAATTTTTTTTAAATGTTAATAATTTTATTGATAGTAACATTGTATTAAACCCTCTGAAGGAAGGCTTGTTTTATCCATGGGTCAAAGTCAAAAGGCAAACAATCAGACACCAACTCATACTGCTGACATTTTTGCAGCTGTCAGCTGCGTGAGCTGATGTGTTTGATGTGTTTCAAACACAGCATGATAGTAATGAAATTACAGGACAAGCATATGAGATGTATTCCACACAGAAAGTAAGCCTGAGATATGTTTTTTGTCCTGAAGATGGAGAGAGAAGCTGATTCAGACTATGTGATGGACTGATAACTGAGCATCCATGCTTGTGATGCTGGGAGAGGTCCCTGGTAAGAGATCAGGTTCTGATTAGGATCTAGCTAGAGAGCCAGTCTTCAAATTAACCTTTCATAAGGGAGGTGGGCTCACTGGGAGTGTATGCAAAGGCAAAAAATGTTTATAAAAATAGGGTGAATGGAATAACAGACCTCTTTGAAGGGAACAAGGTGGAATGAGACTTTCTATTTCAGGTGAGACATAATGTGGTTGAAAAAAGCTCCATGAATCATACTCCTGGAAAAGCTTGCTTAGTTCTACTAGTTTTTATTATGATTAGATGTGTCTCTATGACTGCTTCGATAGCTTTAATGGATAAAATCCAAATTCTGCTTTTTCACCGCCAGATTACTTAGAGAGACTTTCTACTCCAATTCAGTCTTTCTACCCAAATAGAAAGTCTCATTGCACCTTGTTTCCTTCAAAGAGGTCTGTTACTCCAGTTATCCTATTTTTATAAACATTTTATTCATTTATTCTTAAATAAACGTGGGTCAAAATTTTGGAATATGCTGGAGGAACTTCTTTAATAGAGAGTTCAGCTCCAAATATCATCCTCAGTAGCCCTACAACTGTAGTTAGGAATCATTTATTTGTTCTTGTCTAAGCATTGCAAAAAGTAGCAATGAAATGGTTATCAGTATTAACTATGCTCCAGGGAAAAAGTTCACACTTTCTGATAGTCTCTTTTTGCCTGGACCCATCAGGACTGAAAAACGTGACTGTCTGTACTATGACTTTCAGTCTTTTTTACCTATCATTTGTCCAGCAAACAGTGAAGAGTCTGATTTGAAGGCTTGCTGATAGCACAGCTGAAGAAAAACATAAACCAACCAAACAAAGAGTGCAATGCTTTTCTTGTTTTAGAATATAATTTGAAAGGCTGGATGCCAAAAGTGATGAAAACTATTTATGCATCAAACTTCACTTCCCCAGTTTTCTGGTTCAAGAAAGGGGAAGGAATGTTCTGGGTGATGTTGTACACATCCCTCACACAATGGCAATATTTTTTACAGGTTTCAAAGTTCACTTTTATTTCCATTCCAGAAGTGTTTGTTTCAAGGCATTCGCATTATCTTGCATGTCTCTGGCCTCAAAAGATCTTGTGGCAGATGACTTCCTTTACTTTCTTCCTTTGAACTGTGGGCATCAGCTGCAAACTCTTAATATTTGCTGTGATTTTGATTTTCCCAGCAGTTCTGTATTTGCTTCAGTGCTTAGCCCTGCTCTGAGCAGTGACACAGGTAATATGCAGCTTTCATAAAGCAGGGTTTTCTTTTTATTTTTATTCCTCTTAGAAAAAAAGGATCAAGCATAGATGTACTGCAAAACAACACACAGTTTGTATACCACCAGCTTTTCAGACACTTACTTTATGGAGATGTTGGTGGGAATAAAGCATTTCAGATCTTCCAGTGATGCCCATTCTTCTTGCACACTATCTTATGTCACTTGTCAGGTGAAATTGTAATGAATATTAAATCAAGACAGTAGATTTTATTATTTGTTTGTTATCCAAGCCCCTTTTATTATGTCAGACAGGTATTCTATTATGTAGAGGATATCCTACAAAGGCAGAAACTTTGAAAAGCTGGCTGTCTGCCTTAAGTTTACACTGAGAACCTGCATGAATGATTCCCCTATTGAATCTTCATTCCTGCAGGGAAAAAACACTTGTTATCTGACCCATTTGACCAGAAATCCCATCCTTATCAGAGCCAGAGAGCTGCACATAACTTGTATTACGTTGATTCAGCAATCTTTTAATGTTTCTTGTGTCCATTTGTCAGAGGAGACAGTTTAGAGGGACAGTGAAGGTTAGTGTCAGTTTGCTTATGCAAATTTTGCCTAAGCTTTGGTAGCTGTAAATAGATAAATGGAGGCAAAAGATGCAGATGATTAGATACTGAAATTTTTCCCACAAAATAGAGAAATGCGAATTAGCCTTTGATTTGTGCCTCCATTCATTTGCAAAAATAACTGGCTATTGGCATAGTAATTAAATTAATTATTTTGCCCACTGGGAGAATGAAAGACTTTAGCAAACCAAGCTCTTAAAGTTTTGTTCTTGCGTGCCCTGTCCACAGTTCTTAGCAAGTTTCATAATGGATTTTATCAGCATTAGTGCTACCTGTCATAACTACATAATTGCAGCACCTAATTATATTATTACTTATTTACTCTAATTATGTAATTGGATGTAATTGGTGCAATTACATAACTCCTCAATCAGCTGAAAACTGCTCTAAAACCAGTCTGTGTTTGCAAGAGTAAAAGTTACTGCCGTGCATTAGACCATCTCCTCTAAAACAAAGCAATTTGTGGTAGGAAACTAAAGGTTCTATTCTGCCACTGCAGTCACTGGGATCATGAGCCTTTTATCTCATGATAGTATCTTAAATATTCCTTTACATCTTATTGCAGCAATAAATGTACTACTCCTGAAAGGAAGAATCCTAATCTTTAGGCTACTCAGGATCTCAACAATTCACACTGAAATCAAAAGCAAAATTCTCATCATTACAGGGACAAAGTGGAAGAAACAGGTTGGGCAACGGTAGCCTGAAATTCTGAACAGTGATTTTCTCATTCAGTTCTTCTAAAAACACCTCTTTGTCACAGCAGTGTCATAGAATCATAGAGTGGTTTGGGTTGGAAGGGACCTTAAAGATCATCTAGTTCCACCACCCCGCCATGGGCAGGGACATCCTGCACTAAATCAGGTTGCTCAGAGCCTCAGCAAGCCTGGCCTTGGATGTCTCTTCCAGGCTTGATGGTGCCTCCACCACCTCTCTGCGCAACCTGTTCACCAATGCTTCACCACCCTTATGGTGAATGCTCAAATCCTTCTTTTTCACCCCATTTTGCCTCTAGGCAGGTTCCACATACCCCTCTCTTCCCCCATCTCCTGCCTGTGCCCCACACCAAGCCTTTTCCAGCCCATTTCCCCCCAAATCCCACACATCTGGGCTCCACTGGAGACTCCTCCCCAAGGTGTTCCAAATCACCTCCTCCTATTTAACACCAGTGGGGAAGGCCACAAGCCACCATTTGTTCCCCTCATGGGGCCTGAGGGATGCTCCTCTTGGTGTCTCTGCTGCAGGACATCACAAGTGAGTTGCACCTTCCAAGGGGACAAGGTGAGAGGTGGCCCCCCACCTGGTTAGGCAGGGGGAGTGTTGGGTGGGATGGAAGGTGATGGCCTTCTGTTTCCTTTCTTTGCCTTAATGTCTTAAGTCTTTTGAAGGTTTCAGCTTCTTTTCATTAATTTTTGTTTTAAATTAGGCAAATACTTCTTTTATTTAATGATGTTATGACCATTTCCTTGTGATCATGTCATGAGGAAAACTGCATTCCCCATTCTTCTTTTAATTTCTGGGGGATTTTTTTTTTTTTTTTTTTTTAATACTGAAGTTTCAAAAGTTATCTGAATTTAGTGCTCCCTTGAGCTGGTGGTGCTGTTGTCTGTCTTCTTCCTCCTGCCTCATGTTTTTGCCGCCTTCTATTAGATACCCAATTCAAAACCAGCACTGGGAATAATGCAAAATGGGCTATTGAGAAGCCTCACAATAGTTGTCATTCTGCCCATGCTGTGTGCTGGGCAGTGCAAGCCTTTTTTCCCTTGGCATCCTTCTGTCTCCTGTCTTGCTGCTCTGTCTTTTGCTGTGCTTCCACCTCAGGAGCAGAGGTGTGATGTGAGCCATGGCAATACATAGCTGCTTCCTCAGGTTCAGGTTGCTCAATGAAGCTCTGTTGCACCAGGGACAGGGGACAAGTTACCACCTGGAACCAGAGCTGCTTGTGTGTGGCCTGAAAATGGATTTTTTTTTTTTTTTTACTCCATTTTTGGCAACTTCAGCAGTAGTAGCTGACTGTCAAAACAGTGAAAGTGTGAGCCAAACAGAGCCTGCAGAACCTGACAGCTGTGGATGAAGAGCCTGGGTACCCATGCTTTCACTTCTTGGGGCAAGGAATGGTTGTCCCAGGGTTAGTGAAAGTCATTTCACTGATGCTGAATTCTGGTGCACACTCCCCTGCTGATGTCCAGTGTGTTCAGTATCCATCCCCCAGCAAACCACGTGGAGCTTCTAGAGGAGGCATGCCGTCATGGGAGTTGAAAAAGTGCCATACAGAAAGGGGAAGAGCACACTGATAGCAGGCAGGCTATGGAATCAGCTGGTTTTTGCTGCTGTCAATTTTTGTTAAGAATGTCACAAAATATGTTCTAAGAAGGCTGTTGGCCTCAACTCTGAAAAGGTAACTTCATATCAGAACTTTTTTCATTCTCCGAAGGACTTTTCTGTCATCTAACACCTTTTTTGAATTTTGAAGGCAAAAGTTTTCCCTGCTAATTTTTATCTCTAGCATATATTACATCCAAGGATTAGTAGAGCCACAAAGATGATGAAGGGATTGGAGTATCTCCCTTCTGAGGAAAGGCTGAGGGAGCTGGATCTCTTTAGCTTGGAGAAGAGGAGACTGAGAGGTGACCTCATTCATGTTTATAGATATGTAAAGGGTGAGTATCAGGAGGATGGAGCCAGGGCCTTCTCAGTGACCTCCAATGATAGGACAAAGGGCAGTGGGTGCAAGGTGGAACACAGGATGTTCCACAGAAATATGGGAACTCTTTCACAGTGAGGGTGAGAGGAGAGTGGCACAGGCTGCCCAGAGTGTATGTGGAGCCTTCTTCTCTGGAGGAATTCAAAACCTGTATGGATTCCTTCCTGTGTGACCTGGTCTTGGTGTTCCTGCTCTGGCAGGGAGATTGGACTAGATGATCTCGAGGTTCTTTCCAATCCCTGACATCCTGTGATTCTGTGTGATTAGTAAACACTCTACAGGTAAAGAGAATGACCAGAGAAATTTCAATCCAAGATTACATGAATGCTGCAGAAGGGACATCTGGGTTGTCAGGAGGACACGAACTGTGGTGATTCATCCTAGACAATTTAAGATGTTGTCTGAATCAGAGGTCCACCATACCCTTCTGTCGCAATTAACCTCATCAATAAGAGTGGGGGGAGGACAAGAAATGTGTTTGCTCTTGAGCTTTTGCTGTTCACAGCCCAGAACACTAATGTGAAAACTGATGGCCACTGAAGTCTGAACTGCAGAAGTTGAGGAGGAAACATTGTGTTGGTTCTGCTGCCCCTTTATAAACAGGATAGTGTCCGCCAGACATACAGCTGACAGGGGTGACCCCTTTCAGCTGCTACAGCTAAATCTGACATAAGATGGTGAGCTTCAGTTCTTAAACTGACTTGCTATAAATAAACTGAATATTTAAGGCTTGTTCATTATCATAAATTCTAGTTCAACATAAAGTTTCTGATCGGGCAGCTCACAGAGTTGAAAATACAAGAAATGGCCTGCTGGAGTAGGACATGGAATTCACAATTTTTGGGAAGCTAATGATGTTCCCATTGTTAGCACTGACTTTCTCCAGGTTTGTAAAACTGGCTTTTCTCCAAAAACTAGGAGATGTTATCAAAGCAAAACCTGCAACAATAAGATGTGTGTCCATCTCATTAAACTATGCAACTCTTTCTTAATTACTTTTAAAAGGCTGATGTGATGCATGTTCTATTGTGAGTAACTACTAACCATGGCAGTAATACTAAGAGCATGAAACTGTCTGCTAAATAAGACCTGAGGTGTCTCTGACAGGCTAATTTTTTGGAACTACAGCACTGGTTTTTTCTGCAGTTGGGCTTTCATAAAATATGCAATTAAAGAAAAATACATTATTTACTGCTTCCTTTTTTTGTTGTGTACAGAATATAAGAGCAAGCTGTCTGCATCTTTCCACATAGACTGAGGCTTTGTGGGGAATTCAGAGGTTTGTTCTAGGTGCACCAAGGCCCTCAGAAAGAACCTTTTCTGCCCCAAAGGCTCTCTCTAATTCAAAGATTTCAGAGCTATTGAGTGGTGATGCACAGAGTTACTAAAACAGGGCTGGACTTGTACTTCTTTCAGCTTCAACCAGTGCTTTAGTGCTTCTTCCTCATAAACATATGTGCTATCCACTTTTACATTTACAGAATGTTTTGAGGCATTGTTTGTATTCTTTCTGCTAGGTATTGTAATTTCCTATTGTTGTTCAGAAATAACATTAATTTCTGTAGGTAGTCCACTGCTATTTTTACTTTCCTGTCCTATTTTGGCTCTACATTATTACACAGAATCACAGAATATCAGGGATTGGAAGGGACCTGGAGAGATCATCTAGTCCAATCCCTCTGCTCGAGCAGGAGCACCCAGATCAGGTCACACAGGAACACATCCAGATAGGGTTTTGAATGTCTCCAGAGAAGGAGACTCCACACCCTCTCTGGGCAGCCTGTTCCAATGTTCTGTCACCCTCCCTATGAAAAAGGTGGTGGGTTTTTTTCCTCATATTTCTTGTGGAACCTCCTGTGTTCCAGCTTGCACCCATTGCCCCTTGTCCTATCATTGGAGGTCATTGAGAAGAACCTGGTTCCATCCTACTGGTGCTCATCCTTTGGATATTTATAAACATGAATGAGGTCCCCCCTCAGTCTCCTCCAGGCTAAAGAGACCCAGCTCCCTCAGCCTTTCTTCATAAGGGAAATGTTCCAATCCCTTCATCATCTTTGTGGCCCTTCACAGGACTCTCTGAAGCAGTTCCTTGTTCTTTTTGAACTGAGTGTCCAGAACTGGACACAATATTCCAGATGTGGTCTCACCAGGACAGAGTAGAGGGGAAGGAGAACATCACTTGACCTACTGACCATGCCCAGGAAGCCATTGGCCTTCTTGGCCACATGGGCACATTCCTAACTCATGGTCATCTTCCTGTCCACCAGGACCCCCAGGTCCCTTTCTCCTACACTGCTCTCTAAATCTTCAAGTTGTGTTTTCTGTCCATTCAAAATTATGCTTTTTTACTTTTAATAAAGAGTGAAGTGGGCTTCTTTTGGTATTTCATGTTAAAGCTTGAGGTTTCAGTGGCTTTTAAGTTTAAATACGTTCTTTCCAATCAGGCAGAATTAGTGATCCTGTCACAAGGGATCTTGTCCTGCTCCTTTAGAAATTATGCCATTATGGAGCAGGAGAAAAGACTGAAATGAAAGGCAGGTTTTGCAGCAAAGGAAGATTCGCTGTGGGTGGTGCTAGTTTGGTGATAACTTTCATCCCCCTGCCTGACTTGGTGAGACAATGACCATGCCATTGCAATGTGCTCCCTCCTTCCTCCTGCTCAGTCCCTCCTGTTCTTCTTAACACCTAAAGGGACAAGCCCCAGTACCAACATAATCCTGTGGGGTTTATTCTTTGCTTTGAAGCCACTTCTGAAAATAAAGCTGGAATGTATGGGCAGGTTACAGAGTGGAGCCTAAAGCTCCACAGAAGTGTAGACATCAGGGGTTTTTCCACCCTGAGGTTTGGAATCAGTGGTTTGATAATATCCAGCACTAGTCTTTTTGTACCTTGTAGTGTTGTGACTCAACTCTAAGTTTAACTTGATTTCCTCTGTGTTTGGAAGACTTGCCTACCTGTCTTTTGAGCAGTATTTAGCCTTTGAATGGTATTTTCCTAGATTTTACTATAAAGATAGGTTCTGCCTTGGTAATACAATGTAGTCACAGCCTCTTTGTCCCCTTTCCGAATTAAATTAATTCAACTGACAAATTAAAATAACTGAGCAGAGTTGGGTTCCTATTTGTTTGTTTGCTGCTGGCCTTAAAAACTCAAGGAGGGGTCTGGACATGAGCCTGTGTTCCTTGAAACTTGCACATCACCATGAACACTGAGTGGAGGTGTTCCAGCTGGAGCACCCTCAAGCAGAGCAGTGTTGCTGGCAGGACATGGGCTGTGGTTCCCTGCTGGAATCCACTCCCGCCTTGACCTGCCAGAAACTAGAGCTGTTAACTTTCCAGCAGTTTGCAAAAGCCATCTTTTATCCCTTTTGTTAAGAAAGCATGTGGCCTGCAATGGATCTGTGTGTGGGCAGACCTTTATTCCATGGTTTCAAGTGATGGTAAGAGTCTCTGAGACAGTGGATAGGGACCTAATGTTGTGCTTAAAATGCTGACAGTAGCAGAGCCTCCATTGTCCTGGGACTGACTGTGTATGGCTTTGTCTAATGAAAACTGGACCTTAAATGGGGTCACAGGTAGTGACAAGAAGTTCATCCCCAGAGGAGCAGTGTGATAAGCAGATCCTAAAGTGTGTGAACTGAATTAATTTGATTTTGCACTGTTGGAGAAGCAACAAACAGAACATGTCAATGCTGTTGAAGGATGGCACTGCAACATTTGAAAACAATTTTTGTTCTTCATATTACAGTTGTGCTAAGCTTATGGCTTTTTGAATGGGAATGAGGCTCCAAAATTGTCCACAGCCAAGAGGGATAACTGCACTTCCTGAGGGAAGAGTGGAGTATGGGACAGTCCAAAACATAAGGGCAGTGAGATGAATCTGAGATGGTCCCCTTATCAGGAAAGCCATTAAAAGTAAAAAAGCATAATTTGGAATGGACAGAAAGCACAACTTGAAGATTTTAGAGAGCAGTGTAGGAGAAAGGGACCTGGGGGTCCTGGTGGACAGGAAGATGACCATGAGTTAGGAATGTGCCCATGTGGCCAAGAAGGCCAGTGGCTTCCTGGGCATGGTCAGTAGGTCAAGTGATGTTCTCCTTCCCCTCTTCTCTGTCCTGGTGAGACCACATCTGGAATATTGTGTCCAGTTCTGGACGCTCAGTTCAAGAAGAACAGGGAACTGCTTCAGAGAGTCCTGTGAAGGGCCACAAAGATGATGAAGGGATTGGAACATTTCCCTTATGAAGAAAGGCTGAGGGAGCTGGGTCTCTTTAGCTTGGAGGAGACTGAGGGGGGACCTCATTCATGTTTATAAATATCCAAAGGATGAGCACCAGGAGGATGGAGCCAGGTTCTTCTCGGTGACCTCCAATGATAGGACAAGTGGCAATGGGTGCAAGCTGGAACACAGGAGGTTCCACAAGAAATATGAGGAGAAAAACCCACCACCTTTCTCATAGGGAGGGTGACAGAACATTGGAACGGGCTGCCCAGAGAGGGTGTGGAGTTTCCTTCTCTGGAGACATTCAAAACCCATCTAGACATCACCGGTCTGGGTGTTCCCAGGGGAATTAGACTAGATCATCTCTCCAGGTCCCTTCCAATCCCTGACATTCTGTGATTCTGCCAGAAGTAAACCAGCAATGTTTGAGGGACTCAGATTTAATATTAGTATGGGCTTGTCATGGTAAGAAAAATCCACCAACCTGTATTGCTCTACATAGATAAGTTTCTGAATTTGTGTGACTTTGATTTTATTGTGCCATTTATCTTTTGGGATCAGCCTTATGAGATTTGTGTCAGGATTTTCTATTGGATTGCTCATGGAATCTTCTCTCTTTCTAGTGTGGTGGATGTCTGTATGATAAAAAGCTAAGATTGCATCATCTTTAATAAAAGAGAAGAAATATAGCCTAAAGAAATCAGATTACTTGTAGAGAAAGAAATCAGTCGGGTTAGCAAATTGTATCCATGGGACAAAGTGCAAAATGTTTGTTGCATACAATATTTATTGAACAAATTTGTTGAGAAGATGGTTAAAAATGCTTTATGGGGTTGGAGGGGGGGAGGAACCATTTTGTTCTATTCAAATGGCATTGAGGTGTTTTTTACATCATGAAATCTGGCAATATTAGCAGCAACAATCCCTGATAAAGTACTTTACACAATTGCCTCCCAGGGCATTTTGAGATAAAAATATATATTGAACACTGTAAATTGGCTCCATCCAATTTATATATAATGGCACTCACTACAGCCATCCTACAAAATTCAATAGATCAAGAATCACATTGCACTTCTCTGAGTTTGGGGTAGTAGGACCTTTAAGGAGTCTCCAAAACAAACAGGCATTTTTAAATCATGTTTAATGAACCTTGTGTATTTTATACACAATTAACATGTTCTGTCTCTCGTTTTTATTTTTGCTGGGTGCTGCTACAGGAAAATTGCAACTTTGGCTTTGTGAAACCAATCAGCTGCATGTTCTCAAGAGAAAATGCATTTTAATTGAACAGAGCAAATCATATTTAAGTGAAAAAAAATGAAGAAAAAGAGAAAGCATATCCATACAGAGGATCCATTTCAATATTTTCAGCAACGTGAGAGTACTAAATCAGAAGGTAGTATAGGCAGGTACAGGTTCACAAAGTACCATGGTGCTTTTTCTGTCACTGAGCTATGCTTTCAGAGTCTGAAAAGTGTGCACAGTAGATAGAAACTTCAATGAATGGATGTTTCACCTCAAAGGCATGGTTTTGCTGGTTTCCACCTGTTTCCCAGAGAGAATAAAAAGTGTTCTGCGCTTCCATTAGGCAGGTGGCACTTTCTGGGGTCTACCTCTCACACAGTCACAGCCTGACCTGCTTAGGGGCCTATCCTTGTCTATTCATGTCTATGCATTCAAGGGGTATGCAAAGGAATATACAAAACCTGGGGGTCCTGGTGGACAGGAAGATGGCTATGAGCCAGCAATGTGCCAATGGGGCCAAGAAGGCCAATGGCATCCTGGGCTGTATTACAAGAGGTGTAGTCAGTAGGTGAAGAGAGGTTCTTCTCCCCCTCTGCTCTGCCCTGGTGAGGCCACATCTGGAATACTGTGTCCCATTCTGCGGCCCTGAGTTGAAGAAGGACAGGGAACTGCTTGAGAGAGTCCAGCAGAGAGATGATGGATTGGAGTATCTTCCTTTTGAGGAAAGACTGAGGAAGCTGGATCTCTTTAGCTTGGAGGAGTTTGAGGAGTGACCTTGTTCATATCTCTAAATAGGTAAAGGATGAGTGTCAGGAGGATGGAGCCAGGCTCTTCTCAGTGACCTCCAATGATAGGACAAGGGGCAATGGATGCAAGCTGGAGCACAGGATGTTCCACGGAAATATGAGACCTCTTTCACAGTGAGGGTGAGAGAACAGTGGCACAGGCTGCCCAGAGAGGGTGTGGGGTCTTCTTCTCTGGAGGTATTCAAATCCCACCTGGATATGCTCCTGTGTGACCTGGTCTGGGTGTTCCTGCTCCAGCTGAGGTGTTGGACTAGATAATCTCTTGAGGTCCCTTCCAATGCCTGGACATTCTGTGATGCTGTGAAACCCACGGGCAAACATTTTGAATAGAGCAGGAGATTTGAGATCGGGTTGGTAGTATTCAGACCCAAGTGACTGAAAACTAGCCATTGCTTGGCAATGTTTTCTCAAGTGATGTTTCAAAGGGAAATCTAAATTTTTTTTTTGCTTTTCTCTGACTGATACTCAGTTACATACATTTATGCACATGTATGGTATGTGATTTT
>VZTY01004047.1:24466-42275 GCA_013400935.1 Turnix velox
TCCCAAATCCTTCTCTTCAGGGCTGCACTCAAGCCACTCCCCACCCAGCCTGTATCTGTGCTTGGGATTCCTCAAACCCAGGTGCAGGGCCTTGCACTTGGCCATGAGGTTGTCATGGCCCCACCTCTCAAGCCTGTCAAGGTCCCTCTGGATGGCATCCTTTCCATCCGGCATATCAGCTTGGTGTTATCTGCAAACTTGCTGAGGGTGCCCTCGATCCCACTGTCCTTATCTCCTACGAAGTTGTTAAATAGCACTGGTCCCAGTACTGATCCTTGGGGAACACCACTCCTCACTGGTTTCCTCTTGGACAATGAGCTATTGACTGTAGCTCTTTGAGTGCAACTGTTCAACCAGCTCCTTATCCAGCGAGTGGTCCATCTGTCAAACCCCTTCTTTTCCAGTTTGCTGACCAGGGTGTCATGCGGAACAGTGTCTAATGCTTCACACAAACGTGTTTGTTGGTCAAGGTGAACCCTGAACCAAATCCATAAGCATTTAAGTCCCAGAACAAATGTTTGGGATTGTACAAAATATGTTAACTACCTCTAGTTAACTGGCAAGCAATTACCTTGTAGTAAAAATAGCTTTTTCATAGCTGAGGTGCCTTTTCTTCTGTGAACTCTTAGAGATCACTAAAATTTTCAGCAGAGGAGCCTTGTCCTTTTTGCCTTCTGGATCCTGGCAGGTTTGTGATCAAAAGTTTTTTGTTCCCATCAGCAAGTGCTGTTTGTTTGTGGTATAGACTTAGCAAATAAGGCTGTGTGCCAGAGCTCATTTCCATACTGCCCTTTTTAAAGTTCTGCAGTTCATAATGCAATGAAAAAGGTAACATGAGCCAGCAAAAGCTTGCAGTTCAGTAAGGGAATATACCTGCTGTGTGCACTAGTAGTGGAACTATTGGTGAAATCTATATAAGTATTTCTAACTTAAAGACAGGTTGGCAGGTTAGAATGTGTTTTCTATTTGATCTACTCAATTTTGAATCTTTCTGATTCTTTGCATGATGAAGATAGACTGGTTTCAATTAGGTTATCCTGCATGTGAGAACCAAGAAGCAAAGTGCTGCTCTCATCCAACACAGCACTTGGGACAGCCAAGTGAGGGACCAGTGGCCAGATCTTTGACTTGTTGCCTCTCTTAGAAGTCAGCAGCATCTTTCATTGAGGTCTCCAGTCCATTCAAACCAATCAGCTTATCTTAGAACTTGGATCAAGTCCTTCCTTGATCCTTCATAACATTTTAGCCAAAAAAATGCCCAGATTTTGGTAACTAAACCATGAATGGATTTCTTTCTTGGGAGAGATTATCAAAGCACTGGGGAAGGCAAAACTGGGCACATGAGGATGAGTAAAGCCTGTCATTGAGCTCCCATGACTCTGGGGCTTGCAGTGACCAAGACGAGCTGACACATGGTTCAGAGTAGCACGACAGGGTTGTGTAGCAGTGGGCAAAGCTGCTGTGTGCTCTATCCCTGTCTTCATTTGCTCCTAGTCATCCCCCTTCCCAGCCAATATAATGTTGTGCTACAAAAAAGAGAAGCAGGTGACACTCAAGAGAGGCAAGCCTGCTGAACTGGGATGTCTTGTCATCTGCATGGATCTGTGTGGTGTTCCTCTGGATGCTGTAGCATGGTGGATGGTCAGTCCACAAAAATCTTTCCAAGGCTGTCAGTCTACAGTCCTGGAGGAGCAAGGGAGTAGCAGATGGAAAACAAAACTAGCAAAGTGTATTTCACAATCCTGGCAGAAGTACTTGGCAAATGAGGGGAAGACAATGAGGGGAGTCTCAGATTGGTCTCCCCTGTGCAGCTTGGCTTTAGAAACTTTGACGTTATAGTGAGCTCTGCCAGAAAGGGCTCCTGGCCCCTGAGCTGGCATTTCTGGTGTTTGGTATCTTCAAGGGCTTCAAGTAAGAGAAGCTGTAGTGGGTGCAGATAGCAGGGCTTTCCAGGAAACATTCAGACATAAGTGCAGCTCTGTTTGCTGCAGCTCCTTTGAATTAACTTTCTGTGCCTGTAATGGCAGACAAATTTGCTGGCAAACATTTTGCAAAACTAAAAAAGGCACTGATCCAGAAGGGCACCATGGCACAAACTAAGCTTAGTATAAATGACTACACCTGTGCTTAATGCTAGGCACGTGATGAATGCTCTACTAGATCCTAGCCAAAATAAATGTTAAAATAAATATCAGAGCATGGGAAAAATGAATGCTGGTCTTGTAAAGCAGAAAGGCGTGCAGCAGAATTAGGAATCTTCTGTTCTGTGTGTCCTCTGGGGATATCCAGCAGGGAAGGTCACGTGCACTCCTCTGGAGCTCACCAGCAGAGCTGGTGAAAACAGGTTTTGATTTGAATGAGTTATGATCCATTGAAAATGGCATCATGCGTAACCACAGTAAATTGTCATAATGAGATCACGAGGCTCCAAAGTGGGCAGCGAGGAAAAAGACCTCATTCCTCCAGCACACACGGCTGGCTGAACCCTGGCTACATAATGCAGCTGAGGGGCATGGTTACAGAAGCACAGACCTCAAAGAGGTTATCTAGTTGAATCCCCCTGCCAGAGCAGGAGCACCTAGACCAGCTCACACAGGAAGGTGTCCAGGTGGGGTTTGAATGTCTCCAGAGAAGGAGACCCCACAACCTGTCTGGGCAGCCTGTGCCACTGTTCTCTCACCCTCACTGTGAAAATGTTCTTTCTCAGATTCCTGTGGAACACCCTCCTGTGTTCCCGCTTGCACCCATTGCCCCTTGTCCTATCATTGGAGGTCACTGAGAAGAGTCTGGTTCCATCCTCCTGACACTCACCCTTCACATATTTATAAACATTTTTTTTAATATTTGCATTCCTCATAAGAGAGATGCTCCAATCCCTTCATCACCTTTGTGGCTCTGCACTGTACCCTCTCAAGCACGGAACATCTTCTCAGTTTACCAATGGGACAAGAGGTTGCACAGTTGTACTCATTATAAGTTTTGAGTTAAAAATAGGAAGAAAGCAAGCCAAGTGTTTTATGGATTTGCATTTAGTCATATTCAGGGGAACAGGCTAACACAAATAGTGGGAAAGCAGGGACAACTCCCACTAGACCAAGCTGCTCAGTGCCTTGTCCAGCTTGGCCTTAAACACCTCCACAGAGGGGGCATCCACAACCTCTCTGGGGATCCTGTTCCAGCCTCTCACCACCCTCATAGAAAAGAACTTCTTTCTTATCTCCACCCTAAATCTACCCTCTTCCAATTTGCATCCATTACGCCTAGTCCTGCCATCACATACTCTATTAAAAAGTCCTACCCTTGCTTTGCTGTAGCCCCCTTCAGGTATTGGTAAGTCACTATGAGGTCCCCCCTAAGCTTTTTCTTCTCCAGGCTGAACAACCCCACTTCAACTCACTCTGTTTCTCTTTTGAAGTAATCAAGTGCATATGTCCATGGAGGCCCATTGCAAAACACCATGCATGTGATCTAACCACATCCTCCCCAAGGTGGAGAGCAGAGGTGTTACACATCACTGGCTATGGGACCGGCTTCCTTCATCTCCTGCCTTAGGGCAAACCAAGTTCCTCACCACGTGACTGCCACTCCTCCTAGGCTCACACTGTTCAGTCTTCTCCATCTGTTATGCTTTGCACACAAATATATGCCTTCAAGACTTGGAGACAATCCAGGCTTGTGCTGATTTGCAGCACCTTCCTGACTTGTGACTATTTACAGTATTTTTATTGTGACTTAATTTATAGTCTGAGACCATGAAACAGCTGGTTCAATACTATTGCCTGTTATTAGCAGGTTATCATTTGGCTATGGGGTTGTGCTTGCTTGGCTATGGGGTGCAGTCAGCTATGAGCTGCAGTCAGTGTCTCATTGTCCAAGTGGAAACCACCCAAGCGAGGAGTGGTGTTCCTCAGGGATCAGTACTGGGACTAGTGTGATTTAACATCTTTGCTGGGGACATGGACAGTGGGATTGAGTGCACCTTCAGCAAGTTTCCCTTGACGTAGCAGCTGTGTGGTGCAGTTGATACACCTGAAGGTAGGGATGCCATCCAGAGGGACCTTGACAGGCTTGAGAGGTGGGCCCAAGCCAACCTCATGAAGTTCAACAAGGCCAAGTGCAAGGTCCTTCACCTGGGTCAAAGCAATCCCAAGCACAGATACAGGCTGGGTGGGGAGCGGCTTGAGTGCAGCCCTGGAGAGAAGGATTTGGGGGGGTTAGTGGATGAAAAAATCAACATGAGCCAGAAGTGTGTGCTTGCAGCCAAGAGGCTAACCAGATCCTGAGCTGCATGAAGAGAAATGTGACGATCAGATGAAGAGAGGTGATTTTGCCCCTCTACTGGGCTCTGGTGAGGCACTTGGATTTATTGTGTCCAGTTCTGGAGCTCTCAAAATAGGAGGGACATTGAACTGTTGGACCAGGTCCAGAGGAGGCCATGAAGATGATGAGAGGGCTGGAGCAACTCTCATGAGGACAGGCTGAAGGAGTTGGGGTTGTTCAGCCTGGAGAAGAGAGGGCTCAGAGGGGACTTCATAGTAGCTTACCAGTACCTGAAGGGGACCTACATAAAGGCATGGTTAGGACTTTTTAATAGGATACATGATGGCAGGACCAGGAATAATGGATGTAAAATAGAAGAGGGGAGATTCAGGCTGGATATAAGAAAGAGATTTTTTACAGTGAGGGTGGTGAGAGACTGGAACAAGTTGCCCAGAGAGGATGGGCTGTCACCATCCCTGCAAGTGTTTAAGGCCAGGCTGGACAAGGCACTGAGCAACCTGGTGTAGTGGGAGGTGTCCCTGTCTATGGCAAGGGATTGGAACTAGATGATCCTTAAGGTCCCTTCCAACCCTAAAGATTCTATGATTCTAACCTGAATAGTGAAGTCTAAGCCATTCATTCCTAGGATCCCAAATCTTCTGTTGTGAGTAACTGATTCCAAGGTCCCTCTCCCCTTGCAGTAGGTGTTCTCCAGGCCAGTCTGGAGAGGTCTCCATCTTGTCTGTTTTTCCTGATGTTAGCTTGCCAACATTGCTGCAAGGGCAGCCGAAATAGAGACAGTAGGGAAATGTGTCCTTAAATGCACTTAATAGCAAAGCACAAGGAGCAGATGGACTTTTCTGGTACTAGTGTAGGAGAGAAGTCTCTACAGAGCTCACAGCAGCAAGTGTTTTTGCAAACCAGAGCCATGGGTGAATGTGCCAACTCTGCCCACCCTGCAATACAGATGCATCTTGGGGAAAACCATGATTTTCCAGTTGTTGCCTTCCTTGTAGATAAGGAGTATTAATAATTAAAATACTTGTGTAAAATATTATCTGAATGTAAATGTTCTGAATCTCATTTGCTTTGTGTCGAAGTCCATTCTCTGGTCCCAGCTTAGTAGCACTGCATAAATCCCTTCTAATGTTTCTAATTTTTCTAATACACGTGCAGGAGAAGAATTTGGACTGGTTTCCTCGGATGAGAGCCATGTCCCTGGTTAGCAATGAAGGTGACAGCGAGCAGAATGAAATCAGGAACCTACAAGAGAGACTGGAGTCAACCATGAGCCTTGTAAAACAGCTTTCCAGTCAGCTTGCTGAGCTCAAGGAACAGGTAAGTGCCCTGCAGTGGGTTTCAATGTGAGCACATGTGGGTGAACACACTTGCTTTCATGGGGTCACAGTAAGGACAGTGTTACAAAAGAGACATTTGTCTTTAAAAAGGTTTTCTCTTTCCTTCCAGTAAGCTTTCTGAGTAGGTATGCTGATACAGGTTTGGAATGAAATTGTACTCTATTAGCAGTAACAGAGACCAGGCAGGAAGAAAAGCTGAGGGGGACCTTAATTATGAAATCCTCTTAGTGAGTGTGTGAGTGAGGACAGACAAAACTGCAGAAGCATAGCATCAGGAATACTGGCCACTGATGGGAGTTGGTGGAAAAGCTTTCTGAACCTGACTCTTGGATTTTTCACCCCACTAAGGGTATCAATAGTGCTGTTGCAAAAACATTCTGCCAAGCCTGTCACTTTGCTTGTGTCACCCTTGTCTTTGTTCTCCTCCTTCTCTCCTGCACAGAGCACAAGTTGCTGCCCCCCCTTAGAGCTTTTCTCCTGTCAAAACTATCTTTATATGTTTTCTCTCACTTCAGGATCAAAAAGGTCAGCTCCTTTTCTACTAAAGATGCTGTCCACCTCTGGTTTGCTCATTACGGGTTCAGAAAAGCATCTTTATGTTTTCTTTGTGAGAAGCATTTCAAGCATCAGCAGAGTTATCTTATTATCCCCCTTCGAAAACCTCCTTAAAACTCTTTTTTTTCCCCATTGAAAAAGTCAATTAGTTTTAGGCTAGATGTGCTGAGACTGTTGGTTATTGTGCTTACCCACACTGTCCTGCTTGGGATTTTCCCATCCCTCTCTTACTGAAGCTGTTCTCTGCTGGCTCAAATTTAAACTCTTCGGGGATGGGACCATCTTTTAATTCTGTGATTGTACTCCACCACTTGAAAATGCTGATCCCCTGCAGGGCTACACAACATGACAGCAGCACAAATAATACCTGCTGCTGGATAAGAATAATGTACAAATGAGAAGAAAATGTCCATACTTTGCAGGGAAACAGATCTCCCACTTCAAAGGCATCTTTACTTGTAATTTTCAGTGCTGAAGGAAAGAATTCCACTCCCTGTTGTTTTGTTTATATGTATCTTGCTCTGTGACTGCCAAATAATAGTAAAGAAAAAAAAAAATAAAGAAAAAATTCTCAACTTGTCTCTCTCTGCCTTTTCCACCTTAGATGACAGAACAAAGGAAGAATAAGCAGAGGCTGGGCTTTCTTGGATCAAACACACCCCATGTGAATCATCACATGCCACCACCCTGATACCACGGGGAGAAGCCGTGACTAGCCTTTCATCAGTATTCCTGCTTTATTGGAGAATAAAAAGCTGAGATTGAGAGGAGCGAACAGTGCCTATTGTTACAAAGTTAAAAACAACCGAGTGCCAAGATGTTAAGTGATTTAGCTCTGGGAACAATTTGTAGCTGTTTATCACGGTTGAAAAGGACCCCAGCCTTAAAACGGGACGGAGACAAGGCAGCTCATTTGTATTAACCCACGGGGCTCAATGGCTTCAGTGACTGCTGCTGTGTGTGACATGTGGCCTTGAGATTGGTCCCTGGGATAACCAAGATGAGCAGAAGGAGGAATGTTTATTAAGGCAAACGTGAAAGCCTTATTCTTAATCAATAGAAGTAGTTTTCTGGCTTATTTCCCAAATAGTAACGTCAAGTCATGTTTGCTTGGCATTTAGTATTTTTTAATTGCAGCAAATACATCAGTTGAAGTAAGAAATAAGGTTGCTTCAAGTAACTCCTCCTAGGAGGAAAATGGGAGAAACCTCAAAAGATGGTGGGGAAAAAAAAAAAGAAAAAGGAAAAAAACCCTCAGCAAACACAAAAAAACCAAACTAAAATGTAGAAAAATAGTTGCAAAGAGAAACATTAATGCCTTTGAATTTTAGCTGTCACCAGTCAATTTCTTATTTATAACATGGAGCACAATGGATCTACAGCTGTGGGAATGTTATGCACATAACACTGACAACATAACTGGAAGTGATTTCTTTCTCCTGGCTTCAGATGTTCCTGATTAACGTGGCCATGAGATTTCACATATTGAGGAGAAAAAAATGGTGTTTTTTACATTCAAGTTCCAATGCAGGATTTGGTGAGAGATTGGGGAGGTGGGGGGGAGGAGGTGGAAATTATACCCATAGTTTGAAAGGGTTTTGGGATTTTAGGGTTTTTTTTTAAAGCTTGCTTTCTCTGTGGAACTGTAATGGTGTCATTACCTTTTGTAAATTCATCTTCAGTGAGAGCTGCCTTGAGTAAATAAGCACTGTGTTTTGCCAGCGTTTTTCTGAGTTAAAGCTCATGTTTAGCCTGCCATTTCCCATCCTTCCTCTTGCAGGAGTGACCTCTCCCCACAGGCCTGACTGATGGGGGATAGAGGCAATGCCTGAGGAGCTCCTTCAAGCTCTATGCCTGAAAAGCAGCAGCTAAGTCAGCTCTATTCTGTGTTTTGCTGTATTCTATGTTTCTTCAGAAGAAAAGTTACAGGGTTTCCACACAGCCCAAGAGGGTTCTTAGGGAGAAGAATTTGTGGCATGCATGTGAATTGTGGATTCAGTTCACTTTCATGTTCACTTGGTTTTGGGTAATTAATTGCCCTTGGTGCATTTGAAAATGCATCCCCATGTCACAGAGTTGCTTCTTAAACTTCTTGCCCTTATTTTTGCAATGATTTTTCCCAATGTATTTCCCATTTACATTTTTTTTATAAAAACATTTTGATCAAAGTTGAAAATATTATTGACTCCATTTTGATCAAAGGTGAAAATATTATTGACTCCACTGTTTCTCCTTGAAGAAATGATGTTGTATTTAGTGCAACAGACCTATAACAAGACCTTGAAGAAATTATGTTGTATTTAAACCAAAAGACCTATAATAAAGAAAGGGGCATTACCCTCTCTTCATGCCAAGTTCAAACCTATTCTCAGAAGCCATCTCCTTATGTTTTTGTCAGTGAGATGGCTAAGATAAAAATAATGTGTTTAGGGTCTGATTTTCTACCAGTAAAACAGATCCCATTGGCTTCAATTGCATGCTTCAGAAATACTGTGAGGAAAGCAGAGATTTGTGTGTTTCACTGAAGGAAAAAATCTCTTTTTGCTGACTATCCTTTCGTCCATGGAGCATCCTGGTTGCATGACGTGATGGCCATTTCCAGATTTAGGGTTTGTTCTTCCTTCAAGAAGTTTTTCCCTCATCTGTCTTAGCATTAAGGTGGTTATGAGGAATGGCAGAAGGTCGGTGAAAGTGAGTGGGATGAGACTAAATCATCTACAACTCTTCCACTGTCGTTAGGCTTACAGCCTTGCTGCAGCCAGATGTCAGCTTCTTCCCAAACAGTGAGAGGGAGTGGGAACTGGGTTGAGCTGGTCAGTGTTTGCTTCTGAGTCTGGAGTCCACTTTCCAACTTCAAAGATCGGGCAGCAAATTAGTATCTGGAGAGCAGAGCAGAGGTAATGTGGCTGAAGTACAGAGAGCTGATAGTGGGAAAGCTGCTAGCTCAAAGGAGAATACAGAAAATCCATTGTCTTCACTGAACAACTGAGATATTTTAGCAATAAAGCTTGGACTGTGCCTTTCCTTCAAGCTTATATGAGATCACAGAGACACAAATATGGTGAGGGGACCAGAGCATTTCCCTTATGAGGAAAGGCTGAGGGAGCTGGGTCTCTTTAGCCTGGAGAAGAGGAGACTGAGGAGTGACCTTATTCATGTTTATAAATATGTTAAGGGAGAGTGTAAAGGAGGATGGAGCCAAGCTCTACTCACTGACCCCCAATGATAGGTCAAGGGGCAGTGGGTGCAAGGTGGAACACAGGAGGTTCCACAGGAATCTGAGAAAGAACTTTTTCATAGTGAGGGTGAGAGAAGAGTGGCACAGGCTGCCCAGAGAGGTTGTGGGATCTTCTTCTCGGGAGACATTCAGGCCCTGCCAGGACACCTTCCTGTGTGACCTGATCTGGGTATTCCTGCTCCAGCAGGAACTTGATGAACTCTTGAAGTCCTTTCCAATCCCTGACATTCTGTGATTCTGTGATCTTGGTGCTACTGCTCCAGTATTTCTGTGGTGGTGAAAACTGCTTCCTTAGGTGAGGGCTTCATGTACACATTCAGCACTGAGGAACTGGCTTTGAATTGATTTTGAGAGTTGGCATTGGCCACATGCTGTGCAGTAGGGTCCAGGATAGCAGGACTAGGCGTAATGGATGCAAATTGGAAGAGGGTAGAATTAGGGTGGAGATAAGAAAGAAGTTCTTTTCTATGAGAGTGGTGAGAGGCTGGAACAGGTTGCCCAAAGAGGTTGTGGATGCCCCCTCTGTGGAGATGTTTAAGGCCAGGCTGGACAAGGCACTGAGCAGCCTGGTCTAGTGGGAGGTGTCCCTGCCCATGGCAGGGGAGTTGGAACTAGATGATCTTTAAGGTCCTTTCCAACCCAAACCATACTATGATTCTATAAAACTGGATTTGGGTTCCTGACTAGGCTGGTTGTACATCACAAAGAGAAAGGAGTTGCATGCAAATGTTAAATCAATGGTAAGCTGGTAGAGAATCAGACCTTGCAGCTGTGTTAATTCAAATTGGTTTATGCAGTTCATCAGATCTAGTCATAGCTTCTGTTTCAAGAGCAATTTCCTTTTCTTCACACATATGCTCATTAGAGGCATAAAGCATGGCTTAATGGAACAAAGATAAATTAAATTAAATGATTGCTATTTATTCATAGTTGGCTAATACTGGAAGTGGTTGACATTTTTCTTGTTTACACTCAGAAGAAGCACACGAACCACTGCACATCAAGAGAGGTTTCTGCTGATGGAGCTGCCAAAATTTAAGACTTGATGTGTTGGTGCCCTGAGTTCAGACCTGCAGCTGCGTGCTGCTGCTGCTGCGCTCTCTATCTCAGACCCCAAATGATGTCACCAAAGCTCAAGTGCCCAAATACTGCTTTTCAGAAGGGAGAGTTGCAATGACAAAAACAAAGGGGTGACAGATGACAATTAGCTTTTGCCACGGTGCCTTTCTGCTGCTGATAGGAGGGACCTCCATAATCATTAACAATAGGTGATGCTACTTGCACAGACTGTAAATATATTTCACTGAGTACTTTGAAATTTTTGATGATTCTGCCAAAGCTTACGTCTTCCCCTGCATCTCTTATCTGTGTTAAGTAATCTTTATGCAGACACATGATAACTTAAACAGGAGACTTCTTATGTGAATAATAGTTGCAGAGTTGTGGCCCAAGCCTTAAAGATTGTGAAATATTCCCATCAATGAGTTTATAACTAAAACCCACATTGTTTTATACATATATTTGTATGTATATCTTTGTTTAATGCAGCTGAAGTATCCTCTTCTTAGGCAAGCATCATTTACCTTACCTATTTATATGAAATGATTGCGAAGAAGTTAAAACATCTAAGAGTTTTTGATGCCTTAGAAGGGTTTTAAAGTATAGCAGTGAAAAATCTACTTAAGTAAATATGTCAATTGCTGCTGAATGTAACTTTTAATAAACTATGTCATTTTATGTATGTCTGTCTCATTCTTGATGCTTGAAATGGGGGGAAAGGTGTTTTGCTGCATTAAAGACTATTGAAAAACCCAGGTTGATTGTCTTCCATGGGAGACCAGGCTGTGGCTGTGCATCTGTTTCTTCTAAGTGACAAAGCAGGTAGCACTAGTGCAGTCTTGAGTGGACAGAGGCGGAATCCAACAACAGAAGAAAAGGTTCCTTTCATTTCCCAGGTTCCATCAAGAGAAGTGTGACCAGCAGGTCAAGAGATGTGAATTTGCTGTTCAGCCTGGAGAAGAGAAGGCTCAGGGGGACCTCAGAGTAGCTTCTCAGTGCTTGAAGGGGGCTACAGAATGGCTGAGATAGGACTTTTTAATAGGATATGTGATGGAAGAACTAGGAGCAACCGATGTAAATTGGAAAAGGGGAGATTCAGGCTGGATGTAAGAAAGAAAGTCCTTACTGTGAGGGTGGTGAGATACTGGAAGAGGTTGCCCAGTGATGTGGTTGTGGATGCCCCCTCCCTGGAGGTGCTTAAGGCCAGGCTGGATGAGGCACTGAGCAACCTGATCTAGTGGGAGCCATCCCTGCCTAATGCAGGGGTTTTGGAACTAGATGATCTTTAAAGTCCTTTCCAACCCAAACTATTCTATGATTCAGGAGAGTGGATCCTATTGCCCCCTTTCCTGAAGGCTGAGTGACAGTTAAGTGTATAATTTGCTTAGTTGCTGTTTGTTGAGTCTGTAACTGGCTGGTCAGGTTGCTGAAGGTAGGCAGATGGACCATGATGGAGTGTCACTAACAGGGAGGAACAGGCCCAAGCTGAGCAGGGTCAGTGTTTTGTGCCGGTGCCTGAGGGACATGAGCTTGAAGTCATGGGAAACTCTAGCTCAGAGGTTAAGCTCAGCCCTGATGCGGGAATCTGATGACTAATTTCAAGTCTTTGAGCATCCCGAGGACGGTGAATTGCAGCCAGCAGGAGTGAGGTATCACCCTTGCTTCCCTCAAGGGAGCAGCCGGGCAATCCTCCTAGAGCTGTCAGCCATAGTTGCAAGCAGGATGGAGCTTGTGGCAATCACACTGGTGTGTGCATGTGTGTGTGCCCATGTAGGGCATCTGTGTTTCCATCAGGAAATGTCCTTTCAAGAGAGAACTGCTGGTGGTGCTTAGGAACCTCTCATTATGCATTACCAGTGACAGTCCAAGATGTTAATTATGGAAATCCAGCCCTCAGATACTACAAATGCAGAGATTAAGGACTTGGAGACTTGTTGTGGCTTCTCTTACTAGGGGTGAGAGCTTTTGTGTGTGAATTTTTGGTTTTCTTTTTCTTTTTTTGCTTTTTTTCACATAGCTCCTTCAAGTACCACATTGAGAGATACACAGGATTTCCCACCCTCTCTTCTAGGTGAAAGGACTGATCCTCAGTTTTGGTGTTGGAGGTGCAGGTACATGTGGGGCTTTCTGTTTGTTTTTAGAGATCTTTTAGAAAGGCAGTGGTGCAGGGGTTTGTGCTGGATGATTGTAAAGGGTCGAGGGAAGAACAAGAGGTGACCAGGGCTCTGGCTGTGCCTGAGCTGTTGTTATAGAATCCTAAAATGGCCCAAGGTTGGAAGGACCTTTCAGCCATATCTCTAAGCACTGTGTCTGCTTGGCTCTTAAATATCTCCAGGGATGGAGAAGAGAAGGTTCAGGGGAGACCTCATAATAGCTTATCAATACCTGAAGGGGGCTACAGAAAGGCTGGGGGAGGATTTTTTAATAGGATATGTGATGGAAGGACTAGGAGTAACAGATGTAAATTGGAAGAAGGAGATTTGGGCTGAAGGAGACCCCCACAGCCTCTCTGGGCAGCCTGTGCCACTCTTCTCTCACCCTCACTGAGAAAAAGTTCTTTCTCCTATTTCTGTGGAACCTTGTGTTCCAGTTTGCACTCATTGCCCCATGTCCTGTCATCGGAGGTCACTGAGCAGAGCCTGGCTCCATCCTCCTGACACTCACCCTTTACATATTTATACACATGAATGAGGTCATCCCGCAGTCTCCTCCAAGCTAAAGAGACCCAGCTCCCTCAACCTTTCCTCAGAAAGGAGATGCACCAATCCTTTCATCATCTCTGTGGCTCTGTGCTGGACTCTCTCAAGCAGTTCCCCGTCCTTCTTGATCGTGTTGTCAGCTATCACATTCAGTAACTGAATTGCTACAAGTGGAGGTTTTTTAAAAGATCCTTCTTGTGGCAAATTATTGCACAATCTCCAAGCCCATGGCTGGAGTCTGAAGCCATGTATGGCCTGCTAAACAAATTGTGTAGAGGGCAAAGTTAATCTGCAAAGATGAATGGCTTCCAAATTTTAACCTAATTCACTGGAAGAAAACCATGCCCCAGTGGTGGGAACTAGCTGAGATCTACTGCCTAAGCCAGGGCTCAGTCCATGCCCCAGCCCTGCAGTAGCTTGTGATGGAGGAATGCACTGGCACAGCTGTGTTGTTACCTTGGGAAGTGGGGAGGAAGGCTGCTGCTGCAGGGAGTGGTTGCATGGCTTCTGCTGAGGCAACACTCACACCCATGTGCAAGGCTGTGAGGTCAATTGAGGCATTGCTTTATGTGGGCCCTGTCATCCCCTCCCCCCACCCCACCCCAGTTCACAACCCTGCAATTTCATCCAGATGGTAAGAGTGTGTGAGGATCCAATTACAGCTCAAAGGATCCAAATCCTTCTATAAAATATTCCCTTCTGGCCCTCAATATGCTCTACAGGCTTTGTTTCCAATAGCACTGAGTTGCTGTGTAAATTGTGCACTCTGGCATCTTGTCATCATTTTGTAACCTGTCACATGTCAACCTTAATTTCTCAGTCCTCTCCTAGTAGCATCTCTTACCAAGAATACAAGGGTATATTAACTTGCTCCTTCTTCCCTATCCTGACAGCACTCTGGTATGAAACACCCAGGAACTGTGTTAACTCAGGCATTGATTCAGGACCCACAGTTGTGCTGAAACAGTGTTCCAAAGCACCCTTTTTCAATCTTGAGTTGGTATTGAATGCCAGGAGTTGGCTCAGATTTTTACTGGAGAGTTCTTCAAGTCAGCTTTTGCAACCTTTGAGGTTGGTTCAGGCCCATTTGTACCTCAACAAGATGTTACAGTGGATTTATACAGCATGGAAGTGTTCACTCTCATTTGACAGCAACAGCAGAATTCATGGTTCCTCCAAAAAACTCTCCCAAAACTCTCCAAAAGCCCTTGGTCTTTCAGTTTCAAGAGCTGAGGGTGTATATGTTATGTATGAGCTCACGTGCTTTGCTCATGCATACACAATTTAATCTGAGAGTATTTGGGATGAGTTGGCTGTAGACCTAAACAAGCAGAACAGCTGGTGTTGTGAGTGCTGCCATCCCATGGGGAATGCAGATTTTTCTGCCTATGGCAGGACTTTGCTGTTGAAGAAGAGGACTCAAGAGGGGAGAGTTCAGTCTCTGGAGCTGTTGTGAGATTTCCATGCAAGTGCAGACATATGCCCAGGTCCCTGGTTGCTCAGGTAAGAAGATGCTAGAGGGTATCATGCACCTAATCAGAGACTAAGAAATTTGTAAATGCAATGTGTTACAGATACAACTTATCATGCAAAAAAAAAATTGAAAGGAAGGAAGAGAAGTTTAAGGGAACAAAGGTCTCAAGGGTATAGGAAAACGTTGCCAGAACTGATGATTTTACTACTGAAATTTCCTAAAAGTTTACTTTCAAGTAAAGAGTTACTGTTATCAGAAGATAACAGTATGGTGAGACACTGGAACAGGTTGCCCAGAGAAGTTGTGGATTCTCCCTCCCTAGAGATGTTTAAAGCCAGACTGGATAAGGCACTGAGCAACCTGGTCTAGTGGGAGGTGTCCCCATCCATGGCAGGGGAGCTGGAACTAGATGATCTTGAAAGTCCCTTCCGACCCAGACTATTCTATTATTCTATTCTAAGATGACTATCTTTGTCAATCTTGGGTGTCTTTTCAGAAGAGTCTTAGCCAGATGTTATCAGTTCAGTGAAAAGCCTGTTGCTTAGGGTCCTTCATCTATGAAATCTGGGTTTTTTGTGGTTTTTTTTGGAAGTCTGTCCACAGCACCTCACTTGGGATGTGTGCTTTTTAGATGGTTAGCACAAATCTAAATAAATACAGAAATATAAACTGAGTTGGAGATTTACTGAGTACAGGCTGTCTTGCAAAATTGCCCATGTCTCTGGATGGGATGGAAATACCACAAAACTCGTTTCTCTCATAGCAATGTGATACTTCTGCTTCCAGGCTCAGCTGAAAGTGGGAGATGGAAGCATGAAGGACATTGAGATGTTGGAGCGGGCCCAGAGGAGAGTCATGCCATAGAGTTTTACCCATCTACTTCTCTGTAAACTGTGACATACAGCTAGTACAGTCAGTTAAGCTAGCTTGAAAGTTTTTATGTGAGTAAGGCATGGGGTGTACCAGACATCTGGTTCTCATCTGGCTCAGACTTCATCCCAGGTGCTTCATCAGAGTCAAATAAACATGGTTCCTCCATGGGCTAGTTCCCATCTCTTCAGAAGGGAATCCAATCTAATGCAGTCCCTGGATGGGAAGCTTATTCTGCAGCATGGAGATAGTAACACCAGGTCACACCTCTAAGCACCTGGTCTTGTATGGTGGCTGCAGCTTTTTGTCACCAAATCTGTGGATGCAGACACATGCCCACCTCCCCACCAGGCCTACCACCTTCAAGGCAAGGAGGACATGAGCTTAATGTGGCTCAGTTTTGTCACTGAATCTAGGTAGTTTTGTCACCGAATCTAGGCAGATACTGATTTTACCAAGTTTTAGTGGTGAGAGCTCTCTTTCCAAGAGCTGCCCTTCAGCCAGAGGATCACAGACACATTTTCCCAAGTCAAGTGATAAATACTCTTATAGGATCCCTGTGATTTTTCCCATCAGCAGGGCATTTGGAAACAGGAGTTATGTCAGCTATGGTGGCAGGGAAAGGAATAAGGAGCTGTCACTGCTGGTGGTATGTATCCACAGCAATTATACCCACAGTGTGAGCAGCTCCATTGTTAGGAGAAGATAGTTGAGAATTTACAACACTACATTTCACCTTCTTTGGGGTCAAACAGAGACTTTGATCCAAATTGCCTTTGTGACTGCTCACCCAACAGCCTTCAGCTACCCCCTTAAAAGAGAGGAGCAAAGGTCTGTATCCTCAGGACTGATCATGTCCTGATTCTCCCTCCTGCCTTTGCCAGAAAAATTGTCATTTTAACAGCATCTTCTGAGAACTGATTGGGATCACAACGCGTCCTTTCAGCCAGGTCGCAAATAACCTTCAGCTAGTTCTGCCCAGGGCTGTTTTGGATCTGATGAGCTGCATTTAGAAATAGTTTGGGTATTTTTAAATGTTGCCTGGAGCCATCTGGTCCCCTCTTAATTTTAGTTTTTAATTGTCATTTATAACTTATTATACAAGCTATTCAAAAGCCAGACAGCTGCTGTAGGGCAATGAGCGAGTCCTGATCTGAAGCGCGTCTGAAATCTTTGGAAGTCTTTCCCTGGCTTTCAGCATTTCAGGCTGACAACCCCACACCAAGGGAGCCTGAGCAGTTGCAGCTCTGTGGGGTCCTGGCTCTGGGACATTCAGGCTGTGATTTGCACACAGCCTCTGCTTTGGGACAGAGACAAGCAACTCCTTGACTTCTGCTGGGTAGCTGGCTCCGCATGGTCACTCTCCCAGCACAAGGCACAGGGAGGTCAACTGATTTGCTCAGGTCACCAGTGCGTGAGCAAATGACTCATCCCAGATTTTCCTGGCTCCTAAACCTTTGCTCAAACCCCAAGGCTGCTTAATGACTTAGCAGGGCTCTAAGGAAGCTATAAATTGCAAATACTTTATGGCTAAATGAGTGGCTAAGGTGTCTTCCACGTGCCATTTGTGAATGCAGAAGAGCTAACTGGCACCTGAAAATTACTGACAGTTTGGGGATGGTGAATTGTTTGAAGAAACAACATCTTCAGGAAATGTCCTCATTTCCTCTGCCCCCAGCTCCATAGCAATCTTTCTACCTCTAGCTTTTTTGCCTGACTTCATGTAAAGCTCTACGCTGTGTCCTTCAAGATCAGTCACATCTTGTTAGAAACAGGACTAGTTTGTACCACCTCAGCTCAAACCATCCCATGCTGTAAAGGCATATCCTGACTGTTACTCACCTGCTGGCAGCCTAGAGGGAAGGATGGACTGAGTAGAGTCATGGTACCCTGATGCTGAAGCCCATCCCCATGAACCTTGAGGCTTGCAAGAGCGATATCTCACAAGAACACAGATGCCCTGCATCAGACTCAAACCTATCTCAAACTCCCTGGCACGTCAGCTCACTTCTTTGAGGTGATATAAATGCTGAAAAAGCCCCCCCAATCATTCATCTCCCCATTCATGGTTAAGCAAGGTAATTTATGCTGAGAAATCTAACACTGCTGTTTGGTGACATCTCATTGAATCAGAGAAGGTTTGAGTTGGAAGGGACCTTAAAGATCATCTAGTTCCAACCCCCCTGCCATTGTCAGGGACAACCTCCCACTAGTCCAGGTTGCTCATTGCTTTGTCCAGCCTGGCCTTAAACACCTCCAGAGAGGGGGAGCCACAACCTTTCTGGGCAACCTCTTT
>VZTY01004051.1:0-10257 GCA_013400935.1 Turnix velox
GGAGAGAGAGAGAGAGATGATGGGGAAAAAGGGGGAGAGAGAGATAGAGATGCTTTCCTCCTTTCAATTGGAACCAAGGCTTTAAACGTCTCTCCTTAAACTGAAAATTAGAAAGGAGGGGAGAGCCATGAGGAGGTGAAAGGACAATATTTCTTGAAGCAGGGCGAGGTGCCATCTCCTTAAATATTTAATTTGGAGTCAAACTGCTAGACCAAGGGGTTGTGCCTGCAGAGATTTATTGGGCACGAGCATCATTTGTTTGCAAAAGTAAGCAGCTCATCAGGAAGTATTTCTTTCTACTCAAATCCACATTTAGCTATTTATAGCTAGAGTGAAACTGGTGAGTAGGACCCTCACTCTGCCTCAGCCAGGGAAGGTGCTTTAAAACCCCATCCTCATCACAGGAAACATTTTCTCTCCTCCTTAGCTTTCCCAAAATTGAGAGAATATTATAGAAACTACAGAATTTCCATGAATTCCTCCTCACCATGGGGTGGGTGTCAGGGGCTTTGCTCTGGGTTGAGGTCTCCTGTACTACCCCTCTCCCCCTAATCCCCCTCCACATTTCACTGTGCAAAGCTGGACAGGGGAAAAAAATAAACCCTATCCCAGATCCTTCTAGGATCTCTTCTCTTCACCCAGCTCCTCAGTCAGCCAAATAAAACCCTTCTTCACATCCTCCTGGCCCTGCTTTGGCTGCAATTATCTACAAAACCACTACAAAAAAATATTGCCCAGGATGTTTTAGGACCAAAAAGAGATGGAACTGAGCTGTGAGCAAGCTAGAAGAATTCATCATGGCTAATTATTTGCTCTCGATTGTTAAAAAAAAAAAAGATAGATTGATGGAAGGAGGTGGTAAGCAGGAGCAGTATGGGAGGGTTCTCCAAGGCAAGCACTGTAGAAGGATCTGAAAGCAAGACTTTTCATAATCCAGGGGCTGTTAATTATCTAAACATGGGTCTCCTGGAGCTGCCTGAGTGAAGATTAATTAGTTTTTGAAATAATAGCTAAATTGATACTGGGAAGGAACTTGGGTTCCAAAATAATGGCTGAAAATTAGCCAGACAGTCCTTCCATTTCTCTTTGCCACGTTCAGGGGAATGTTTGTCTCTGTTGCTTTCTCAGAAAAGGGCCATTAATCAAATCAGCAGATGGTCCTTCCCAACCCTGTGATGCTGCAGAAAGACAAAAGGGAGGAGGAAGAAGCAATCACCCACAAATGTTAGACAAAGAGTCCCTAAACCCAGTGATGAGCAACTCCAGAGACCCTCTCCCCAGCAAGAGCTGCAGCCATTCAAGTAGAGTAATGCTCCTGGAGATGAGGAAGATCTCCTGTGACAAGCAGGCACCTGCAGGAGAGGGATTTGACTGTCTTTAAAACAAATTACCTGCACTAATCCCAAATAGTGGGATTTATGTCTCCTGATTCACTCGGGTTTGACTTCTCGGTTGTCACCACCTGCCAAAGTTTTCACCCATGAGTGGGCCACAGCAGGCACGTGAGGACTCATTCCTGTGTGTCCCCAGGGGGGGTCTGCATGCTGGCTTGCCCCTGGATGGTGATGCTCACTGTCACCCTCTCCCACCTGGCTGCACAGCTCACAGGACGCACAGGAACATCGTGTGGGAACATCTCCCATCAGCATCAGTGACAGCTCTGCTGTCACACGCAGCTGAGATCATCCCAGGGGCTGAGGAGCTGTCAGATGCACAGAGAGCCACGGGCACACATCTTGTCTCCTGGGAAAAATCAGACAGTAGGAGCCTTGGCTCCTCTGAGCATCTCCTTGGTGCTCCACATTTCCCCAGGCAGCCAACATCTCATAGAATCATAGAACAGTTGGGGTTGGAAGGGACCTTAAAGATCATCAAGTTCCANAGGGGTATTGAGAAGCTACTCTGAGGTCCCCCTCTGAGCCTTCTCTTCACCAAGCTGAACAACCCCAACTCCTTCAGCCTGTCTTCACAAGGCTCCAGCCCTTTGATCATCTTGGTGGACTCCTCTGGACCTGCTCCAACAGCTCAAGGGACATAGAATCATAGAATAGTTGGGGTTGGAAGGACCTTAAAGATTGAGATCCATAACCTCTCTGGGTTTTTTCTTTAATCCCAAAGCCCCCCACAGGTGGGACACCACTGCTGAGAGAGTCCCCTCCTTCCCAGCCCACGGTGACAGGAGAAGCAGCTCCATGTCACAGGAAGGTGCAGGCAGCTGAAGGCCACCCCATCAATCACAGCAGCTTCTGCCAATGGAGCCCTTTTGTCTTGAGAAAGCATCTGTTCCATCACAGAGACACAGCTGCCACGCTCAGAACCCTGTGCAGCATTTATTGATGGACATTACCTTGCATTTTATGGCACAATAAATAACAGGGGAGAGGCAGAACACCCATCCCATGTCCTCAGCACAGTCTGAGCTTCATCCCACAGCCTTTGGCACGTCCCACATCCAAGGCTGCAACAGCATCTTCCCCAGGATGCTGCATCTCAGTCACCAGGGCAGTGACACAGATCTGAGGGACGCAAAGGTCATGCTACCAGGCAGGGAGGGCAAAACCTTGTCCTCTTTGCCTTTCAGCAGCTTTGACTAAACAGGCATCACTAACACAAATAGCCTTCCCAAGCTGCTCATTAACTTTGCCACAGCCAAAGGCACAGGGTGGTTTCTCCTCCATCATCTGCCCAAAGTGTGGTGCAAGGTGAAGATGACAAACTTTGCAACACAGATGCTCAGCCAGACCTCTTGTCCTGCTCTGACCTCTCAGGGATAAACAGACAGATCTACTCTAACTTCACACTGCTTGTCCACAGGGACAAACCTTGGTGGTTTGTTACTCTGTGGAGGAGGACCACATCTGCTGGACATGAGGAAGGAGACAACAGGCCCAGGGCAGAAGGAAGCTTCTCCATCCTTGGGAGGCTCAGCTCATCAGCACAGAGCACCCACCAGACATCTCATTGTCATGGCAGGGCTCCTGCTGCTCCACCAGCTTGGGTTCAACCAGTTCCCCACTGGGAAGGATACCATCCCCTTTCTCCAGCAGCAGATCAGAGGGCAGGCAGGGAGAAGGGGAAGAAGACACCATGTGGCTGCTGTGACCCTCTGCTCCTGGAGCTCATGGGCTTGGGGCTGTAAAAGTTTGTGGCCTCATCCTGCTGTGATGCCCTTCACTAGATTAATTGCTCCCACTGTGGGCAAAAGAAGTCAAGTAGATGTTGTCTCCTTGGACATTTCTCTGATTTTTCATCCTTCACTTGCTGTGAATAAAAAAAAAGAAAAACCAAAATGAGAGTGGCAGCCTCCCAGCATCCATCCTCCTTGTGCAAACACCCAGAACAAGGCAAGGAGCACCCATCACTCTCTGTACCCTTCACTGTCCAACGAGCCCCTGATTTATCTCCAAGTGTCAGGAGGAGCGTGGTGGCTCACCAGCAGCCCTGTGCCTCGAGAAAGACACAGGTCCTGAGCCTAAAGCTGTTTCAAGTGGGTCCTAGAGACTTTGGACAACACAGCATCCCACCACCTCCTCCCTCCTTCAGCCAGGCATCCATCCCAGCCCCTGAGAGGTCACACAGCAAGCTGGGGAGCAGCTCCTGGGTAGGATGGTGGGGCTCTGCTTCACTTGGACATCTCCACATCCATTCTCCCCATGGGCTTTTCCCCCTCACCCTCCAAATTCTCCTCCTACAGCATGAGCAGGCAGCCTCTTTCCTGGATTCCCTTTTAGCCATTTCCCAGCCCCCAAGGGTGGGGAGATGGTTTTTCATCTCCTATTACAAGGTGATTAAACACTGCATTTGTAAAAAAACCACTTCATTCTGGGGAAACAAATTATGCAAAACACCCTCAGTGGGATCTAACACAAACTGATACAACCAGCCAGCAAGTAGGGACTCTGCTTCCAGCATTTACATCCCAGGGGCTGGCCTGCTCCATCCTGGGAGAGGGTCTCCACCAGGCACAGCCCTGAGCTCTGGCACCTTCTGCTCCATTGTAGCCTCCCAGGAACCTCAGATTGTGTCAAGTTCCAACCCCCTGCCATGGGCAGGGACACCTCCCACTACATCAGGCTGCTCAGTGCCTTGTCCAGCCTGGCCTTAAACACTTCCAGGGATTGAGGGGCATCCACAACCTCTCTGGGCAACCTCTTCCAGTCTCCCACCACCCTCACCCTAAAGAATTTCTTTCTTATGTCTAGCCTGAATCTCACCCCTTCCAATTTACATCCATTATTTCTAGTCCTCCCATCACATATCTTATTAAAAAGTCCTGCCCCTGCCTTTCTGTAGCCCCCTGAAAGGGGTATTGAGAAGCTACTCTGAGGTCCCCCCTGAGCCTTCTCTTCACCAAGCGGAACAACCCCAACTCCTTCAGCCTGTCTTCAGAAGGCTCCAGCCCTTTGATCATCTTGGTGTCCCTCCTCTGGACCTGCTCCAACAGCTCAAGGGACATAGAATCACAGAATGGTTGCACACCCAGCACAAGGTCAGTCTAGAGAAGGCTTGGGCATCAGACAGATCCAGTGAGTCTGGATCTCCTCATGTTGCTTATTTTAACACTCACATAGGTTTTTCAGAGCTATTAGCCTCTAGCACACCATGCTGGGAGGAGAGGATCCAGGTGGATCTCCACTCATTGGTATGTCTCCAAGCAGCTCCAGAGATGTTCTACCTGCCTGCAGGCTCAACCAGCACTTAACCAGCAAGAGGAAAGGATAACCAGACAGAGCTTTCTATGCCTCAGACCACTAACTATGGGAAAGGACGCCACTGACATCCTGCTGAAGGTAGGTGGCAGAGGCAGGACCTCCTAACCTCTCCTAGACAGGCTCTAAAACGCACTGCGGGATTAGGACAGGAATCAAGTCAACCCCCAGAGCCTGCCTTGGGTGCAGCACTGCTTAAAGAAAAAAGCAACCCCCAAAGAAACCACCAAACCAAAAAAAAAACCCACCAAAAAAAAAACACCCCCAAAAAAAACAAAAAAAAAAAAACCCACCAAAAAAAAAACACCCCCAAAAAAAACAAAAAAAAAAAAACCCACCAAAAAAAAAACACCCCCAAAAAAAACAAAAAAAAAAAAACCCACCAAAAAAAAAACACCCCCAAAAAAAACAAAAAAAAAAAAACCCACCAAAAAAAAAACACCCCCAAAAAAAACAAAAAAAAAAAAACCCACCAAAAAAAAAACACCCCCAAAAAAAACAAAAAAAAAAAAACCCACCAAAAAAAAAACACCCCCAAAAAAAACAAAAAAAAAAAAACCCACCAAAAAAAAAACACCCCCAAAAAAAACAAAAAAAAAAAAACCCACCAAAAAAAAAACACCCCCAAAAAAAACAAAAAAAAAAAAACCCACCAAAAAAAAAACACCCCCAAAAAAAACAAAAAAAAAAAAACCCACCAAAAAAAAAACACCCCCAAAAAAAACAAAAAAAAAAAAACCCACCAAAAAAAAAACACCCCCAAAAAAAACAAAAAAAAAAAAACCCACCAAAAAAAAAACACCCCCAAAAAAAACAAAAAAAAAAAAACCCACCAAAAAAAAAACACCCCCAAAAAAAACAAAAAAAAAAAAACCCAAAAAAAGGAAAAAAAAACCCCCAAAACCCAAAATCTAACAAAAAAAATTCTCCCCCAAAAAAATCCATGGAAGAAGAGAAATTGATATTTCCTGCCCCCAATTTGCTGACTCATTAATGATTCAAGGGGCTAAATTTAGCTGCGGAAGCTCTCCGAGCAGCAGGGTGAGCGTCTGCTGCCCTCTCCTTAACCCTATTATCAGTCCTTTTAAGTAAAATCCTTCTCCAGCTCAGGAGAGATTCTGCTCATGCTCCAAGGGGACGCTAAAGGACCTCTGAAGGCTGGAATAAAGCCCATGTATGGACAGGGGTGCACCAGCAGCTTTCTGGTGGCAACACAAGACCTGGGAGCAGAGAGAGAGAAAAATCTCCAAGTGCATCAGGCTTGGTGAGTCACCATAGCAACAGGGAATTTTAGAAGCAATTTAGGGTGTAGGATCATCTGCATGGCTCCCAGGGATCTCAGAGAGCCAAGGTGCTGCAGGCAGCCTGCCAGGGCTGCTTGGGGTCAGAGAGACACAGTAGGACCAGCTGAACTTCAGCAGGCAAACCCAAAATGTACTTGCAAGGCAGATAGATAGAACCAGGTTGGAAGGGACCTTCAAGATCAAGTTCCATANTAATTCCTCCCACTCCATCAGGCTGCTCAGTGCCTTGTCCAGCCTGGCCTTAAACACCTCCAGGGATTGAGGGGGCATCCACAACCTCTCTGGGCAACCTCTTCCAGTGTTTCACTACCCTCACCCTAAAGAATTCCTTTCTTTTATCCAGCCTGAATCTCCCCTCTTCAAATTTACATCCATTATTTCTAGTCTTGCCATCACCTATCCTATTAAAATGTTAAGATGTTAGGAAATCCCAGAGATGTCACACCAAGACCCATATTCCTGTAAGGCTCATCATTCTACAGCCTCCCACAAATCCTTCAGGGATTGCTTCCCAGGAAAGCCCAACCCAGAGAGCCTCCTCTTGCTGCCCAGGGTTCAGGTTGATCCCAAGATACTCCTTGTTCCACCTCAGCACCAGAGAGAGAGCCAAGGGGACGTGCCAGCCCTTAGTCACCCACTGCCCCAACACTGCTGTTGCCTACAGCAGAGACACACTCACCATCACACGGGCTGAAGGCATCATCCCTTCTCCACAGATAACATCATCACGTGCTCTGCTTTCCCCATTCCACCAAGAGCTTTTATCTTACCCCTCCTTTCCCTTGCTTTTTGGTTTTTTGTTTTTTTTAACTCCATATGCTAAAAATCCTTTCCTCCCCCAGAAATCCCACTGAACTTTATCATGGCATCTTTTTGCCTCTCATCACACTTTCTATATTTTCCAGGCTGATGAAGCACTGATTATTTCCAGCTCCCCCTTCCATTTTTCTCCCCCTTTTTTTTTGTTTTTACACAGTTTCTGCTTTCAGTGGCCAATTTGGCTACTGGACATACAAGCTGGCACTTGCTTCTCTGGCTGAGGACATCCCTCTTTGCATCTGACAGCTTCCAGGAGGGCTGGAGAGCTTCAGAAGCATAGGGAATTCATGCCTTACTGTAGCATCCAACCTTCCCTTTTATTTATGGGCTTGAGAAGGGGTTATAGAATCACTGAATAGTTGGGGTTGGAAGGGACCTTAAAGATCATGGAGTTCCAACCCCCCTGCCATAGGCAGGGACACCTCCCACTACATCAGGCTGCTCAGTGCCTTGTCCAACCTGGCCTTAAAAGCTGGGTAGCAGGATTTTGGCTGCTCCCTCCCAGGCTGCTGAGCAAGGGGAGAGCATCTGCAGAGGGGAGATAAGGTAAATCAGGCACCTGGAAGGCTGGGGATCCTATTAAAGGAGAGCTGGCTGGAGAGATCCTATCTCTGCACAGAAATGCCTGGGACTTTGTCCTCGAACTGGTACATGAACCAAAACAAATGGGATGAGCAGGGCAGTCAGGTTGGGCTCTCCTGCCACGAAGGGTGGGCAGGAGGAGGGAGAGGAGGCTGCCCCCCACACACACACAGAGACAGAAGATGCACAGGTAGAGTGATAAAAGGAGCAATAATGGGAGACCCTGGACCCTTACACCCTGTGACAGCATCCTGGTGTAAGTGTAGGGACCAGAGAGACCTCACTAAGGGCAAGGGATGAGGTTCAACCTCATGCAGCCCAAGGGAGACACTGAGAAAGATGCCTGGTTCTAACCAGGCTTATGGGATTATCTCTCTCCAGGGAATTTTGGGATCCTGAGTCCACCCCCAAACCTGGACAGGGTTACTGCTGCTGGATAAACCTGCAGCAGCTTGAGCCAGTTTGGCTGTTAACACAGGCAGTACAGTCATCTCTGCTCCTGGGAGAAGATGGAGAGCCCAAACCAGTCTAGAAGCCACAAAACTAGGTTTAAAACCTACCATTCCTACATTCCTCACATTCATTTGGGGACAAAGGGGAATCAGCATCTCCTCTGCCATGTGCCACCTCCCAGCAATCCAGCCTGGCTCAGTCCCACCTCCTTCCCAAAGGGCTGTCAGCCCAGTGGATGCAACTGACCCCAAGTATTTTTCCACCATTTTTCCATTTCCCTGTGACAGCAGGGTTGGTTTGCCAAAGTTTGTCCCCACCTCTGTGCTCCAGCTGTGGCAGAGATGATCAAGAGCTAAGTCTTGTTCTGGCAAAGCCTGGAACAACTCACACACAAAAGTAAAGCTGAGATTTTCCTTTCATTGTGCCCAGGAAGCACGTCCTGACACTCAAGACCTCAATTTGTCTCAGAAGCCACCACTTGCAGATCTCTCCTCTTGGGAAGAAGCAAGATGTGGGCAGTGGAGCCAGAGGGATGGATGCCTGCCAACAAACACTCCTCATGTTGGCCACAGATGAAAGGAGCCAAAAGAAGAGAACCCAGTGTTGCAAGACTTCTCTCTGCCAGGGAAAAAGCTTGCTTTGACCCCACAGTGATTTAGCAAAGGCATTTTGTAGATGGGTTAGAGCCTCACCAAGAGGCAGGGACAGGCAGAAACAACATCCTAAGGAGCTGGCAGCACTCACCTTGTCAGATTAAACTTTCACAAAAGTCATGTGGATAACAACAATAAAATCTCCTCATCACTAGACCAGGTTGCTCAATGCCTCATCCAGCCTGGCCTTAAACACCTCCAGGCATTGAGGGGGCATTCACAACCTCTCTGGGAAACCTCTTCCAGTGTCTTCCCACCCTCACAGTGAAGAACTTAAGGAGCAGCCAGGAAATAAACCATTTCTCCTACTCACCTGGGGATTTTCTTCCACGTTACTCTGGATAGTTAATTTTTCCCTCAGCTTCACTGATGGTGTCTGTAAAAAGGGGAAACACTCAAATGATAACATGAATGTTTGGTCTCAGCTGCAGGTCTGTCACTTTAAACACCTACTATGTTATAAATAATCCCACTGGCAGCCAGGATAAGTTCCCACTGTTCCCAGAGACCCAGTCCATGACTCCAACTAGCCCAACTTGTGCTGAGCTGAAGTGGGGCAGCTCTTCAGGAAAGCAGCAGGAGGCTGATGTACACACTGTTCTGCAGCCATTACTGCTCCCAAAATAAGGACTCACAAAATGCTCCACAAATGGGATGAATGGGAGCTGCTCAATACAAACTGGAGACACTAAAAGCCCACCTGGATGTGTTCCTGTGTGACCTCATCTATGTCTCCTGCTCTGGCAAGGGGAATTGGACTAGATGATCTTTTGAGGTCCCTTCCAATCCTTGAGATTCTGGGGAAGGATCATCACTCCAGGAGGAACAGGGCAGTCTCAGCTGCTAAAGGTTAACTGGGAGCAGCAATACTGGGAGGAAATAATGTGTGGAGAGGCAGGCTCAGATACACCAAAGCAATAAATGCAAAAACACCATCTTCTACCAGCTGTTCTCACCCCCTGTAACACCACACAGAGCACTCTGCTCCCCTGCACACCATGCTGGGGACCACAGCCTGCCCTTCCCAGCCCAGCTCTGCTCCTGCGGGGCAAGAAAAAACCCAGCACAGGATGCAAACACTCATCAGGAAAAGTATAATGGAGAAGATCATCCCAAAGAAGGTTCCTGATTGAAATTCAGCAGCAGCCACTGTCTCTGTGACTCCCCCACCAGCCCACATGCTGCTGGGACAACACCCAGATAACAAGGTCAGCATTGACCAAGGAAGAAACCCTGCAGCCTGAGATAACATCTTGTGATTCACAAGATGGGATGATTACAGAGGATAAAAGCCATGTTTAAAGCAGCCCAGCAGCTTCTAGATTCAATACATCCTTCAGAGGTAGCTCAGAGATCTCTACATCTCTTCAGGGGTGGAAGTAAGGCCTGAGGTCTCACCCTTTGGGTGAGAGACCTGGAAACCTTCAAGTGAGGCAGAAGGAGGATGTTATTGCCTATTATCTATAGCTGGAGACACACTACCTGACTTATCCAGGGCAGATAATGCTTGTCAAGAACAACCTATGCATTGAACTGCTGTAATGGCCAGTCTGCACTGACAGCAGGAGTGTTTGTTAGGAGAAGTAATCAAAGTGCTGCTGCAGAAGTGATGTATCACAGCTCTACCCAAGCTCAAAGAAGCTGATGGGAAAAGGAAGGAGGGGAATGTGCTGACAAGCCAGCATCATCTATAGGAAGCAAGAAGAAAAGCTGACACATAGCTTAAACAACATAGAA
>VZTY01004077.1:0-31479 GCA_013400935.1 Turnix velox
CATGTTTTTGGGTTTTTTTCAAAGTAAACATCTCTATGTTTAGAAATTTGATTATTGTTGTGCTCAACTACACTTTTACCACAGTTTTTGATGACATGGGGGAGTTCTCCACAACTCCTCAGAAGAGAGAACGCCCCAGCCCGCACAGCACGGCGATGGCGGCGCCCGCGGCGGGCCAATGAGAGTCACCCGCTCGTCTTAGCCCCGCCCTTTCCCCCTCCTCCCAGTGGCCAGCGAGTTTATATATAGGCCTTGCGCGGAAGCGCCTTCCCTTTCCGCCTCGGCCTTCACACGGCGTTGTTTGAGTGAGTCCGCGCCGCCGCCTCTGATTAACGCGGGGTGGGAGGGGGGAAATCGCGAGTGTCCGTGGCTCTGCCCCACGCCGGGCTGTCGGCGGGGCTCACCTCACCCCTCCGCCTTGTGGGAACCGGGCGGGTGGCGGGAGAACGCGGCCTTGACGAGCGCTGCCTGCATCTTGAACAGGCGGCCAAGATGGCGGCCGCGCCTCCTCGTGTGGCGGAAGGAGCTTGGTCTGAGCCGCCTGCTTGTGCCCGCAGGTTCCCTGTCGTTGCTTCCCGAGGGAAACCCCACAATGTCCGGAGGTCTCGATGTCCTGCAGATGAAGGAGGAGGATGTCCTCAAGTTCCTCGCTGCCGGGACCCACCTGGGAGGCACCAACCTCGACTTCCAGATGGAGCAATATATTTACAAAAGGAAAAGCGATGGTGGGTCTTGGGGTGGGTGGGTAGCAGGAGTTTTGCAGGAAAGCAGGAAGGTGGTGAAGATTGAGGTCCCCAGCGACTGTATGGCCTAAAAGCTCATGTCTTAAATCATAGAATCATAGAATAGTTTGAGTTAGAAAGGACCTTAAAGATTATCCAGATCCAACTCCCCTGCCATAGGCAGGAACACCTCACACTAGACCAGGTTGCTCAGTTTCTCATCCAGCCTGGCCTTAAACACCTCCAGCGAGGGGGCATCCGCAGCCTTTTCCAGTGTTTCACTACCCTCACCATAAAGAATTCCTTTATTACATCTAGCTAGACTCTCCCCTCTTCCAATTTGTATCCATTACTCCTAATCCTGCCATCACATATTCTGTTAAAAAGTCCTACCCCAGTCTTTTTGTAGCCCCCTTCAGGTATTGAGAAGCTACTCTGAGGTCCCCCCTGAGCCTTCTTTTCTCTAGGCTGAACAACATCATCTCCTTCAGCCTGTCCTCATGTTAGTCGGGGAAGTAGGGTGAAGTATGGATTTCAGAACTTGGTAACTCAATCACAGCCATTAGTGCAATTTTGCTCATTTTTGACTGTAGTAATGAAGCGTCTCCGTACTGATATCTGGAGCCTCTTTGCATTGTTCTTCACTCTGAGCTACCCCCTCTTAAAATACTTGAGCCTTGAAATTTGAGCATGTTCTAGGCTGCATGAAAGAAACATGGGCAGCAGGTTGAGGGGGTTGTTTGCTGTTGTGCTTTGGTGACATCTCGTTGGGAGTACTGCATCCAGCTGTGGAGCCCTCAGCATAAGAAAGACCTGTTGGAGAGGGTCTAGAAGAGGGCTACCGAGATTGTCAGTTGGAGTACTGTGAAATCTGTCTGATAGTTGAGGTGTTAAACCTAGAGAATAAAAGGTTCTGGGGAGATGTAATAGTAGTCTTCTAGCCTTTGAATGGGACCTGGAAGAAAGCTGGATAGGGGCTTTTTTTCATGTAGTGAGAAGGCAAGGGGTCATGGCTTCAAATAAGAAGAGGATGTAGATTAGATATCAGAAGACATTTTTTACTGTGTGGATGGTGAGACACTGGAATAGGTTGCCTAGAGATCCTGTGGATGCCCCATCCCTGAAACTGTACCAAGACCAGGCTGGATGGGGCTTTGAGCAGCCTTGTAGTGGGAGGTGTCCTTGCCCATGGCAGGGGTTTAAAACTTGATGATCTTAAATGTTCTTTAGAACTCGCTGAGACCAGGCCCTGGTTTATGCTGGTAGGTGCTAGAGGTATATGGTGTTAAAACCATATGGGAGAACATTAGTTGGAATGGCTTCCTACTAGCTAGAATGTTTGAGTAACCACAGTGATAAACTAAATGTCCAAAGAGTGCTGTCTTGTCTTAGCATCTTGCATTTGCTGAATGGTCTGAAGTCTTTTTGTCACCTATAGGCATTTACATCATCAATCTGAAAAGAACCTGGGAAAAACTCCTCCTGGCAGCCCGTGCCATTGTTGCCATTGAGAACCCAGCTGACGTGAGCGTCATTTCTTCCAGAAATACTGGACAGGTAGGGACATTGTTCGTCATGAGACCTGCAATCTTGGGACTGGGACAGTTTCACCATACTTCATTGTATTCTAGTGGCAGCTTGATGATAAAAGGGAGTAACATGAATTTTGTGTCTAGGAACACATTTATGGAAGTGTTTCTTGTGTTTCACTTGCAGCTTAGATGACATCACCCTGCATTTTTGTAGTTTCAGGGTAACTTGGTTTTCTTTCATACCACTCTTTGGATAGTTTCTATTGGATTTCTGGCATATTAGTGGTCAGTCCCCTGGTGATCTCATTTGCTCTGCTTTTTGGAGACAATAAGTATCTGATACAAAGTTTCATAGAATATCGGGGATTGTAAGGGACCTCAGTAGATCATCTAGTCCAATCCCCCTGCCAGAGCAGGAACACTTAAAACAGGTCACACAGGAGCTTGTCCAGATGGGTTTTGAATGTCTCCAGAGAAAGAGACCCCACACCCTCTCTGGGCAACCTTTTTCAGTGTTCTGTCACCCTCACTGTGGAAAAGTTCTTTCTCAGATTGCTGTGGAACCTCCTGTGTTCCAGCTTGTACCCATTGCCCCTTGGCACATATTGGAGGTCACCGAGAAGAGGCTGGCTCCATCCTCCTGACACTCACCCTTTCCATATTTATACACATTTAATGAGGTCACCCCTCAGTCTCCTCTGTTGAGACTGCTGGAGACCACTCAGTCTCCAAGATTGCTGGAAAGAAATAATTCATTCTGTTATTGAGCAAAGTACAGTAAGTGGTATATTTAAAAAAAAGTCTTGCACAGAGGGCAGTGCCACTTTTAAATAAGGTGAAATTGGAATTTGTACATGAGCTTGATTTCTCTGCAGTAAAGTAGGTGGTGCAGCAAACATACAGGAAGGCTGTATGACGTGGGGGTGGATTTGCAGAGCAATAGCTTGGTTTCCTCTGGACGTGACGTGCACACTGTTAAAGCTTGATGCTGAGGTCAGTTTTTGGCCGATGAGCTCTCGAGTGTCGGAAGTGTGCTACAGCAAACCCCCGGCAGGGTTTTCGCTAACGCCAGGAGAGGGACTTCCTCTGTGAATGGAGTTTGATAGTAGGCCCTGCCACACACCCAGTGTGTTGTAAGAACTGCCAAATGTGGGTTATAATGGAGCAGTGTGTGTATATTTACAGCAGAGCTTTCCCTGTTGTGGAAATTACAAGGCTGGATAACAAAAGGATGTAGAAAATGGTCTTGGATTTCTTCACAAGCTGTTTGTTTTATCCCCATTTCATGATTTGTTTATGAAGCTTTGGATAGAGCTCGTGCGAAGCTCGGTTGGGAGAGCATTAGACTCCTAATCTGAGAATCAAGGGTTCAAGTCCCTTGCCCAGGTATGGGGCTTATCAGAGTTGGGCTGATGGTTGGACTTGATGATCTGAAAGGTCCCTTCCAACCTAGATGATTATGAAATTATATTATGAAAAAGGTGGGTTTTTTCTACATCATCTTGCATTGCTGGTGGTTATGATTTTTTTTTTAACTCCTGATGTCTGTGTAACTTCTTAAAAGCATTTTTATTTTGTGTCATTCCACATGCAGAGATGTTGGTGAGCCCTGATTTCACAGGGATTGAAACAGATAGTTCAACTGCTTATGTCTCTGTAAATTCTTAGAAACATTTTACTTTCTGTCGTTCCAAATGCAGTGATGTTTATGAGCCCTGATTTCACAGGAACTGAAACAAATAGTTCACTGACAGCATGAATACCTGTATGGCTCACTTGAAATTCATTATTCCTGCTTCACTCTTGGCTGTGGTCCATTTTGCAGCATGATTTTTTTTCAGCTCCTGATGTCTGTGAAACTTCTTAAAAGCATTTTTATTTTGTGTCCTTCCAAATGCAGAGATGGTGAGCCCTGATTTCTGAGGAACTGAAACAAATAGTTGACTGACATCATGCATACCTGTATGACTCACTTAAAAAACAGTTACCCTTCTTGACCCTTGCTGTGGTTCATTTTACAGCGTGCTGTTCTGAAGTTTGCTGCAGCTACTGGGGCTACTCCTATTGCTGGACGTTTCACCCCGGGTACCTTCACAAATCAGATCCAAGCAGCTTTCCGTGAGCCACGGCTCCTGGTTGTTACAGACCCCCGAGCTGATCATCAGCCTCTCACAGAGGCATCTTATGTCAACATCCCCACCATTGCTCTCTGCAACACCGACTCCCCACTGCGCTATGTGGATATTGCCATTCCCTGCAACAATAAGGTGACAGCTTTGTTGTAGCTTCCCAAATTTACTTCTTCGGAGTGTGCCCTAGGTTGTAGGATGGGAGTTGGGAGGGTTGTTTTTTATTTCACATGTTTCCTGGGGTGGTGAGTTGCAAGCAAGCAGGTGGGTGGGTGGGGAGGAGATGATAAGCTGCACACAGTTGGAGCTTGGAGCTGAGGCCACTTTCTGGCCCAGGAACTCTCAAGTGTAGGTCGTGTGCTATAATAACGTGGCAGGACTATTTGCTGAACCATGAGGGTCTTTGTGACCCAATGAGTTGAGTTTGGTAGTCATTCTTGCCACAGTTTATGAGTGAAGGAGAAGGTGAACTGATGAAGAAGCTACTCTGAAACATTTCCTTGCCAAAAATCACATGATCGGTACAGTTTGGGGAATTTCTCTTTGATCTCTGTCTAGATGTTGTCATTCACAAAACTAACGGCTGCCAAATCTGAGCACTGGGTGTAAGGTTTGCTTATTTGGTTAAGTTTTCATTTTAGTATACGTGTTGGACATATTCCCTGCTTTTTGCAGAACTTTCATATAGGGTAGTGAGCACTATGAGACTCCATAGTGGAATTCCCTCAGGCTGTGCTGTATACAGCAGATTCAGATGCTGATTGGTTGTAGAGGTGTGCTGTGATTTTTGGAGGGACCTAAAAATGTCACTGGAAACTCTTAAAATTTGACTTTTTCGTTCTTCCTAGTGTCCAGGAGTTGACTTTTCCCGTGTTCCAGTCTGGGCATTAGCAAGTAATGTCTTTCTCTGAGCAAGAACCTTGGGTTGAGTGGAAATAAGTCTCTCGTTCATTTAAAGAAAAAGATATGTTCAAAGGTTTAGCCTTACAGGAAATCTTACATGCTTTTCTCTTCTACTCCAGGGAGCCCATTCAGTGGGGCTGATGTGGTGGATGCTGGCTCGGGAGGTCCTGCGCATGCGTGGCACAATCTCCCGTGAGCACCCTTGGGAAGTCATGCCTGACTTGTACTTCTACAGGGATCCTGAGGAGGTAGGAGACATCTGGAAGGAAAGGGGGCTGTGTTAGATGGTCCTACATGTACTCTTGCCCTGTGGCCCTACGTGGCTGCTGTTGAGGACGGGTTTTGCTAGTGTAAAGATTGCATTTTATGGTTAATTATATTGGTTGTTGGTGCATGTTGTCTGGTAGGGGATGGAGGGAGTGGTGAGGTGTTTCTCACCACTTAAGCTTCTTAAGAGACTTCATCTTCTCTCTTCTGTTGCAGATTGAAAAGGAGGAGCAGGCTGCTGCTGAGAAAGCAGTTACAAAGGAGGAGTTCCAGACAGAATGGACTGCCCCAGCTCCTGAATTCACTGCTCCTCCTCAGCCTGAGGTTGCAGACTGGTCTGAAGGAGTGCAGGTCCCATCTGTGCCCATCCAACAGTTTCCCACTGGTCAGTTTTTGGGGGAGTGGGCTATGTGTGGGCTATAGTGATGAGCTGGGGTGCACTAAATGTTGTTGTCTTCTTAATTACAGAGGACTGGAGTGCCCAGCCTGCCACTGAGGACTGGTCAGCAGCTCCCACAGCCCAAGCTACTGAGTGGGTTGGTACTGCCACGGAGTGGTCATAACTTCAGTCTCACTCCACTGTGAGAGAAATAAAGACAGGTTTAATACATCCCATGCTTGGTATTGCTTTTGGCGGCAGGTGAAATGAAAGACATAGGTAATGCTGGGGTAGGAGGGTCTGTAAACAGTGCTCTCACTTGGTTGGGTGGAGGTGTGAGCTGTGGGCTGCTGCCTGCTCTCCCCTGAGTTCCAATTTCCCCTCTATGTTTGGCTCCATGCCCACTGCTGATGTCATAGTTGTTGGGAGGCAAGGGTAGATGACACAAGGTGACCAGGTGACATTTGGGGCAAGACTGGTTTTCCTGCCAGGCTCAGAAGGTGGATGAATCTTGTTTGCCTCAGATGGGTGCTCCACTGCTGGACCAGGGTTTCACCATTTTGGAGGGTAAGACAGTCTCAGTTGCTGGTGGGAGTGGTGGCTTGGCTGTGGTGAGGAAGTTGGGAGATGCTCCCATGGTGAAACCACCAGTTCTAGTGTCTGTGTTGCAGATTTCTGCTTCAAAAGTACTGCTGGAGTTCTCAAAATTAATCTGCTTTTACAATTTTAAAGATTATATGATTTCTGTAACTAACAGAAATCATGGGAGGCAGATTCTTCACCAAGAGAAATAGGGGTTTTGTTGGAAATGGCTGTTAACCTTGGATCTCCTTATCCATGCTTCTCACTGGTCTTTTTCTAACTTCAGCCATGATAACCAACCTGTAAAAAGACATGAAATTGTTCAGCATGTGCACTTGCGTTGACTGTAAGATTTATAGTAACACCAAAAAACTCTAAGGTAATCTCTATATATTATTGCACAGTATCTGTCCAAATAAAGCTGAGCTTTTTTTGTAGTGTCTTTACCTATTAGATGCAAGGCAAGTGAAGATACTATTAATTACTGAACTTCTAGCCAAAAGGTATGTGAGCACTATCTGGCTTTGAAAGGGCCCTTTCCATTCCGTTTCTGGATTGTTTTAGGGATGTGCAATTATGGGACAATTTTGGGCCCTCTGCTTTCAGTGATGGGAGGCTTCTCCTGCCACTTAATGTCTGTCACTGCCTGTCAAGGTGGACTGAGCCTGATGGCTTTGGGATTTCAAGATTGCTCAAAATAGCTTACCCTGGTCTTTCTTTTCACCTTCCCCCATTAAGTTTCCAAACTCAGAACATAGTTTTATCCCTCTGTATGTGTGATTTCCTATTATTTCAGGTTTGCCATTGTCCCCAGGTACTGAGAATATATGGTGGTCACCAGACAGCTCTAGTGTAGGTGATGGCACTTTTTAAAATCATAGAATCATAAAATAGTGGGACTGTCATAAATCAGTGGGACTGTCAATCCAGAGGTGGATCCACACAGCCTGGGACAAGAGCATCGGGAGGTGGTTCTTTGTGTTCAGAATTAGCTTTTTGGGATAACTGGTGGGGCAGGAGAGCTCATTTGACTGGATCCCTGCAGAGGAGCTAAATAGCAGCCCTTTAGAGCAGGAGGATCCTTGGCTGCAGCAGTGAAAGACACTGCAGAATGACCTCAGGGACATAAGGTCTTGGCCCTGAGGGTGGACTAGTGGAAGGTGTCCCTGCCTATGGCAGGGGGGTTGGAACTACATGATCTTCAAGGTTCCTTCCAACCCAAACTATTCTATGATTCAATTCTATAACCTGTTACCACGAGAAGGCAGCTCCACAGAGCACTCACCCCCCCAAGGCCACACACATGGTTAGAAATTTGCCACAGTTCATATCACAAGTCTCAATTTTGATAATTAAATGAAGTTCCTGCTTCTATATCCAAGGCACATTATGGGAAATCCCCTTTCTCATGTAGGAGCATTCTAGAAACCAAGGAGGAGCCCAAGCCACATTTAGGCAAAGAAAATTAAGCCTTAAAATTAAATCTCCAAACTTTTCAAAGGGTTGAACACTTGAAATCAAAAAACCTAGTTGCTGAACTACTTAGTCCTCCTGTAGGAGCTGAAAGAGAAACACGGTACTCAAAGCAGATTTGACTCATAAAGCCAAGAAGAAAAGCCAACACCCTGCCCGCTCCTATACCAGTTCTTGGTAGGAAAGGGGAGGAGACCTTAAATCCCCTACCTGAAGCTCATGAATCTTACCCACCTGGTACCAGGAGTGTACTGTAAAAAAAATCTCCAGAAAAAAAAGCTGGGGAGAGGGAGGTGGTGGTGTTGGGTTTTAAAAAAATTATATCTATCCTCAAGAGTTTCTAACAGGAAAATAACGAGGTTGAATTTTTGCCTGGTTAAGCAAAGCCAAGAGAGTCTTTCTGGTGTCTGCCCCTCCCGGGTCTCCAGCCTGCCCTCCAGCAGCTGTTTAAACACGGCCAAAACAGGAGTAACAGCCCCATCTACCGGCGTTTTGCAAATAATCCACAACGTTGTATATAGAATCATAGACTAGTTTGGGTTGGAAGGGACCTTAAACATCATCTAGTTCCAACCCCACTGCCATAGGCAGGGATACTCCCACTAGGCCTCATCCATCCTGGCATTAAACACCTCCAGGGATTGGGGGGGCATCCACAACCTCACTGGGAAACTTCTTCCAGTGTTTCACCGCCCTTACTGTAAAGAATTTATTATCTCCAGCCTGAATGTCCCCGCTTCCAATTATCCGTTATTCCTAGTCCTGCCATCACACGTCCTATTAACAAGTCCTACCCCTGCCTTTCTGTAACCTCCAATAGCTATTGAGATGCTACTCTGAGGTCCCCCCTGAGCCTTCTCTTCTCCAGGTTCAACAACCCCAACTCCTTCAGCTTGTCCTCGTAAAGGAGGTGCTCCAGCCCTCTCATCACCTTTGTGGACCTGCTCCAACAGCTCAGCATCTTCTGTTGAGGGCTCCAGAACTGGACACAGTAACTCCAGGGGGGGCCTCAGCAGAGCCCAGTAGAGGGGCAAAATCACCTCTCTTGACCTGCTGGTCACACTTCTCTTGATGCAGCCCAGGATTTGGTTGGCCTTGGCTGCAAGTGCACACTGGTTGCTCATGTTGAGTGTTTCATCCACTGATACCCCCAAATCACTCTCTCCAGAGGTGCACTCAAGACACTCTCCACTCAGCCTGTATCTGTGCTTGGGGTTGCCCCTACCCAAGTGCGGAGTTGGCACTTTGTCCCCAGGATCAAGGAGGATGGAGGCTGATTTGTTCGGGTAAGAGTGTTCAGGGAACAAAAGTTTTCCTTCAACGGTTTTGTAGCTCATTAAACAGTTGTAACCTCTGTAAGGGATAATTTCTTCTCTCCCTGAGCTGTTGTTTTTTCTTCTTTTCTCCTCTAGTAATTTTCAATTTGCAGCCTCAGGGACTTTTCCCCCTTATTTCCCCTTTTCTCACCCCCCTTCTCTGTGCTTTTTCACTTACCAAGTCCTCTGTTTGCAGAGAACAGAAAAAAAATCCCTGATTTTTTATTGTATTAGTCTTTATTCAGCCTTCTAACAGCTTTAGCAATCCCCCCCTGCCCCTTTCTTTTAATTTAATGTCACTTTGTAAAAGTTTGGTGTTGGTAGAGCTGGAAAAGGACATCTAGAGTAGCACACGTGAAGTATGGAATCTTCTCTGTTACCCTGACCAGTGGGGAAAAGAAATAAGGGGACATGTGACTGCAAAAATACGATAAATACCTGGATTATTAATTTCAAACCACCTTCTTCCCCTTATTTTCTTTGTTGGAGTTGCTCCATTCAGCTGACTCGAACTATTGTAGTAATTGGATTTTTTTTACTTTTTATTTTGCTTTGTCAAATTTTTTAAAATTTTACTTGCTCATGGCATCAAGCCTTTGCCTTTGTTTAAATCTTGGGTGTGTTTGGGGTTTTTTTTGTTTGTTTGATTTTTTTTTTTGGTTTTCTTTTGCAAGAGTAGTGTATGGAGCTTCCATTTTAGTGTCCCTTTTTGGAGGACACCTTTGTTAGAGCAGGGCATCTCCTGCCTGGCTGCACGTGGGACCCCATTTGTGTCCCAGAACACAAAGGCTCCTGTGATTCTGTCTTCTGGGCGGCCCCAGTAGGGGATGGGGGAAAAAGGAGGTAAATTCGTGGGGAAAAAAGTGTGGAAATTTGGGGAAAAAGGAGCTGAATTTGGGGAAAATGGGGGGGAATTTGGGGGAAAAGGAGGTGAATTTGAGGGGAAAAGGGGAGGAGAAGTGAAAAAAAAATTAAAAATTGATGCTGAATTCTCAGGCAAGTCCATATTGCAGTCCCTAACAAAAGGAAAATAGGGATGAAACCAACCAATGCTTATTGTTCCTGTGGGTTTGTGAACACTGGTAAATAGTCTCAAAACTCAGGGCACCAAATAGTAGTGTCAGTCAATATGACGAATTGGCATTTTTACACCACTCACAACCCTTCTCTAAGAGAGAACACCATTGTAAATTGGGGGTAGAGTACTGCTACTGGTCTGTAGAAATCATTGACTGTCTGATACTGTCACCCTCATATTCCAAAGCCTGTGAACTTGCAGAAGACATTGATCAATAAGTGAACCAAATTTATTATAATTAGAGAGGAAAAAAACCTTCAGAAGATTAATTAGCAAATGGGCGGTGATGTGCTCTGGAAGTGAAAAAGTTCCTTGTAGTGCTTGGTATTATTGCAGGTTTTGGATGTCTCATTCAGAGAGCACTGAAAACCTGGACTCAGGGTCCATCTAAGACTGCTGCAGCTTCTCAGGTTTGGAAAACCAGTCTGGAGTTCTCTGTGGCTCCTTCATGATGTTTCTTGGAAACCTTATATTCCTTTTGCAATTAAATAATAGAATGGTTTGGGTTGGAAAGTACCATAGAGAAATTCTTTATGGTGAGTGTGGTGAGACACTTGAACAGGTTGCCCAGAGAGGTTGTGGATGCCCCCTCCCTGGAGGTGTTTAATGCCAGGATGGATGAGACACTGAGCAGCCTGGTCTAGTGGGAGGTGTCCCTACCCATGGCAGGGGGGTTGGAATTAGTTGATCTTTAAGGTCCCTTCCAACACAAACTCTTCTATGATTCTAAGTGTAGAAGAGCAGGATAATTCAGGGAAGACCTGTCATGGAATGTTGGGAATTGCTGCAGCTTTGTAGGTGTGGATAACATAATGCTTAAATTGCACCATAAAATTCCAACTAGTTATAATTGGGAACTAGTCCAAAGCACTTGGGCTGTGGTGGATGGGGGTCTTAATTTACGTGTCTCAGGGATTGAAATAATGGTGCAAGTGTTTATCAACAGTTTATGAAAAGAGGAGCAGAGTGGGAATCCTGGGAAAGGGATGGTGTGTTACACGGGGTTCAAACAAAGATCTGAATGTCTGGAAAAAGTACAACTGGCAAAACACCTTCCTATGCTGGCTTAGTTGCAGTCCTCTGCTTCTAGAAGCTTCTATGAAGTTGGGGAGGTGCTTTTTTAAAAGGAATACTTAATTCCTCAGACTGAGAGACAGAAAAAAAGCTCCACATTGCCACCTTTGTTGAGATTCCAGATAAACTCATGCTACTTTTTATTAATGGAAGAAGCCTTAGAAGGAAATGAGAGGTGGAGCTCACCATGCTGCTGTTTGTGGCCATGGGGCTGCCTCCGCCAGGTAGTAATTTAGCATTGCCATGGCTTATTTTCATTCTGTGTCCTTTATGATCAAAGTCAGCAGGGTTATAAGAGTTGCAGCTCCAAAGGATTTCTTACAAAGCTGATTGAGATAGAGCCAGTGTTGGATAGATACATCCAGTCACGAGTGGATGACCAACATGCAGAACTAGCTTCCTACTAAAACTACAAAAGTTCATGCAGCACCTCAATTTTAACATCAAACAGGAGAAACATCACTGATGTTATTGAGCAGGATGGAAGTAGCGTGGCTGTCCTCTCCCTCTTCCAGGAACTGGTCCTACTGGGTGTCCCCTTGCCCTGGGCTGGCCAAGGTAAGGTGGCCGGATGCCCAATGTTGGTGGCTGTGTCAGGAACACATGTGTTGGTGGTGGCATGAACACTGTTGCTCCTCTCCCACCAGTCATGGGGCTGCCATCCAGGGTTGCTACTTTGCCTTGCTTCCCAACAGTGCTGTTTTTATTAGGAGACTCTGCTTTCTTGTCTAGAACCAAGATGATGAATGTTATTTTCTTGAAAGCAAACACTGTCCACCTTCCTCCATTGGCTGCTGTTTCTCCTGCATGCAGTAACCCAAGAGTCTGGGGGGTTGTGATTCATTGAAGGAACTGTAAATAGGACCACTAGTCCCTGGACAACAGCCAGGATATGTCTTTGCTGCCTGAATCCTCTTGGTATGTTCTTGCTGATGTGTTTATAAGAGAAGATAGCCCTGCCAGCCATGCTGGTGCTTATCTAGGCTTGGGAGTGTCATAATTGCTGACTTTAGTCTTTCTTTTCAATACACCCAAAATGCTGCCATCACTATTTCCATTTAAATGTGTGCTGTGGGTCTACTCTGTCTGGGGAGAACCTATGTTGGATGGACTTGAACCTTCCAGCTCATCTCTCCAAGAAACAGTCGATCTAAGCACTGGATTATTATGGTAGTTAGTCTGCTTTTCTCACGCGCATCAAGAAAAATTCAAAATACTTCACATGTTGTGCTGTTTCTCACAAACAGCAACTCTGTGGGTCCTCTAGGCTCAGCCTTCCTCAAGAGTGCCAGGACCCTGGTGCCCATGCCTCATCCTGCATCTTTCTGCCCAAACACAGACCCCCGCAGCAGAGCTTATTGTGTGTGTGTGTTTGTTTGCCTTAAGACTATTCAGTCCTAAAAAGCCCCCAGATTTTGTCTCGTTCATGATGAGCTTTCCAATGAGAGCTTCAGTTATGGAAAAGTCTCTGTTGGGCTTGACTCATCAGCCCAGAAACAGTGCTTGAGTTTCAGCATTGTTTCTGGAATAAATTGTGGCATAAAACAATCATGATCAACATGGTTGATAGCTGGGATTTGAGTGGGATATTAGTGGGATTGTAATCCAATAACTTTGGGTTATAATTCCCAAGCTGATCCCTTGCAAATCTCCATTTCCCCAGTTTCTCAGTCCATCCCATTCATCCTCTGCTGGCAACAGGAGCCTTTTCAGGAGGGTGGGTAGAGGAAGGTGGTGTTCAGTTCTTACCTTCTGCATGTTTGAGGTGATTTTCACTCTTCACACTTGGTGTAAGTAAATCCTCTAGATCTTGCAGCATGGGATTGGTGCTGGCTTTGTTGTTTCTCTTGTTTTTTTCCTCTTCTCGTTGCTACATCAAAAAAAAGGAACAATGTTTAGTTTGAAATTGCAGATTAGAGCAGAACACTTGGTCATAATGTAGTTTAGGTCTACCAGGCTTGCTGTGTGTTTCTGCCACTGCCAATCTGCTTTCCTTGGAGTTTTGGGTTGTTTTAAATCTGGGCTTTTGGGAGAGAGAGTGTGTCAGTGATAAATGCCTGAGAAAAAGGAAGGCATGGCAGTGTGGGGATAAACTGCAGGGCAGTCTTCAATTTTACTTGCACACATTTTTGATCATCAAAAGACTACTGGATAGCAATGGGAAGAAAATACCTGAGGGCTGTTTCTTCTTAGGACAAGGTGGATAGGGAAGGGAATTTAGCCCTCCTTTATGCACTGAGAAAGCTTAAATGGATTCCACTCCCACTCCATCTCTTCTTCCATAAAAGTGATCTGCCAATGGAGGAGACCATCTTCTGGCCTCGCTGCAGCTGGGAGGTCCCAAGCCACAAAAGCAGCCTCCATCCATTTAGCAAATTTGGCAGATCCTTGGGACCCACTATGGTAGATCTCTCTGAGCTCAGCAAGCAGGTCGTGGTGTGGGAGTCTCTGGTGAGCTCCAACTGCTGTTAGCCTCTGCCATGACCAGGCAGTTTCCATTCCTTGCTTTCTAAGTGGTGGGGCTTTGCTGATGTCCTCCTTCTCCCCCTGCCCTGCTTCATACTTCTCCTTTCACCATGGCTTGGCTTCCTCAGCAAACATACAGTGCCTGCAGGTCAGAGACATGTGCCAAAACAGGTGCTTGTTCAGAGGTGTTTCTGTTCCTCTGAGTAGAACCAGGACCTGCTTTTTGACCCCTCCATGGGGTTGTGCTCCCTTAAACCCTGATAACAAGGAGTTTGTGCACCATAAAATAGGCTATGTGTCCCTAAGTTTGAGTGTGCAGCTTTGAGAGAAGGATGTTGTGGGGTATGGAGTCAATATTTGCCAGAGTCCTGCTTTCCTCTTCTGCATGGTAGAGACAGACACCAGCCTCCTTTCTCAAGTGATTTGAGAATTCTTGGTAAAAAAAAGGTCACTGCCATGTTGTTACTTACGGTTCTTTGCCCTTCAGCTCCCACAAAATCTGGCTGTGGTTTTGCCAGGCTTATTTATCACTGTCCCTTGGGAAATCTCACCCTCTGAAACATTACTTGAACTTAAGGGTTAACTTATTTTTTGTGGGTGGAGAGCACAGTTTGTGGAAAAAAAAAATCATTGATGTCTGAAATAGCAGCTTGTTATGCAATGTGACCACATTTTGCAGTGAGACATTGAATGGCATCAGAGAGGACTGAGCAAAGCATAAAATGACTCTTCTCCATTTGTCAGTAAGGTGTTCAGAAGTGAAGAGAGAGAGCAATTCTAAAGCATCTCATGTTACACATGAAACTTGAAGTGTGTGGTATTTCAAAGATGGTTCTGCCAGATCAGTACTTACTATTTGCATTTTCTTCTTCAGCTCTGTGTTGGCCCTCTGGTAGGCTTCAGACACAGCATTTAGGTAATAGATGGCAAGGCTGAAAAGGCAAACGTTGCTGTATTAATATGATCACGGGAGGGAGAGAGCCTCACAGGGAAGGAACGTGATGGCAAAGCAGTGGATGTGGTCTGCCTTGACTTCAGTAAAGCATTTGACACTGTGTCCCACAGCATTCTTGCAGCTAAACTGAGAAAATGTGGTCTAGATGGTCAGGTTATGAGGTGGACAGTGAAAGAAGCCAGAACTTGTATTTGATTTAGTATGTCATTACCTTCAGTGTAATTTATTCAGAAAGAAGGATCACAGTGCCCAGGAATTGCTGCATTGAAACAGCTCATGGACCCATCTCCAATCTGTATAGAGACCCAAGAGAGCAGGTAAGCTCATGCAACATGCTCCTCAAGCCTCTCTGTGTCTCCTGCTGTTCATTCTGGAGCTGCCTATGAAATTTGCCCCCATTTTGGTAGCTATGGAAATCCTGAGAATAATGCCAAAAATACCTCTGTGAAAAAGACAAGCCAACTGCCCTGGCCCCAGTGCTGTTGAAGGTGCAAGGAGTTTAAGTGTGTTTTCAAAGCTCATCAGGTAGCACTGAAACAAATTCTAGATCTATTGGGGTGGGGAGATAAAAAAAAAACAGAACAAAAAACAACAAAACACCAAACCAGAACCTCTTTATTTTTTTAGAAAGTGTAATTTTTTTAATGCTTGTCTCATCAGTGATGTAAATACCACCAGCTGTGATAGAAACTGCTTCTACACAGGGAGGAAGCTAATATTGTCCATTTTTATTTTAATATGGAAGCTGTGATGAATTTACTATCTATGAGGCCTCTGCTAGCAATCTACAAGGTTGTGTTTAGCTGGGTCAGGGAAATAAATTTTGGGCACAGGGTAGTAGAGAGGTTAGGGAGAATTCCTCGACCCTCATATATGGTGAGGGTGGTGAAACACTGGAGCAGGTTTCCTAGAGGGGTTGTGGATGCCCCCTCAATCCCTGGAGGGGTTTAAGGCCAGGCTGGATGAGGCATTGAGCGGCCTGGTCTAGTGGGAAACGTCTCTGACTATGGCAGGGGGGTTGGAACTAGATGATCTTTATGGTCCCTTCCAACCCAAATTCTTCTATGATTCTAAATGGGCCATTAACTCAGCAGAAGGTGTAGGGCCACAGATGATGAGAGGGCTGGAGGAAAGGCTTTCCCTTTTGAGGAAAGGCTGAAGGAGCTGGGGTTGTTCAGCCTGGAGAAGAGAAGGTTCAGGGGGGACCTCATAGTAGCTTCTCAGTACCTGAAGGGGGCTGCAGAAAGGGAGGGGTAGGACTTGTTAATAGGATATGTGATGTCAGGACTAGTAATAGATCCAGGCTAGATAGAAGAAAGAAATTCTTTCCTGTGAGGGTGGTGAGACACTGGAAGAGGTTGCCCAGAGAGATTGTGGATGCCCCTTTCCTGGAGCAACCTGGTCTAGTGGGAGATGTCCCTGCCTATGGCAGGGGGGTTGGAACTAGATGCTCTTTAAGGTCCCTTCCAAACTGAACTGTTCTATGGTTCTATGTAACTTGAAAGAGGAGATATTCAGGCTGGAGATAAAAAGAGGTTCTTCCCTGTGAGGGTGGTAAGACACTGGAACAGGTTGCTCAGAGATGTTGTGGATGCACCCTCCCTGGAGGTGTTTAAGGCCAGGCTGGACAAGGCACTGAGCAACCTGATCTAGTGGGAAGTGTCCCTGCCTATGGCAGGGGGGTTGGAACTAGATGATCTTTAATGTCTCTTCCAACTCAAACCATTCTATGATTCTATGTATGGAGTTCTCATTAGCATCCCAGCATTTTTTCCAACCTGCTTCCCCCAGACAGACACATGAAAACTTACACCATGAGCAGAATTGCAGGTATGATCAGTCCTGGATTTGCCACGTAGCTGAAGATCTTGGCAACAAAAGCTGGGAAATCAAGCTCGATGGTCTCTTGGATGACATCATACATCCGTTTCTTCCCACTGGAAAGACAAATGACCAGTTAAGGAGTGTAGTTGTTTCCTGGAGGGGAAAAGAGACCCCCTAAGTTAATGATACTGAGTGGCAAGTTTCCTCTATCTTGCAGTGAGCATCACCTTGCTGTTGGCCACCAAGGATTTTGACAACAAAAAATCTGGATTTACTTAATTTTAAATTATATAATTTTATATAATTTTAAATTAGGCTAGATATAAGAAAGAAATTCTTTCCTGTGAGGGTAGTGAAACACTGGAACAGGTTGCCCAAAGAGGTTATGGATGCCCCCTCAATCCCTGGAGATATTTAAGGCCAGGCTGGATGAGACACTGAGCAACCTGATCTAGCGGGAAGTGTCCCTGCCTATGGCAGGGTGGGTGGAACTAGAAGATCTTGAAGGTCCCTTCAAATTCAGATCATCCTATGTATCTATATATCTGTTGGTCCATCTATTTCCCATCTGCCTTCCATTGTTTAAAAGAATGATCTATCCTAGACCAACACTCGGGGCGTGGTGGTGCACACCTGTAGTCCCAGTACTTTGGGAGGTTGAACCTGTTGGTTCTCTGAGGCATTGGATTTGGGGCTGCTATCAGCTCTGTGCTGCTGGGACCCTGGACTGGCCAGCATCACAGTGGTGGCCAGGCTGAGCCGCGGAGGTCCTAAGGTGAAGCCTGGCAGACCCCCGCTTAAGCCTAATGAGAGGTGTTTATTGTGAAGTTCCATAAAACCTAATTTATTTCCAAGAGTGGCTCCTTTAAGTTCAATTTACCCCTCTAAAATGTATAAAACTCCACAGGCTGCAGTATGTTTCTGATCAATGTCTTGTTAAATATAGCGTTTTTATGGAACAGATGACTTTCCTTGTGCAAATTCTGGCTTTCTGAAATAATGAGGCTATATGAAGTGCTGCTGAGTAGTGACAAAAAATAGCAAGCTGTGATTATTGCTTAATAGGAAACTCGATGACAGAGCAATTTCAAACCGTATTGATAAAAAAAATGATGAGAGTATTCTGTATGAAAGGAAAAAAAAATCTATAAAACTGGATTGCATAATTGACCTTTTTCTCTCCATGGCATCTCTTGGTCTGTAAATTCAACACAGATAGTGCTATTCCTCATCTTTTAGGCTTGTTGCCTCCTGGTATCTTGTAGGAGTCTGCTCAGGGAGGCACTGGACTCTGCCCTGAGGATGGGAGTCAAGATAAACTTGGCTAAATGATATCTCCAGCTTCATAAACTGCCTTAGACCCAGGGGAGCTGAGGTTCCACTTGAGCTGAGTGATGTGCCAAAGCTCTGGATCAGGTTGAGTGGCTTTTGAAGGGCCAGGTTGAGAATTGAAATACCTTTTTCCATGTTCTCTGGCACCCTGGACTGGCCAGCATCACAGTGGTGGCCAGGCTGAGCCGCGGAGGTGCTAAGGTGAGGCCTGGCAGACCCCCAGTCATCTCCAAATGGTAGTATGTATGTATGCAGCAAATCTCCTGTCAGATCTTTTGGCATTGCTTCTTGTTACAAGAACCGAGGAAATTTTTGATCTCTTGCCTCCTTCCTACAGCTTTTTAACTTTCTGTTGTCGTACTCCATTAGTGAGTGGATAACTTGAAACAGTTTCAAGCTGGCTCCTTGCTGAGTCAGATGCAACAGGCACAGGAAATTATGTTAATCAAATTAGACTTCATTGCCATGTCAGTCTGGTCCATTGAATGCTCTGTACAGTGCTAATTCTGTTAGAATTTTAAAAGAGCATTAAAAAAAAAATCCAACTTTTCAGGCTCAGATCTATCTCTTTTCTTGCTGCTTTCCAACTAAATTTAACATGTAAAATCTGTCTCATGCTGTGGGAGTTCTTGGCACTATGGAAGATTTTGGAAGGAAGTTTGTTCCCCTGTTTTGCTCCACAGTGTTTTTAAGAGCCTTAGGAATGCTCCCATTGCTTTTTGGTGTTTTTTTTTTTAACCGGGGGGCACTCTCTCACTCCTGCTGTGGTCTGGTGCTTTCATTGGTGCATGTTGCCCACAGCTAGACACAGCCTGTTGCCTCACATTACTAAGAATTTAATCAGAAGGTGAAGGGAGGCATTTCACCATCTCTGCTGGAGTCTGCTCCTTCTAACTTTATGGGAGTAATCACAGAATATCAGGGATTGGAAGGAACCTCAAGAGATCCTTCTGGAGCAGGAACACTTAGACCTGGTCACACAGGATGAGGTTTGAATGTCTCCAGAAAAGGAGACTCCACACCCTCTCTGGTTCCAGTGTTCTGTAACCCTTACTATGAAAAAGCTCTTTCTCAGATTGCTGTGGAACCTCCTGTGTTTCAGCTTGCATCTATTGCCCCAGGTCCTATCATTGGAGGTCATTGAGAAGAGCCTGGCTCCATCCTCCTGACACTCACCCTTTCCATATTTATACACATAAATTAGGTCACTCCTCAGTCTCCTCTCCTCTAATCCAATGTCTCAGAGCTGAGAATTTTTTCGTTTGTTTGTTTTTGAGTGTTTTTGCTGGTACCTGAATGGTCCGCAGTCAAAGGAGGGAGGCAGGGACATGATGGTGTAAGCCACAGGCAGGAGGCTGAGGAACAGGATCAGCAGCAAAAGGCCCATGTAAAAATTGTTAGACTTGGATGCTTTGAAGACTCGTTCATGAGGGACATTGCTACTCATGACAGCCCAGCACTGAAAATACATGGAGGTTAATAAGCGCAGCACGTTTATACCCACGAGCCCTGGTGCATAAAAGGATCCCATCCTGGAAAGGAAAGAAGAAGAAGGACAAGTGATTTTTTTTTTTTTTTTTTTGACAGAGTATCATAGAATCACAAAACATCAGGGACTGGAAGGGACCTCAAGAGATCATCTAGTCCAATCCCCCTACCAGAGCAGGAACACACAAGGATCTTTTTAATTTTGAGAAGCAAGAAGAAAGTTAGGGTGCAGTCAACCATACATTGAGGAGCAATGAGGCCCTCAGGCCCTTCAGGGTCTGAAAAATGCCAGACAAGTGTAATCAGCAGGGAGTCACCAGCCTGAGCTTGTGGAGGTGGAGTGGGGGAAGGAATGGATACCATCAGTCTGGGGCAAAAAAATCTGATTCCAGAGGAGATAAGAATGATTTATGCTGGTGGTTACTGAGTTCCTGGTTGCCCTCACTTGGGATAGTTTTGGAACTCCTTCCCAATTTGCTCAGCTGGCTCCATGCCTACCTTTGCCCATACAAGCTCATGGTGCCCCCGGAGCCCTGTGTGATCACATCTCCCAGCACATGGACCATCTTAATACATTTTTATTACTGGAAAAAAAGGAGGAATGTAGAGAAGAGTGGGGCAGGATTTGCAAAGCTGTTCTCTGCTGCAGTTTTGCCACCCTTCCTCCTCTTGGATGAGGAAGATGGCATTTGAAAATTTCCACTCTTAGAGTCAAATATACAAAGCCAAACAATGGGCTGATACAAACCCTAAAGGTTATTCTAGCTGGCTTGGTAGTTTTGTTGCTCCACCAGCAGATTTTATAAATAATGAACCCTCCTACACCTCTTAAAAAGCCCCCCCTGGAGATGTCTTACCAAATCATTCCCTGGTTGAAGACCAAACCCAAAACGTTGCCACTGATGTCAAACTCTGCATAGGATGGCTGTGTTGGGGAAAGAAACAAGTTTGTTGGAATTTGACCTCCAGTGATAGGACAAGGGCAAATGGGTACAAGCTGGAACATAGAAGGTTCCAGAGAAATGTAAGAAAGAACTTTTTCACAGTGAGGGTGACAGAACACTGGAAAAGGTTGCCCCGAGAGGGTGTGGGGTCTCTTTCTCTGGAGACATTCAAAACCCATCTGGATGAGTTCCTGTGTGACCTGATTTGGATGTTCCTGTTCCAGCAGGGGGATTGGACCAAATGATCTCTTGAGGTCCCTTCCAATCCCTGATACTGTGGGAGTTTCTGTGTAATTTGCTGTTGCTAGAGCAAAACTGGAGCTCCTGTGCTGTGCTTCTCTCTTGCCTCACTGAAAATTGGTAAGATATATGGTGAGATTTATGGAGTTTCTCTGTGTTTATGTCTTCTCCCTGCTAATATAAAGCTATCTGTGAACAAAGGAGCTGTGTCACGGGACTGGATTTTACACTCCAGCTGGTGCATCTGGCTGTGGGCTTACAGTTTCATCCTGCTAAAATATTCAAGGTTTAAATGATGATAATAATCTGCTGGAGGGTCTGTGCTATGCCAGACACATGCATGTGCTCAAGTCTTGCAGCAGCAGCAGGCTGCTGAAGAACAGAGACATAGGGCAAAGGTACAGAAATATGAGGGGATATATACAGAAAGGCAGCGGTAGGACTTTTTAATAGGGTATGTGAGGACAGGACTAGGAGTAATGGATGTAAATTGGAAGAGGTGGATTCAGGCTGGAGATAAGAAAGTTCTCTCCTGTGAGGGTGATGAGACACTGGAACAGTTTGCTCAGAGAGGCTGTGGATGCCCCTTCTCTGGAGATGTTTAAGGTCAGGCTGGATGAGGCACTGAGCAACCTGGTCTAGTGGGAGATGTCCCTGCCTATGACAGGGGGTTGGAACTAGATGATCTTCAGGGCCACAAAGACGATGAGAGGGCCTGAGCGACTTCCTTCTGAGGAGAGGCTTAAGGTGTTGGGGTTGTTCAGCCTGGAGAAGAGAAGGCTCAGGGGGACCTCATAGTAGCTTCTCAATCCCTGAAGAGAATACAGAAAGGCAGAGGTAGGACTTTTAATAGGATATGTGTTGGAAGGATTAGGAATAATAGATGTAAATTTGAAGAGAGAAGATTCAGGCTGGATATAAGAAAGAAATTCTTTACTGTGAGGGTAGTGAAAAACAGCCTGCTGAAACATCTTAGTCTGGTTGTTCTCTGACAGATGCTGGATGGAGTTTGTTTCTCAAACTCCCGGTCTGCCCTGGGCTGATGATGAGTGCCACGGGAAAGGAGGTGTGCTTAATGCAGCTCTTTTTAAAGTTTTACTGGGAGGTGGACCATAGATGCCCAGGAAATTTATTTATTTAATACATGAAAAAGTACTTGTGGTACTCGAAGATGCTTAGAGCTATTTGTACAGTTAAGATCTTAATAATGAAGGAAAACCCCATGTGGTACTTCTAAAGGTTGTTTTGAGGAAAGCATCTAAAAGAAAAAGATAAAATCAAAGACAGCTAGAAAAGTGAAAAGGAAGACATGGCCAGAAGGAGGAAACCAGAAGATTCAGCAAGACCATGTTCCATCAACACATGCAATAGAGGAATTTGTGTGCTGTTTGGCATGCTTTTCAAGCCCCAGGAAAGTGATGCAGGAATGTGATGAAAAAGTGATGCAGAAAAAAGTGATGCAGAGACTACTTACACCAATTAAATTATCAGACAAGACTAGAATAGCCTAAACCAAATCTGTAGCATTTGTTCATATGGCTGTAAATCACTTTTATCTTCTCAACTGTAAGAAATTGACTCACAAATCCAGCTTCTAGGTCCCAGCACCAGCAGTAATTCATAAATCTGACGAAGCAAGCTCGGATGAAATCTCCCACCAGAATGGTTATGAAGGTCACTAAGATGTCAGAAACAGTGAGCCTTACAAACTCCTGCAATTTAAAACAAGGAAAAAAAACAAACCAAACCAAAACATTCAGCATCTGTAATTTCAGCAGCTTTATTGGGATTGTCTCTTTTACTAAGCTATTTGTCTTTATATGGCAATAAACTTCAGGAAGTCACACCATGAGTAAACCTCCTGCCTGTTTTAATTTTCACCTCTGTGCTTGAGAACCATGAGCTCTTTTTAGAGCCATTAGCCCTGGCAGCGGCTACTCACATTATTGACTGTGCTACATGTTGGGGCAGTGCATAAAACAGAAGCAGAGTGGTGATGCTGCAGTGGTGGTGTGAAACTTCTGTGCATGGTGGGTGATTTTGATGGTGGGTAGCTCTGCTAGGGCTCATCTCCAGAACTTTCCTGTGGGAAAGTGGGGAGGAGAGTTGCGCAAGACAAGGAGAGTTAGACTTTCAGGCTTAAAGAAGAGTTGTAGGACATGGAGTCCTGGTGTTCCAAGGCTTCAGAAGGAAAAACACTGCATCCATGCCCCACAGCCATTATTTGAAGCCATTCTTTGTCAAAAATTAGGAGGATGACAGCTCAGTTGCACTGAGCATCAGCTCTTTCCTAGGGGTGGTAATGACAGTAGCTGCCACTTGACTGAAAAGAGAAGAATTACAAAAGGGCCCAGAGCTTAATCGTCTTCATATTTTTAAGTCCTGAAGTGGGAGACAGTTATGTTTCTGTAAGGTTCTTCCTGGGGTGAAACTGAGTGATGAAGGAAAGTGATGGAGAAAAAAGTGGTGCAGGAAAATGAGTCAGAAAAAAGTGATTCAGGAAAGTGGTGCAGAGAAGTGGTGCAGAAAAAAGTGATTCAGGAAAGTGATGCAGGAAATTATGCAGAAAAAAGTGACATAGGAAAGTGATGCAAGAAAGTAATTCGGGAAAGTGATGCAGTAAAGTGATGCAGAAAAAAGTGATGCAGGAAAGGGATGCAAGAAAGTGATTCAGGAAAGGGATGCAGTAAAGTGATGCAGAAAAAAGTGATGCAGGAAAGGGATGCAAGAAAGTGATTCAGGAAAGGGATGCAAGCAGTGAGGACCCATTTGGTGCCCATACTTAAGCATAGCCTTGTAGCTTGGGATAGGCCCTATCCATCTGTATCAGCCAAGGCATAATTATTTCACTTTAAAATTTTCTGGCTCTAGAAATTTCTTGGTGAACTAAGAAAGTTGCCTCAAATGGGAAGGTGGAGTTGTGGGGTGAAACTTGGAGGACTTGAAAGCTGCCCTGCAATGACCCCGGGGAGTTATTTTTGCCTGATTCTACTTTAATCCCTTAGCATCAGGATGCAGTAGGGGTTGGGACTGTCAGGAGTTTCCTTGGGGCACATCCTCTGGGTTTTACCCATGTGCTCCAAAGCCTCCCTGAGGCTGAGGGAGCTGGGTCTCTAGCTTGGAGGAGTCTGAGGGGTGACCTAATTCATGCCTGTAAATATGGAAAGGGTGAGTGTCAGGAAGATGGAACCAGGCTCTACTCAATGATATCCAATGATAGGACTCAGGACAAGCTGGAAAACAGGAGGTTACACAGAAATAGGAGAAAAAACTTAGGGTGAGAGAACAATGGCACAGGCTGCCCAGCGAGGGTGTGGGGTCTTCTTCTCTAAAGGCCTTCAAAACCCATCTGGATGTGTTCCTGTGTGACCTGATTTGGATGTTCCTGTTCCAGCAGGGGGATGGGACTAGATGATCTTTTGAGGTCCCTCCCATTCCCTGATATTCGTTGATTATGTGGTGCTATTAGGAGAGATGTCATTTGTGGGGGAAAACTTCAAGCCTCAAAATGCTAAAAGCATCAACAACAACCAAAAAAACCCCACCCAAAGCCAGCCCAGAAACTTAGGACATGAGGGATTTCTTACAATGCCAACAGTTGTCTCCCAGCAGGGTCCCCTGGGCACGTCTGCAGGATCAAGAGGAGCTGGGGTGGTTGTGCTGCCATTCTCAGCAGATGAGTTGTGGTTACCAAGCAGTGTCCAGCGTGTGATGTTCTTCACCACGTCCTCTTCAGCCAGCTGCAATAAGGACAGCTCCCAGCCAAAAAATGTCAGGAAATAAGGGCCTGAGAGGATGTGTTTGGAGACACCCAACGCACTGAGTTTACCCATCAATCCTCCCTACCAGTTACCAAACCTCCCATGAGAATTTGCTTATGAGGAAAGTGCAGTGCTGGCCCTGAAAAGTGAAATAGCACAGAAACTCCTTCCCTTTTGCCAGGAGCAAGGGAGCAGCCCCCCCACCAAGAAAAAAATGCAACTTCTGGCACTGTGAGATTTGTTGTCAAGCTCCCCACACATGGAGGAAGCAGATCTTCCTGCAAGCCTAGTGTGGGAGCCTCCACACAGTCCTCCTTCCTCACCTTCATTTTTTTTCAGAGCAAACTGCACTGATTCTTCTAGTCCTCCTCGGCTTAAAACAGACTAATTTTTTGTGCAGATCAGTCGGGCTTTTATCCTTTCTTGCAGTTATCTGCCTGCAACAGGCTACCAGGATAATGTTAAAGAGGGGTGAAAGGGGGGGAAAGGATTATAAACTATATCCCCAGGGCCTGGATTTAATAGAAATTGCAAATGGTGTCAGATGGAGAGAATTAAAAAAAAAAAGGAATAATCCTAATACTCCATGATTATAGAAGACAATATCCACTCTCTCTTTTTCAGGGCTATAAAGAGAAGCAGAAAGCTCACCGGAAACACTTTTGGGTTTTGAGTCATTGGAGCACTGAAGGCAGGTCTTGAGAGTATCAGGGAAGGGAGAAGTGGTTGCTAAAAGGGTCTAATCATCTCTGCTGGCTCATGAGGGTGGGCCCTGCATGACCTTGGCTCTAGACAAGGTTAGCAATCATGGCTTTTCAGCTCAGTTCTTACTTTTTCATTGACATCATCCATCAAGGCCAACAAAAAGGTGTAGAGATTCCCAAGGAAGAGTGCAAAGATCCTCCCCAGCTGCCACTTCAGTCCAATGCGAGGGTGATAATTTTCTAGTGCCGCGATGGTTTCAAAGAGTGGGGGGCAAAACATGCCCAGCAAGGACATCACAATTTCAACCTGTCACATGATGAAAATAAGGTTATCACTAATAATTATTATGTTGTTATTATTGAAATGTTGTTAGTTATTGTTATAACTATTTAAAACTTTTTAGGAGATATGGACAGTGGGGTTGAGTGCACCCTCAGCAAGTTTGCAGATGACACCAAGCTGTGTGGTACAGTTGATACACCAGAGGGACCTTGACAGGCTTGAGAGGTGGGTCCATGCCAACCTCATGAAGTTCAACAAGGCCAAGTGCAAGGTCCTGCACCTGGGTCGGGGCAATCCAAAGCACAGATACAGGCTGGATGGAGAGTGGCTTGAGTGCAGCTCTGAAGAGAAGGATTTGGGGGTGTCAGTGGATGACAAACTCAATACAAGCTGCCAGTGTGTGCTTGCAGCCAAGAAGCCAAACCCAGTCCTAGGCTGCATTAAGAGAAGTGTGACCAGCAGGTCAAGAGAGGTGATTTTGCCCCTCTACTGGGCTCTGGTGAAGCCCCACCTGGAGTTACTGTGTCCATTTCTGGAGCCCTAAACATAAGAAGGACATTGAGCTGTTGGAGATGGTCCAGAGGAGACCACAAGGATGATCAAATTGCTGGAGCACCTCCTTTATGAGGACAAGCTAAAGGAGTTGGGTGTTTTGAGCCTGGAGAAGAGAAAGCTCAGGGGGGACCTCATAGTAGCTTCTCAATACCTGAAGGCGGGCTACAGAAAGGCAGGGGTAGGACTTTTTAATAAGACATATGATGGGAGGACTAGAAGTAAGGGATGTGAATTGGAAGGGAGTTGATTCAGGCTAGACATAAGAAAGAAATTCTTTACAGAGAGGGTAGTGAAACACTGAATGAGGTTGCCCAGAGAGGTTGTGGATGGCCTCTCTCTGGAGGTGTTTAAGGCCAGGCTGGACAAGGCACTGAGCAGCCTGATCTAGTGGAAGGTGTCCCTGCCTATGGCAGGAGTTAGAACTTGATAGTCTTTGATGTCCCTTCCAACCCAAACTATTCTATGATTCTAATAACAGCTGCAAACTGGTTGGAGCTTCCTGAAGGGTTTATAAAGGGGAGAGAGCCAAAGCAAGCTCAGCTCCTGGCTTTGCTGAGTGTGCAAGTACTTCAGGCTTCTGGTCTGGGTTGCCCAGCTTGCTCTTGCAGGAGTACTTTTGGTCTTATCTCAAAGGGACAAACTCTGAAGGATTTGTTCCCCGTTAGTCCAGAGTCATGAATATTTAGGATTCTCAAGTCTCCCAAAGTACTGCTTCCATCAGCTTTAAGAGTCTTATTTTACTTTCAGAGGAAGCACAAGACTTGGCTTCTGCATGCAAAAATAATTACTGGATGCTGATGGTTATTTTCCACGATCAGCACCTTTGGGTTTTGCAATAAGCAATCACAGGTTGGAATGAGAACACTCAAGAATACACTGGAAGGAAGGGGATACTATTCAACAGGGACCTTGACAGGTGGGACCATACTAACTTCATGAAGTTCAACAAGGCCAAGTGCAAGGTGCTGCACCTGGGTTGGGGCAATCCCAAGCACAGACACAGGCTGGGTGGAGAGTGGCTTCAGTGCAGCCCTGAAGAGAATGATTTGGGGGTGTCAGTGGATGACAAACTCAATACAAGCTGCCAGTGTGTGCTTGCAGCCAAGAAGCTAACCCAGTCCTGGGCAGCATCAAGACAAGTGTGGCCAGCAGGTCAAGAAGCGATTTTGCCCCTCTATTGTGCTCTGGTGAGGCCCCACTGGAGTTACTGTGTCCTGTGTTCTGCCCCCACTGGAGTTACTGTGTTCTGGAGTCCTCAACATAAGAAGGGCATTGAGCTGATGGAACCAGGTGCAGAGGAGGTCATGAAGATGATGAGAAGGCTGGAGCAACTTCCTTCTGAGGACAGGCTGAAGGAGTTGGGGTTGTTCAGCCTGGAGAAGAGAAGGCTCAGGAGGGACCTCAGAGTAGCTTCTCAATACCTGAAGGGGGCTACAGAAAGGCAAGGATAGGACTTTTTAATAAGATATGTAATGGGAGGACTAGAAATAATAGACGTAAATTGGAAGAGAGTAGATTCAGGCTGGAGTTATGAAATTCTTTATTGTGAGGGTGGGGAGACACTGGAAGAGGTTGCCCAGAGAGGCTGTGGATGCCCCCTCAATCCCTGGAGGTGTTTAAGACCAGGCTGGACAAGGCACTGAGCAACCTGATCTATGGCAGGGGGGCTGGAACTTGATGACCTTTAAGGTCCCTTCCAACCCAAACTATTTTATGATTCTAAGAAAATGCATCCTAGTGGTTTTTTTGTTCCTCTATATAGTGTGAGATGCTAAGTTGTAATGTGGTCAATAACGTCATTGGCTCAGGTTAGCTCTGGTTTGACTTGTAGACTCGTTTTTACAGCCCTTTAGTGCCCATCGACCAGCAGAAGTCAGTGTCTGTGCAGCTGGTGGCAGACTCTGACTCACAGATCTCTTTTCTTTCCTGGTGTGGGAACAGTTCTCAGGACATTGTGCAGGCACATCTGAAATTATCATCAAGAGAATCTTGGACATAATGCTTTTTTTTCTTTTTTAAAATAGGATTATTTCTTTGGTGAAAAGTTCACTGAAAGAAACCATTTTGTGAGAAAGTACTCTCCTGCTAATCTTTTCTGAGGGAATTATGTAAGTGCTTGGCTTTGAGTTTAATTTGGCTTTGATATATAAATATATGATAATATACTTGAAATTAAGTCTTTCCATTTTTCTTTTTTTTAATATTTTTTTTTATAGAGAGCTTCAGGTTTTAAACTCCTCATTCCAAAATCAGACACAGAAAAAACTTTGACAACTTATATTTTTTCTGCTGGTTGTAAAATCTTCTTTCCGTTCTTCAAGATGGAGAGGGAAGATCTTGAGTTTAGTTTTGTGTCTAATCATAGGCATTCCTGACAGCTAGGAAGAGTTTGTAAGCCCTTATATGCTGCTTGAGGTTAGATCCTTTGAAAAATGGCTGATGATGTATGTGCTGAAAGCCCATTGACTGATCTATTCTGAGAGTACTTCCCCCTCTTTGCTGGAGATGTGAAATTGCTCTGGAAGTTTTCACTGTGACCAATTGCTTCCCAGCTATAACAAGTAGAAAGGTATTGAAGGGTACTCTTGGGTTCTGGAAGGGAATCCCTCTTGGATGTTTTCCTGATACTGTGGCAATGATTACCCTGGTATCCAAGGCAAATTACAGAATCACAGAATAGTTTGTGTTGGAAGGGTCCTCAAAGACTATCAAGTTCTAAGCCCACTGCATTAGGCAGGGACACCTCCCACTAGATCAGGTTGCTCAGTGCCCTGGGCTTAAACTCTTCCAGAGAGGGGCCATCCACAACCTCTCTGGGCAACCTCTTTTACTGTTTCACCACCCGCACCGTAAAGAACTTCTTTCTTATATCCAGCCTGAATCTCCTCTCTTCCAGTTCACAGCCATTATTTCTAGTCCTTCCATTACATATCCTATTAAAAAGTCCCACCCCTGTCTTTCTGTAGCCCGCCTTCAGGTATTAAGAAGCTACTATGAGGTCCCTCCTGAGCCTTCTCTTCACCAGGCTGAACAACCCCAACTCCTTCAGCCTGGTTAAGAGAAGGCAGTTGCTCCAGCCTTTTGATCATCTTTGTGGCCCCTCTCTGGACCTGCTCCAACAGCTAAATGTCCTTCTTATGTTGAGGGCTCCAGAGCTGGACACAGTAACTCCAAGTGGGGCCTCACCAGAGCTCAGTAGAGGGGCAAAATCACCTCTCTTCACCTGCTGGTCACACTTCTCTTGATGCAACCCAGGATTTGATTTGCCTTCTTGGCTGCAAGCTCACACTGGCAGCTCATATTAAGTTTGTCATCCACTGATCACTTATAACAGCAGAAAAGTGGAAGCAAAGTTTCCTTACCTCATTTCTTTCATACCACCCAACGTTTTGCATTTTGGAAAATGTCTGGGAACGTTTCACAACAAAATAGATGAGGTAACCACTCCCACACAAGCAGCATATGATGAGGACATTGGCCAAAACCCGCAGGAACCTTCTCAGGTGGATGTTCTCATCCTTGTTGCTTTCTTGTTCATCCACAATAGACTCCTGAAAAGACAGAGATGGTCACAGAATTGCAGCATGTATCTTGCAGCACCAAGCTCAAGGCAGCATTGTAGAGTTTTCTACCCTATGAAATGTAATTCCATGCTCTTCAGGCTCTGTTAAACTTGGTAGTTTGTGTTAAATTCAACCAAAGCCTCAGACACACATCTTGGTTTGTTCAGAAAAAATGAGATGGCAAAGTGTACCCAGGGAACACAATGTGAATAGTGCTCTGAACTAAACCAGATTGTTTGGTTTTGTTTTCTTTTTCCAAAATCTTAAAAAGATTGTTGGGGTGACCTATGGGATAGGAGCTGGAGCTGCCATGATACAGCTGCATAACCCATTTCATGTGGAGAGTTACTGAACAGCTACACAGATTTCCCCTAAAACCTCTGCCGTGGTAGGAACTGTGAGCATCCCTAGAAGAAGAGAGAGAAATGACAGTTAGGTTTACCTTGAAGCTGGTGGTGATGGATGCAAACTTGTTGTCTGCTGTCTCCGGGTTACCAATGAGATAGTCCCAGCTGGTGAACATTTTCCAGCTGAAAATGAAGTTGTCATCATCCCCATCTGCTGTGCTTTCATTGGCATTGCGTGCCATTCTGTGCAAGGACACATGTAGTGGCAGGGTCAGAGAACGTTTCACAGAGCCACCATGTGTCCCTCAGCTTTACAAAGTGGCACTGGTGGCTTGAGATGACTGGTGGGCAGGGAAGGAGCTGAGGAGCCATTCTTGTGGTTTGAGTGTGACTATCTAGCATATGCTGTTGAAATTCAGGTTTAAAAAATCATAGAATCATCATAGAATCACAAAATGGTTTGTGTTGGAAGGGACCTTAAAGATCATCTACTCCCAACCTCCCTGTGATGGGCAGGGACACCTCCCACTAGCCCATGTTGCTCAGTGCCTTGTCCAGCCTGGCCTTAAACACCTCCAGGGAGAGTGGGGGCATCCACAACCTCTCTGGGCAGCCTATTCCAGTGTCTCACGAACCTCACAGTAAAGAATTTCTTTACTCTATGAAAGAATGAAGGTTTAAGACCTCAAAAGAGGTCTTTAGGGGGATGCAGGTCTTCCTTTCAAAACCATAATGTAGGAAAAAACTTAGCATGCATTCTTAGCAAATTGAGGATTGCTTCCACTGACTACTGCACAAAGGAAGTCTATCCATGGGTTCTAGAGTGCAGTATATGATTATGGCAAACTTGAGTTAGTTAAATTTAGTCAAAAATCACTTGTGCTACCTAATACAGCCACTGGAACACAGTTTAAGTGAGATAGATTTCATGAGCTGCACAATGCTGGAGCTAAAGAGCTTGCAGCAGACCATGCATTGAGAGAAAAAAGGATTATTCTTGTTGATCAGCCTATGAGCAGATATGGCTTCTGCGGTTCCCCCTCCATTATTTCATCCCTGAAATCCTTCTGTAACTCTCCCTAGAGATCCTGGAGGAACGGGGGGCAACAGATGCTGCAATTTCATGGTGAATGTACAGCAAATCCTCCAGCCAAAGGCTCAAGAGGCTCTTTCTGCTGCACAGCAGAAAGACCTGTTTAGATAGTGACACAAAGCTGGGGGCTTATCCTTTCTTGCAAAGGAAGTATAACCTTTGCAGATGTAATCTGTAGAGAGAGACAGAGGCTTTGGGTTTTGGCTGTCTCAGCAGCCAGAGGTACCTTGACTACATCCTTTAGGTGCCCTGGGGATGCTGCTGGGTCCTCACTGATGCCTAGCAACAGGGCACCAGGCACAGAGAGAGTGGACCCTGCTTAAAAACTCCACTGATCGGTCTGGGAATGCATTTAAAAAGCAGTCTGGTAGCATTTGTAGCTTGCACACTATCTTTGAGACTTATGTTGAGATTTTTTTTAATATGTAACAATAGGTTATATATTGTTATATATATAATATATATATAT